>JAAALK010000287.1:36622902-37055923 GCA_019279435.1 Zizania palustris | reverse complement strand
GTGTGCTCGGAGGGAGACACTCGAAGTTGCCCGACGAAGGTCTCAGAAGTCGAGGCGCATCGAAGGCATGGTCCGGGTGAGGCTCGTCGAGGAGTGTGCTTGGGAGAGACACTGCGTCGAAGTGCTCATGGAATGCTTCATGCGAAGGCCTTGGACGAAGGAGGGACTTCGAAGGGTGGTACTCCGAAGGTGGGGCTTCGGAGTGAGGATGACTTGAGGTGCTTCGGCCTGCATGGCTTCGGTACACGGACTGACGGAGTTCGAGCTGGGTGTAGCTGCGAAGCCGTGGTGGTCCACTCCGGAGGTGTTGGTGCGAAGGCCCAAGGGCTTTGACGGCTTCGGCTCAAAACCGTCAGTGTATCGGAGACTGACTTCGGTGAAGCGAAGGCCATCTGGCTTCAGGCTTCTCACCGAAGCTACCGCACCCTCGCGTGCGAAGGGAGGATTCCAGAAGGTCAAAGACTGCAAAGGCTGACACTGTCTGTTCTGTAAAAGGCTGACACTGTCCCCTCTGCAAAGCTGACAGAGAAGCCTCCAGAATAAAGGTGGACTACCTTTTGTACCCCTTAGTTCTGTAGAGTCAAAATCAATGTAAACCCTAGGGGTAGTGTAGTCATTTCCTTTGGGTGAACTGTGGGCTATAAATATGGGGGCTCGGTAGGTAACATTTAACACTTTGAGCATTTACTGTTGAGCTCCTGTAGCCACATACCTCATTGTAATTCATCCAGAGTTCAATCTATTTTGTGTTCCGTGTTCAAGCGGCGAAGCCCGGCTTCCTGTGCTTTTTGCTTGAGCTCGCGTTCACTACAACAAAACAGGCAACTTCCGTCGGCCAAAGCCGACGGAAGTTAGCCCTTTCCCGACGGAAGAAGCCAACTTCCGTCGGCAAAACGCTATCTTCCGTCGGCCTTTGGCCGACGGAAGCGCGGCGACGGAAGTTAGCTAACTTCCGTCGGCCGCCGACGGAAGTTAGCTAACTTCCGTCGGCTTCACGTGGCCGACGGAAGTTAGCCCCGAACTCTGCCACGTCACCAGGGGGGCTTTAACTTCCGTCGGCCAGGCTGGCCGACGGAAGTTAGGGGCAGCTAACTTCCGTCGGCTTTGACCATAGCCGACGGAAGTTAGCCTTTCTGCCCACGTGGCCGAAACCAGCTAACTTCCGTCGGCTATGGTCAAAGCCGACGGAAGTTACCTGGTATTTTTTTTTTTATTTTTTCCTGGTTCCCCTACTCACACTCACATCCAACCACAATTTCACATACATTCATCATACACATCCAAAATCACATTTCACATCCAAAATCACATTCAAACTTCACATATAACATCCAAACCACATCTCACATCCAAAATCACATCCACACTTCACACATCACATCCAAAATCACATAATATAACTGAATTCATATCCAAAGTCACAGTAAACATCTGAATTCACATATAACATCCAAACTCACATACAAATTCACAAAACACAGCGAGAGCCACATACAAAGTCATTTTGTCCATATACTCACTGATCGCCCACATTTGGGTCATGGGCGCCGCCGCTGCCTCCCGCTTCGTCCACATTTGCCCCGGAGGCTCCATCTTGACCAGGCGTACGGAAACACTGAAGAAATAGACAAAATTAGAAACGAACTCAACTACCCTTCTAAACGCTAACTTAAGTGTTTAGGAGGTACCTCAGGTGATGTAGGAGATAGTGGTGGTGGCGGGGGAGGTAGTGGTTGGAAAATGGACATGTCAAATCCACTGTTTTGCTGGGCTAGTTGCTACACATGTTGTAATGTAATCAGTTAGTTCTAAACCTATTTCTGAATACTTTTGAACTGCAACACTCTAAAGTAAGCTTACTTGGATCATCGCCTGCTGTTGTGCTAAGCAGGCGGTATAGTACTCTTGTTGTTTCTTGTAGTGCTCGTCGCGCCGCCTCATGTCCTCCCTCATCCGAACCATCTCCGGGGTTTCTTCTGAGCGACGACGGCTGGAGCCAACTCCGACGGAGCTCTGCGACGACTGAGCTGACTTCTGAGCTCTCACCGCTCTCGAGTCAATAACTCCATTGAACATGGAGTACCTGCAACATTAACAGGGGTTAGTTACCATCACAATACCATACACAAAACATTAATAAAAACATTGTCTCACCGTCCATGGCTTTTGCCACCTCCGCTGGAGTACACGGCCATTTGGTCCACAGGTTCTCTCCGCCAATCATAGTTCTCTCCATGGAGTCGAACCATGTGTTCACCATACTGCGCCTGCAAAAAACATGTCCGATTAGCTAGACGCAGAAAAATGAAATTACGTCAACTCTTAATAACATCTCACCAAATGGTCCGTGGCTGTCTGGCTACACAAGACATCTGGCTGTGCCGGATCGCTTCCTTTGTGACCAGAGGTATACACCTCTATGTCACTTGGCACGTTGCCAGATTTAGCTTCCTGTGCATTAGAAATGAGTTAGTCGCATTACAATGTATCTATAGCTAGAGAGTGACAGATCGGTCTTACCAAGCGTTTAGCGTGGCGAATATGTCCGTCGGCACCATATCTGTGCTTCGGATCCGTCCCGCGGCATTGTCTTTTCTGCTCGGAAGTCTTCTTAAATGCATCTGAAGACCAAATCTTGCAGAATTCAAAATAGGCGTCCTCGCGGTTTGCCAACCACGGAATCCTCACCTGAACAGAGATGCTATTTGTATTATATGACAACAAATCTCAACAATCGAAGAGGTAAAAAGTTAGAATTGTTTACCGAACGGTATTCTTCTTCAGTCAAATAGACTGACGATGAGCCCGTCGCCTTGCTCATTCGTTGCCCTAGCTTCTCCTTGTAGTAAGCATTGTTCGCTTGAATGCGGGCATACGAAATGGCGTCCTTCACCACCTTATGCGCATTGTTGTTGAAGACTACAAGCGCATGGTTATGGTGATTGCCGACTTCTGGCAAGCAAAAGCGTAACTGCAAAAATAATGATTAGTATAGTGTTGTAACTCGAAAATTCTAAAAGAAAATTGAAAAAACACTTGCATACCCAGAAGTCATGAGACACCGCCCCCTGAGCAGTTCCGTGTCGCCCGTCAGGAGCGAACCGGTACTGGTCCCATGTTTGGCATAGAACCCGCTCACCGGTCGGCATTGTCAGCATCCCTGGGTAGTGCAGACGGCACAGGTTACCCAATATCTGGTTAACCTGTCTGACCCTCGAAGTGCCGTCGAACCGAGAGTCAATCCAAGATCTAGAAATACATAATAAATAAAGTTAATTAGTTTAGTGAAAGAAATTTTTTGAAAACAAAAGCAAAACAACAGAAGAGTATTACACTTACCCGTCACCAACAGGCGTAATCTCGATCTTGGCTCCACCGGAAGAGACTACTGGTGGAGCGACCAAGTGACTCGTCCTGAAAGTTACCGAGGACCCGCCGGCAGCCTCAGCACCTTCCTCCTGACCCGCACCCTCCGGGAGATCCCCCTGCCCCGCACCGGCCTCTGGGTCATCCCCCTGCCCCACACCCTCTGGGTCATCCCTCTGTGCCGCACACTCTGGGACATCCCCCTCTTGCCCGCCACCCACCGGCCGATCATCCTCATGACCCGCACTCTCCAAGTGTTGTTCCTCCTACAAAACAGTATTGAAACAATTAGTAATAGTTTATAACTGGCATAAAAAACAATCTGAAAGTTACCTCCTCATCTAGTTGAAATGCAATAGGCCGACCAATTAATGTCGGATCTATGCATCTCAGGAGCTGCTCTTGACGACGTCTGTTTGAAGAAGAGGAACTACCCTGGAATAGGGTGTCCTCCTGACTCGTCGGTGTACTCGCCGGAGTACTCGCCGATGAACTCCCCAAGCGGAAGAGCTTCCTCGTGACACTCTTCATCTTTTTCGACATCCTGTTCAAAATAAGCACAAACAAGCATTTATTAGTAAAGAAGGTTTGTACATATGAAAAAACATGTAATATGAAGTATATTGCATATCCATGTATCAAAACAATTACTTGTCAATTATCATCAAAATCAGGATCAATTTGTCCTTTTCTCCCCAAAGCACGCCATGTGACTTTTTTCTTCTTATGTTGGTGTTTCCTTTTCTCGGGAACTGCCACATCATTAGAATCGCCGAGAAAAGAATCTGTCGACGATTCTGACTCTACATTAAACGAAGTCGGCAATTCATCATCTTGATAAACCTCATCGACCTCTTCAACCTCCAATTGATAAGCGTCATCACTAGGGGTGTGTAGACGTTCCCGAGGATTCACTTTGTAGACTACCCACCAAGCACTTAGTTTTTCACATGGGTAGGGCATATAATACACCTGCTCGACTTGATGAGCAAGGACAAAATTGTCGCAACTAGATAATCGTTCCGCGTGTTTGACTTCAACCATCCCAAATTGGTTTTCACGAGTACCATGTTTAGGGTCGAACCAATCACAATCGAAGAAGACTACTTTAATCTCTTTATTCCCGGCAAATTTGTACTCGATTATATTGTTGATGATTCCATAATACATAATTTCGTGTCCTTGTCCATCAACGACCCTTGTAACAACACCAGTATTAGTTGTTGCCGCTAGAGGTCGATATGCTTCAAATATAGTTGAACGGAAGCGGAAACCATTAACATCGTAGCGACCGTAACTTTTGGCACTAATACTCCCGTAAGAGAGCTGTCGCAAGTCTATATGTACATTGTCAGCGAGCACGCACTGCAAATCATAAGAGATTATAAGATAATTAACCCAGTAGAGTAAAATAATACGTGTCAGAAAAGGTAAGGATTTACATGTTCTCTGAACCAAGTGAGAAAACTAGGCCCGCCATTTACTCCTTCTCGACGCAATTTATCTAATTGCTTCTCCGTTGGTTGACGACCAGATGGCAAGTATTTCGAATCAAACATACTGTCAATGTAACGAATAGGTAAACAAACGGGTATAAAATTTGGAGGTAAAATATAAAACTAAAACGAATCACTTACGCGAAATATTGTTCCATCTCTTCCATATTTGAGTACATGTAGAGCAAGGCATTTGTTCGTTCTTCCTGAGTTACATAATATGTCGTGGAAACACCAACAGTTATGCCCTTCCACCCAAATATTTGGAGATCACTACAAGGATGGTCTTCATCCATATGGTACCGTGTAGCAGGTGTGTTGACATTGTGATGCTCAGCGAAGTATACACTAGTGAAGTATGCTATCTCTTTCAATTTAAATTCTTCTGCGATGCAACCTTCAACTCTGGCCTTATTACCAACCATCGCTCTAAGCTTCTTTAGGGACCTTTCAATATGATACATCCACCTATATTGCACAGGGCCACCTACCTTAGCTTCATATGGCAGATGAACCAGTAAATGTTGCATTGGATTGAAGAACCCTGGAGGGAATATTTTTTCCAGTTTACATAAAAGTACCGGGATCTCTTTCTCTAGCATCTCCATCATATCTTTCTTAATTTCTTTCGCACAAAGTTGTCTATAAAAATGGCTCAGCTCAGCTAACGCCTTCCACACATCATCATTCAGGTACCCACGAAACATTACAGGAAGGAGTCTTTCCATTATTATGTGGTAATCGTGACTTTTCAATCCATTTAATTTCCCTGTCTTCAAGTTCACAGCTCTTCTAAATCCTGCGGCGTAACCATCTGGGAATTTCAAATTTTTCAACCACCTCATTACTTGTTTTTTTTCTTTAGGTTTTAAACAAAATGGGGCACGTGGCTTGCCACCACTATTCGTCAACTCAAGGGTTGGTCGATTACAAATCTCAGCTAAATCTCTTCTCGCCTTTACATTATCTTTTGTCCTGTCAGTAAAATCCATACATGTACTTATAATGCTTTCACCAACATTACGTTCCTGATGCATAACGTCAATGTTGTGCATCAGAATTAGTGATTTGACGTACGACAGTTCCCATAAACCACATATGTGAGTCCAATTATGTTCGGTTCCGAATCCTACAAATCCATCCTCATTTTCATTAAGGACCAACTCATTCAGCATATCAGCGATTTCTGTACCATTTAAACGCCTTGGTGGTCCCTTTACAACAATGCTGTCCTTCTTGAAATTGTTCCTCTGTAACCTAAATGGGTGATTCATGGGCAAAAAGCATCTATGGCAATCAAAGTAACAAATCTTTCCCCCGAAGTTCAGACGGAAACAATCTGTGTCCTTTGCACATATCGGGCATGTCAACCTTCCATGACAACTCCAACCAGAAAAAATACCGTATGCCGGAAAATCGTGAACCGACCACAGATACGCAACTCGAAGATTGAATTTTTGTTTCTGGTCATAGTCATATGCTTCAACTCCTTTCCACAATTGTTTCAACTCTTCAATTAAGGGCTTCAACATCACGTTTAGTCGTGTTCCAGGATGATCTGGACCGGGTATAATGAGACACAGGAACATAAATTCATATTTCATACAAAATGAAGGTGGAAGGTTGTATGGAATAGCAAACACGGGCCAACAAGAGTACGACGATGCCGTTACATTGAAAGGGGTGAATCCATCAGTTGCCAACCCGATGCGAACATTCCTTGCATCACTAGCAAAGTCTGCATCAAAATCATCTAGAGCCTTCCATGCCGCACCATCAGATGGGTGCACCATTACTTCATTATTCTCACGTACACCTTCTTTATGCCATCGCATATGTCTAGCGGTTTTCTTTGATAGAAACAATCGTTTCACCCGAGGTGTAAGAGGCATGTAACGAAGTTGCTTATGAGCAACCTCTGTCGTCACCTTCTCTCCGTCTTCATTTACGACCTCTACGAATCTCGGTTTACCACATTTTAAGCATTTCACCTCATTACTATGTTCTTTCCAGAACAACATACAATTATCTCGGCACACATCAATCTTCTCATACTCCATACCGAGAGCAGAAAGCATTTTCTTTGACTGATACATGTCTTTCGGCACCTTATGGTTCTTAGGAAGGATATCGCTGATCAGATTCAAGAGCTCCTTATAACAATTGTTTGAAAATGCAAACTTTGACTTAATAGCCATAATACGAGTCACGAAAGCGAGAACGCTTACGGTGGTGTGCTCATGCAATGGCTCTTCTGAAGCTCGAAGGATGTCGAAAAACTTTTGAACCTCCGGTGTTGGAGGATCCTCGGGGTTTGATTCAAACTCCGGTCGTATAGCATCAACCATCTCATCCATCCTATCGTCAGCAACGCTATCATCTTCTTCTTCCACTACTAATACCGTTTTTTCAAGGCCTGTCTCGCCGTGAAAAGACCAAACTTCATAACCTGGCACGAAACCATATTTGCAAATATGCAACGACATCGTCCTCTTGTCTTGCCAACGAGAATTTCTGCACTTCATGCATGGGCACCTCGCGGGAGTGTTTGTTGTCAAAGCGAATGCACGATCAACAAATTTCTCAGCGTTGATTACCCACTCCCTCGTGTGAGCTCCACTTTTCATCCAACCACTATACATCCACCGTCGGTCGTCCTCAGCCATTCTATATGCAAAACATTCATTCAGTCAAGAGGCTCGCAACATACACACACCCTGGCCACCCCCCGCCTCCGCCTCCGGACAACGGAGGGGAAGTAGAGGCGGCCGGGCGGCCGGCGACGCAAGGGGAAGCAGAGCCCACCGGCATCGCGATTCACCATGACATCCGGCGGTGACCGCCTGGACGTCTAGTCGGCGCAGGCGACGCCATGGCAACCATGGTCTATAGGAAAAGATAGGTCCTAAACCCACCCAAGAGTGACCGACAAAACGTGGTATTTATGACGAGCCATGAGTTCGAACGAAATTTCAGCAGCATAACCCCGCTGTTCTCCAATTGCACGCCTGATAGTGGTGCAATGGAGAACAACAAGGTTATGTTACTGAAATCTCATTCGGACTCATGACTCATCATAAAACCACGCTCTGTCGCCCACTCCGAGGCTGTCCAAAAAGGGACAATTCCGGACCTACACATCTCACACGCATGACACGTGTGAGACATGTTGGTCCGAAACGGGTGACGCATAGGTTTCGTTACACTATCTACGTTGTTGTCAAATAAAAAATTGCATACGAAAAAAAAAACTATAAATTAATAGAATAATATAATTAGAATCATATATACATAATATCACAACATATATTGCATATTAAAACAAAACATCACATACAAGACATACAAGACATACAGATAGGTCTTCATGAAATAAACAAGTAAATCTCATTAGGGCATTACATGTTTGCTGATTTTACCTTACACCTTTGTAAGATTAACACATCTATGTGCAAAGCCTAGAAACGGATAATACACATTTTGGTTCGGGCGAAGAAAACTGAAAAGACAACATTATGCCTCAATCTAGGTTAATTAACATTTTTAATTAAGGAGAGATATGCAAGAGATGATGGTGGTATGCATTAGCTAGGCCCTACATTATTAGATAAGCACTGCACAGAGATATTTTATGCCAGGGTACACTTGGTGCAGAGTGCAGAGTGTAGGCTTATGAGCAAAAATGTTTGTTGGTCCAGACCAATATACACACGCATTCGCTGATTGTGACGCACAAATTGTCAACTGTTACGCGGGAAAGCTCAGGTCAAGATGGTGACACTCAAATCATGCAGAAAGCCTACCCGGCCAACGTAACAATCATAGCTAGCCGAATTGAAGCCAATCATTGGCCAGGGAATATAACCCGTCAAAAGCTACTTAATTACTCGCTAATCCGTCCTATGATGCTATATATGACCATCTATCGACACGTTCGCAACTCGCCAGTATTATTTTTAAGAATGGTAAAATTTCATGTGTATATATATGTGTGTGAATGACAACTACTAAGCATTAAGTAAGCATGCACCAAGTGGACGTTGCAGCAACAACTGCAACACTCTACACTACTCAAGGCATGCCACATGTAGTACACACAAAAAATGGCGACATGTTAACTAAAAAATGGCGACGACTACAGTGGAATCGGGACGAAGCACGGACCTCACGAAGACGATGAAGGCTCGGTCGCTTCCGATCAGGTGAGGGGAGTGGACGAGGACACCTCGAACCGGGCGGGCGGCCGAGGCGGCGGCCGGGCGGCCGGGCGGACGGCGGCCGGGCGGGCGGCGGCCGGGGGGGCGGCGGCCGGCCGGGTGGGCGGCGGCCGGGCGGGCGGGTGGGCGGCCGAGGCGGCGGCGGCCGGCCGGGTGGGCGGCGGCCGGGCGGGCGGGTGGGCGGCCGAGGCGGCGGGCGGGCGGGCGGCCGGGCGGGCGAGGGCGGGCGGGCGGCCGGGCGGCGGCCGGGCGGCGGCCGGGCAGCGAAACGGCGGGGGCGGGCGGGCGGCGGCCGGGCGGCGAAGCGGCGGCGGCGGGCGGGCGGCGGCGGCAGGCGCAGGAGGCGGGAGTGCGCGCGTGTACAGGGAGTTAGGGCTCCCTGTACGCGCGCGCGGTTGGGGGAAAAGCCCCCTAACTTCCGTCGGCCAACATTAAAGCCGACGGAAGTTAGCTAACTTCCGTCGGCTTTAATGCGGGCCGACGGAAGTTAGGGGGATCCGAGCGGCCGAGGAAAAATCCCCGCTAACTTCCGTCGGCCACTGTCAGAAGCCGACGGAAGTTAAGTTAACTTCCGTCGGCTCGTGGAGGCCGACGGAAGTTATTTAACTTCCGTCGGCTTGCCCAAAAGCCGACGGAAGTTATATTGGCCGACGAAAATCTTTTGTTTTGTTGTAGTGGTTACATACCTCGCCTGTTGTAGTGCACCGAAGCCTGTTGAGGCGAAGGTAGTTTTTGTGCGAAGTGTGTTTTGTCAGTGTGCATTCGCTCTGTGTAACAGGAGGCGAGACCTCGTTGCTTGCTAGCGTAGCCCTGACCGAGGCCTGTTTTGCTTCTTGTGTCGAAGCCCTTAGTGTAGTCTGCTTGTGTGCGTGTAGACCTTCGTGTACGAAGCCCAGCACCAGTTGCTGCTGCCAAGTACTAGGTCGAAGTCCTCAGAGGGGTGTCCACTCTTGCGAAGGGTGAAGTGCGAAGCCTGCTCGAAGCACCCTGTGTGCGGAGCCTGCACTGACTTAGCAGAGTAGATTTTCGAGGGTTGTAAGTGTAGCGAAGTCTTCTTTGCTTCGAACTTTTGCTCCTCCGAAGCCTGTGTTCGAAGGTATCGAAGTACCTCCGAACCGGACCTTCGAAGGTAGTGTTCGAAGCCTGTTCCGCAGAAGACAGAACTGAAACCGAAGGCTAGTTTTTAGCCCGAAATTTTAAAAGCTCTCATTCACCCCCCCTCTGGTCGCCGTTTCCGGTCCAACAGTTGCTGATGTGGGATCTAGGTTGTTGGTGGTATGGGCACGCCACTGTCGTGAGCATGTCGTCGGCTCGAGAAGGGACTGTCGAAGCGTGGGGTGCACCGACGCACGGGGATGCCTACATGAGGAAGTAGCACGGGGGCTGGTGGGCGGTGGCCGATGGCACAGGAGTGGAGGACATGACCGGTGGTGCGGTCGCGCGGTGGCTGGCGCGTGGGGGCTAGTCTTGGCACACGTCAACGACTGCAGCCCTATCCGCAATGAGTTTGGTGGCTCATATGGTCACATCATGCCTGTGCTCCGACGGTGATGGTTGTGGTGTTGTGGTTGCGGCATAGTTAGCTTGTCGCATTGAGTGCGTGGAGGGGAGGATGACAGTGACGCGACGAGATATGGGTGGAAGGGATGTTGTAGCATTAATGTGTGCAACAACGGTTATGGGAGTATAGCGTGGGAAGGAGGTGGTTGCGGCACTGACTCATGTAGGGAGGGGCACAACGTGCTGCACACGTGGACAGGGAGGGGAGTTGCGCATCTAGGAAGGATGCTATGAGCAGAATGGACCGATGAAATGTGCCAACACGCGTGGAGGAGCGTACAAAGGAAACTGGTGCTTTATAATAGTAGAGATTTTAGTTAAACGGGTAAAGCGGATAAAACCAACAACTAGCTAAATCATTAGCCTTGCTCTTACCCGCGCACCAACTGTTGCATTACATTGCTTTACCACATTTTTCTCCAAGGCGACATCCTGCTAGGATGGCAATAGCATCCTAAAGCTGATACTCGATGAATTAACCTAGAAGATAAGTGTAAGGGTATTTTGGTCTCCGCGAGGGTTGGTTCATTGTTATAAACCAATCCTCATTAGAGATATATGTTCAAAACAGTGAAACACACATCCCCGTTAACCGTTGGGTACAGATTAGATTACACGTGGATTCATTTGTTCAATGAGTTTTATATCATATTTTGCAAACCCTAAATCTTTAATCTCTACCCACAACACTACACTTGTAGTTAGTCCTCACTCCTCACCCTTAACGTCCCTTTCTTGAACAAGGTTTGTGGTTAGTGTTTGGATAAAGGGCTAAATTTTAGCTTGTGTCGCATCGGATGTTTGGATATCAATTTGAAAGACTAAATGTAAATTAATTATAAAAATAATTACAGAATCAGAGGATAATTCGCGAGACGAATTTATTAAGCATAATTAATCCATGATTAACAAATGTTTACTGTATCATCACATTGTCAAATCACGGTGTAATAAAGCTAATTAGATTCATCTCACAAATAATCTACTAATTATGAATGATTTTTGTAAATAATTTATATTTAATACTCTATAATAGTATTTAAATATTGGATGTAACATGAACTAGCTCATGTATCTAAACACCTCTTTAAACCCTAAGACTGAGGTCAAAGGCTGAATTCGAAAAAATTGTGAATTTCAGTTATCAGAGAGAAAGGACAAGGTCCCATCAGGAATGAGTCCTGTTCTCTCCACTTCTCTGGTTCCCACGGTCGGTTGAAAAAGCTTTTCACTCGTTGAGTGAGGAGTAATTTGATTCAAAAATATATTTTGTTTTAATAAAATTTAAAATTAATTTAAGATTATGCACGATGAATATTTAATAAGTATATGCTTTATGGTTCACCGATTCAATTGTTATTTAACCGGTAAACATGTTGATTCAACAATACAATTTTATTTTAATGGATTTGGATTAAATTAAAGATTATACATAGTGAATATTTTTAAAATATATTTGGGTTCCTACTTAAGGAAAAAATATTGTCACCGGTATATTGCCCTGACTTTCTTTTTTAAACTGAACCTAAAAAAATGCTATAGTCTCGAATTTTTTTGTAGGTACACCGGTTGGTCGTTGTAAGTTTGTGCTTATGGTGTCATTTGGTTCTTTAGTCCAAAAGTTCAGTACCATCACATTGGATAGTTATGTGTTATTTTGGAGTATTAAATGTAGACTGTTTATAAAATCTATTCATAATCAGTGGATTATTCACGAGACGAATCTAATAAGCCTAATTACGCCATAATTTGATAATGTGATACTATAGTAAACATTTGTTAATCATGGATTAATTAGGCTTAATAAATCTGTCTCGTAAATAATTCTCTAATTCTCTAATTATTTTTAAATTGATGTCAACTCCCACTACTTTGGACCAGGCAGGCCGGTTGATCTCGATCGGACATTGCTTGCAGAGTGGCAGTGTGGCAGAAAGAACAATGGCTCCAATGTTAGGCAATTTTTTTAAAGCAAACATTGTTAGGCACTTATTAGGCATATATTTTCTTTATTTGTTGTCTCTTTAATTTCTTTTGCAAAGTTTAATTTCACTGCTACCTTTGACTTTTGAAATTTCTACGGGCTAAACATATCGTAGCGTTGTTCCTAGAAAAAAAATGAGATCTCATAGCAGATTTAATAGAACACGGTCTGTTTTTTTTAGTTTTATGGTATCGTGTTTGAGCTCTGCATCCAACGTAACAATGACCCGACACAACATTATCTGTTTGTAAAGCCATGACTTCACACATGGGTTATTTAAGGTGTGTTTGGTTGAGTTGAAGATTTAAAAAAAATCTGTTGTGAGCTGTAAGCCGTGGAAAAATTGTTGTGAGTTGTAGAAGCTTTTTGGTTGGAATAATTGCGGATTTATATTTTGATAGTTCATGATTTTTAGTTACATTATTAATGTGTAATTTATGGTTTAATAGATGATAGATAATATTCATTTAAAGTTGAATTGAGAAGCTGTGAAATCTGGATCATACCAGCTTTCAAATTTGTACTATGAAAAACTACAGATTCTGGGTGACCAAAAGAGTTGTTTGGTTCAGATTTCAGCTTCCGAGCCAGGAAGCTGGTTCAAAAAATTTGAACCAAGAAGACCTTAGACAATACTGTGGCAAGATTAAACTTTTATGCAGGATAATAATTATAGTTTAAAATTGAATAAACCGCTAATCATGGCACTTAAAATGTTTTTAAAACGAGGGAAACCTCCGACCAGTTTAAGATGAAAAAAATCTACTTTATCCCCAAAAAGTATTACTCTATAGATAAATATCGCCTCTAATTAAATAATCCTTTGAGATGGTTTAATGTGGTAGTTTTGCCGATGTGATAGTCCAAGTAGTTGCACACTGTTCAAATGTCAGCGACTAGCTACATAGACAATCACGTCAATAAAACCATCATAGTAAACCATCTCGGAGATTATTTGTCCAATATAGATTAGTTCAAGGGATTAAGAGTCTGATTTTTTTAGTTGAGGATAATATTCATAATATTTCGAAGGGTAAAAATAAGGGCTAATTTCTTTTGTACCACCGTTATTTTCCATAACGCCGAAAATATCATTAAAATTTCGCTATTTGTTCATATGCTATTACTATTTTTTGTCCGATGCCTGCATGCCATTTTGTACGCAAGCTGATGATATAGACCCACCTACAGGTGTATATTATTTTGTATTGCCATGAATACCCCTCATTCGATACTATTCATCTTTCTCCTTAGTCCAACAAACAAAACCACATGAGTAGCTTCCTGTAGCCTGAGTGTACCCATCACCCTCGTCGTCTCCTATAGCCTTCTCACCACCACCACCACCGCCCCCTCCATTTCACCCACCGCGTGTACCCAAAGTTTTTGTCTCCTTTACCTCTTGTCCTCTTCCTCCCACTCTCACACTACTTGAGTCATTCTGCAGTTTGCTTGCTTAGTGGCTTCTCCTCTTATTGCCTATTGATGTGGGGAGAGCACACCTACGGCGTCGCTGGATCGGGAAGGCCCCTTGCGTGAGCGATCTCTGTGAGGCCTCTCCTCTTAGTCGGCATTGCGAGGGTAAGCTCGTCGGTGGTTGATGCGGTGAGGTGGAGAAGCGGTGCTTCACGTTGTGTTCTGAGCTGCTATTTCTGCTACTACGCATCATACGTAAGTGTTCTATGAAAGGAGCGAGCATGAGGGACTTCCCTTCCTGCTTCGGGGAGAACGGCTCCAGATCGCGGACACATCGTCGTCATCGTCGAGCGCCAGCAAGGGTGCGATGCAGAAGGGAGCGGCAGTGATGGCAAGGAAGAAGACAACAAAGGAAAGAAGTAGAGGGATATGATTGGTAATACGAAAAAATTGATGCCTATAGGTGAGTCCTATCATCAACACGTTCACAAAATGATATGTGAGAGGTGAGTTCAAAAGTAATAATGACATATAATCAAATAGTGAAATTTTAATCGTATTTCTGACGTTATGGAAAATAATGGTGGTGCAAAGTAAATTAACCCTAAAATAAACATTTCCCATTTAACATTGAAAACATATCAGTGTACACAACCCTCGGATCAGGCTTCATGATTCGTGCCCCCAAAGTGGTTAATCAGGATAGCCAGATAAACGACCCGGCGTCCTCCTTATCCTCGAGCCGAGCCCCACCGCCAGAACGCAAACGCGAGCAAAGCGCAAAGATGGCGACGATGTCCCTCGCTGTGGCCTCACCCCTCACCTCCACTCCCCGTGGCCTCGCCGTCTCTATGCCCCGCACGACATCAGCCGGTCTCCGCATTGGAGGCGCATCTCTGACGCGGTTCCCTGGACTGGCGACTGCGGCGCCGCCGCCGCCAGCGGGGAGGGGTGACGCGGCCGTTGTCAGGATGGCGAAGAGGGAGCAGGAGCTGGAGGACATACGGGCCATGCCGACGGATAAGATCGAGGAGGAGGTGGTGGACCTGAAGGGAGAGCTCTTCCTGCTCCGCCTCAAGCGCTCCGCGCGCCAGGAGTTCAAATCCAGCGAGTTCGGTCGCATGCGCAAGAGGGTACATCTCCTATTCTATGGATACTGTAATAATACCAGTTATGAAGCTGCTGATTCAGACCGTAACTGCTGACTCGTTTGCGAAAGTTGCATAGGAATGGAATTTTGCTACCAAATGGGTGTGTTCTGTTTAGATATCCTTTCACCGAATTATAGTTTCTACTACATTAACTTCTAGTTTGTTAATTAGTAACTGGAGCAGTGACTTGGACTACTTCAGGGTAGTGGAGTACGTTGCCAATTTGTGGATGGAATTTTGCCTTACTGTCATTTGCATAATGTCCTATACTGATTTTACAGATGATTTGAGCTGATAATAGGACAATTCCAGTCTCCAAAGCAAGTTCTATCTTAGTTTTGATTAGGTCATTGTGACATTAATCTTTGAATTCTTATATATCTACTTTGTGTTTATACTATTGTGTTTGTTTAGATGCACATTGCATAGCAATGTGGAGAACTACATGAAGAATAGCATTGCTATGCAATGTGCATCTAAAGAGCTTTTCTACTGTTATTTTGTGGTCGTGTTAAATTATACCTTCGGAGGTACCAATATTCTTATTAAAACTGAACAGAATTTAGTTTGAGGCTGTCCAAAGTCAGAACATAATATGAAACTGTTGTATATGAGAACTAATTATAGAATCATTTATATGATACCTCCTTCTTGGGGGCTTGCGATAAACCAATCACTATGAATTGTCACTTCATTCACTTGCTTTAGAGTTCAGGTCTCAATCACTGCACAGGGTCAGAACAGAACAAATAGTTAGCAGAACTGCAGAAGTTACATACTTATATCTGCCTCTACAAATGCTTCTATACCTTCTAGCACTTTCAGGAAGGAACCGATCAGTTTACTTTCTTCATTTGTTTTTCACAGTCATTTCAATACCAGCATGCTTCTACTCTCTAAATTGAGTTCTGACTTGGGTTGTCATCTTTACATCAGATTGCTCGTATGCTGACTGTCAAAAGAGAACGGGAAATTGAACAAGGAATCAACAAGAGATTATCTAGGAAGCTTGACAGGAAATGGAAGCAAAGCATTGTGGTTAGACCACCACCATCTCTAAGGGATAATAAGGAGGAATAGAAAACAGCAAAAGTGAACAATCTGCAGAAGTCATTCCATGCATGTCTCAAAGGTTTTTTTTCTCCCTGTGTTTTCATCCCTTATAATGGACTGACATGTGATTCACATTAACCTATTTCCATGTCCTACTGTCAAACCAGAGGTTTCTTACCAATTCCATTTTTGTAAATTTCAGTTTATTCGAAATTTCTGCTTTCTTGTGTATCCATACACACATATATATGCTTAGTGTATGAAACTGTGAATGTCGAGTGTTTGCTATCCACCCTTAGAAACTGCTATTCCATTTTCATGTCACAAAGTTGTGAGGGTGCGTACATAGATTGGGACACCATTCAAAACATTGATCATATAAGAATCTGTCTAGATAACTAGATTGTTCACTTGGTTTGTACTCTTGTCTCAATGCGACAGGAAATTCATTACTTATCTTTGTAATAATAAAATATACTGATACAGGGCTCTACCCTGTCGTATTTTCCCTCCAAAAAGTGTCTCTACCTCATTGGAAAAGGAAACAAGAGAACTAGGCTTATGTCTACCATAGTTCTTGTAATTTTTTTTACCTTGCGTTGCTCCAAGTTCACTGTCTTGCCAAATATTTGAAAACTACAACTATCTCCAAATGCACATTTTTGTTCCTTGTGTTGTGCATGTCACCTAGATTCATGTTGTTGTTCCACACTCATTTATGCTTAAACTAGCTCTGTTGGTGCCAGGTTGAACTGCCCTGCCCTAAAGCATATTGGACCACTACTTTAACCTGATCCGATGATTCTGCGTAGAGCCGAGTCCTGTAGATACATCCCCAGTTTCATAAGTAGGCACAGGTGGTTTGGCCCTTTTGCCAAAACTTGTAATTCTGATCTCCTTGCTCCTTCCCAAGATCTTAACTTGAGATGTAGAAAGGCTTCACTCACAAGGAAATCTTTTAGTCAACTCTTATTTTTAGGGCCCATTTGATACAACTCAACTCAGATTAATGCTGGATCCAGGGTTTATACAGTGCACTAAAATAGTTTAAATTTTTATTTTTAGTTTAAAATAAAAAACTAAATTACTCAACTAAATACATTCAATCTATCCACAATTCTAAATCTAGAGCTAGAGCTGGACCAAACGGGACCTTATTTTTTTTTATCATTGTTTAGTGAGCAGGGTACTTTAGTTGGTGTTTATTTGTGGATAATATGCTAGCAATTGGAGATGACATCCGTGCAATTCTTTTGTTGAAAGTTCCAAGTCATCGTGGTTCAATAGCAATGTTGCTGATGGATTGGTTGGGTAAATAAGAAATCAAGTGAAGGGGATATCAAGTTATCAACCCAAGTTAATGGCACAAATTTATTTCAACCACTATGGCTTGTCCTTGCCCTGTCTTTTGGCATCAAAGGTGGCCAAAAACACAATTGCGCTTGAAAGGTGGCAAGAACAAGATTTTCCACCGGTTGGATTTGTCCTAGTATTTTCATACCTTGAAGGGTGATGCATTCTTTGGATGAACTAGTCATGGTTAAAATTTGAAGTATGAATTGTACCTCGTATTCTAGAGTCTATACAGTTTCTATTTTATCGCCTATAGTTCATATTGCAGTTTTAGTAATACCGCATGTCAAAATAGGACAGATTAAGAGCTGGTCGATTGCTAGATCAGCAACACAGAAAACACCATTGCCTGCTAGCTGAGATTGCCCAGTATTTTTATCAGAGGATTCAAAAGACATTACTACTGAAAATACTACTTTTGCATTCCGTATATTTTATTTTAGTTTGGTTGTACTGCATGAAGATTGTATGAAGACTTGTTCAGCTGAACTGCTTCAAATATTTCTTTCCCACAAATTGCTCGTATCACACGGGATTAAAATTATATACTGTTCCAAGACTCCTGTTATACCCCGTAATCATTTCATTTTAATTTGGTGAGACCTTATGTAACATCAGGAAAGGTTAAAAGCCACTTGTATTAATTAAAACATGCATGATATTGTGATTGATTTCACGACATAAGTTGTATTTTATCAAGCATGGACATTGTAGGATGACTTGTGCAGCTGGACTTTTCAAGTATTAATTTTATTTTGAAAACAATATTTCAGATATTAAAGTACCCTGTAAATTTGTCTTTCACATATATAGTGTACTATGGTTTCATTTCCATGTTTTTTTGCTGGGACATAGAAGCTTACTGCAATATCCAACCTATGTGTCATCATAAATTAGGTGGTACCTATGTGGTGGCGCCCGGTGGCGGCCCAGCGAGGGCGCGGTGGCTCCCAGCGACACCCAGCAATGATGCGGAGGTTCCTGGCGACGACGTTGAGGTGCACATCGATGTCTACGGGCAGTGACCAACGATGGCTGGGGCGATGCGCTACATGGGTTCTTGTTGTTTGGCGGTGTGCTACGAAGTTGGCTACAGCTAGGAGGCGGTGTGTAGGGGTTGGAGCACGGTGGCGCAAAGCCCAGAAGATGGCACGCTGTGGAGCGATGGTCATGAAGCAGCGTGCGGTGGTAGGGATCAAAGAATGGTGGCATGGAGACCACGATGTGCGCCAACATGACGGGTGGTGCTCGAAGGTCAGAGATGACGTATGGTGGCTAGACCTCGGTAGACAAAGTGTCCTTCGTGGTGGGGCGACATGGAAAAGGTCGCAAGGTTTTGGGTGTCGACGAGAGAGTATTGCCATCGGTGTGCACGATGAGTCTCAACTAGAGCTGGGACTTGCCGGATTTTTTTAAGCCGACCCAAAGCACGTAAGTTCAGCCCACGCAAAGCATGACCCGTACAAGGGCCGGACTTGGGCCTGGAGGTTAGGCCCGGTGGGTGGCCTGGGTACGGCCCTTAAAGTGGGTCGTACTTGGGCCAGCCTGACCCAGAAAGGCCCATAGGTCAATAATTCATATGTGTCCACAACATACAAGGAGGAGACATGTTATTAAAAATTAAAAAAGTCTGCAAATTACCATTTGAATATACCTTACTCTATATCATATGTAAGACCACTCAAAATTTGAGTCATTCATATATAGGACAAATCAAAATATAAATATATATGCTCGAGAGTAAAGAAAGCAGTATTAATGAACTAGTATCATGTGTAAATTATTAATGAAATTCATTTTCGCCTATTTTTTGGGTTATTCTATTATTTTATGTGTACTAGAATTTTCATTATTCAAAGATAAATTAAATAAATATTTTCATAACCTTAGTAAGAGACTGACTAACAATATTACAGAGTTAGGGCCGTTTTTGGGCTAGCCCGACCCATCCAGGCCCGACATGCTTTGGGTCGTGCCTGGACGTGGCTAACACTACTTCGGGCCGGCCCAGCCTAGCCCTTAAATTTATCGGGCTGAAACGGCCCGGCCCACTTTAGGTCCTGGCCTGAAGGGCTTGGGCCGAGCCGGCCTAGCATGACCCAACTCCTAGCTCTACTCTCAATGATTGTTTAGACTCAGATCTGTCTTGTAGCGTTGGCTAGAGGCTCAACTAAGGATATGTTTGTTTGGATGGTCATTGTTTATTTTTAGAACAACTCTAAAAGGACCTTTACTTAAGCTCTCAAACTCATTTGTGAGAGCCCACGAGAAAAATCAAGGTCTAACAGGATTCGTACTTGACTCTCAAAAATAGGAGGGCTTTCGAAAGAGGCCACCAGACCCTCATCCCTAGAGGTGCCTTATCCCAGCTCTCATTCAAGCGAGGTGGGCATGCACGCTCCCATGCATAGTCTTCCCACTTATTTAAATTTGAACATTTGTATTTGCATTTAAAATTTGAATATTTAAATATGATAGATGATTATGCTCTTATATTTAAATTTGAATATTTATATTTACATTTAAAATTTTGAATATTTAAATATGATAGATGATTATGTTCCTATATTTAAATTTGAATATTTGTATTTATATTTAAAATTTTGGATATTTAAATACAATAGATGATTATGTTCCTATATTTAAATTTGAATATTTGTATTTGCATTTAAAAATTTGAATATTTGTATTTAAATTTAAAATTTTGAATATTTAAATATGATAGATGATTATATTCCTATATTTAAATTTGAATATTTGTATTTGCATTTAAAAATTTGAATATTTAAATACGATAGATGATTATGTTCCTATATTTAAATTTGAATATTTAAATATGATAGATGATTATGTTCCTATATTTGAAGTTGAATATTTGAATTTATATAAAAATTTGAATATTTAAATACAATATATGATTATGTTCGTATATTTAAATTTGAATATTTGTATTTATATTTAAAATTTTAAATGTAGTCTTTCATTATTAAACAATAAATAATTTATTATGTACTGTGATTTTGTCAAATACATGTGTATAGTGCATGAAGAAATGATGAAAAATAAAAATAGGGAGTTTGTTTTGAGAGTCACTGCTAGAGTTGAACCAAAAAAATAAGCCTCTCGAAAATAGGGAGAACCCTCAAATCAAAAGTAGGAGCCCTAATTTGAGGGCTAGTGTTGGAGTTGCTTTTAGGGACTAAAATTTAGTCTCTAAAATCCTAAACAACCTTACTTATGAGGATTAAATTTTAGTCTCTAAAGTTTAGTCTATAAATCACTTTAATATTGTTTACAGGGATTAAAAATATCATGCACACTCTATTCTCATTTATAATCCTCTCATTAAATGATGTTTAGTTCCTACATCTAAACAAGAAAATAAAACTTTAGTTTATACAAAAATAAACGAATTTTAATCCTAAAAATAAGCAAATTCATTCAAACTGGGCCTAATGCACAACCCAATCTATCCAACAGAAGTATGGATCACACGTTCCTCGGGCGATCACCCATGTGTACCTCAAAATCACGTTGTATTATAGGCCACACGTCTCCGCTGTCACACGTGTATCGCGTATATACCTCAAAACCATAATCACGTTCTACCTCATTTATAAGTTATTTTAGTATTTCTATTTTTTAATATATAAATCGCCTTAAACTTTTATGTATTCTATTATTATTTTTGTCAAATAAATTCAATCCAAAATAAATAAGAGACAATAAAATCATTTAAGCTGGTTTATTAATTCTATACAAGTGCATATAGGCCACCTATTTAGCAATCTCATTCTGACCTATAAAATATATAATCCGCACGTTTAATGGAAGTCCACACTCCAGACCACACGTGAGATTCTAACGCGTAGTATTATAGGCCGACTGACAATCCTCTTTGTTGGCCACACGTGAGTTGCCGTCCCTTTCTAACGTAGTATTATGCGAGAATTGTACATTTGTTTTAAATTTAATTAACTTTTGAAAAATATTTCAAAGTTGAGTGTGGCCTTGTAAAATTATCCTATAGGTGATTGTTTCATTGTAAATTTTTATCTTTTTTCTAGATTAACACATATTTGAAATTATTCTTGCTATTCTTAAAAAGTAAACTTACAATTTTACCTGAGGAAACATTGCCCATATCAAGCTTATCAATTCTGTTTCGATATCGGTTGGAATAGTCGGTATGTACCATTTGGTCCATTCCGTCACTCAAACCGCTACGTTTTAAGTGGTATACCATTCCAGTTTCAATACCAGCCATTCCAGTCAATACCACCCGATACCGGTACATATCGGTCATTCCGGTCAAAATTACATTTGATTTTTTTAATATGTGTTACGTATTACTTATATTAAGCTATATATTATATTAATATTTAAGTTATACACTATTTTTAAGATATTAATGTATTAAAATATATCATATTTAATTGTATTAATATATATTTTAAATATGTTTATATTATTTTATTAGATCCTGAAACGGTACACCGGTATTAAACATTTTGTTACAAGAACCAAATCAAAATAATGACCGGAATGAAATTAACAAGCTTGGCCCATATACCATTACTTTGTAACGTTTGTTA
The DNA here is from genome assembly GCA_019279435.1 of Zizania palustris. Classification (NCBI taxonomy): domain Eukaryota; kingdom Viridiplantae; phylum Streptophyta; class Magnoliopsida; order Poales; family Poaceae; genus Zizania; species Zizania palustris. Next base: position 37,033,732 of record JAAALK010000287.1, on the reverse strand, counting down.
TAGAGCAAAATATCCATTTTACTTTGTAAAAATAGAATATATAAAGGTCTCTCTGGGTACCCGTTCCGAACCATGAAGTGTTTTTTTCGCAGTCGCAGTGGCTAAGGGCATTCCAAACCAAGAAATTATCTAGTAGTTTCTATACATGCCATGTTACAAAGAAACTACTCATAGAAACTCACTCTTACAATGCATGGTTTCTTGTGCCTATTTATTTTCCCCTCTTTTGCCCAATCATAAATAAGTGAGCTTCATCTATAAAAACTACTACACTCTCCCAATGTATGTGGGGTGGTTTCTTCATCCTTGCTATTGGTATTAGTGATAGAAATCATTTCTTGCATGAGAAACTATTTTCTAAACTTTTCTCCTATTTCCTCATTAACTCTCATGCCACATCAGATTTTTGTTTACGTGGACTGCTATCACTACTGACAGGTTAGGCCCACGCAATGTGGGACCCACTTGTCGGTCCGCTTCTTTCTTCCACGCGTGCCGTTTCCGTATGGATAAGTAAGCGAAGCGAGCCCGCGCGCTTCTAGTGTCACTCCTCGTCGCTGGCTGCCTGGCTCTGAGAATGGACACGCTGCCGCCGCGCCGGAACCAGCTCCGGGCGCCCATGGATCCGCTCGCATCCTTCGTCGCGAGCTTCTTCTCGGCCTTCTTGCCGCCGCCGCCGGCAGATCGCTCCACGGTGCTCCTCCTGCCGCTTCCCGTTGCCGCGGCGCGCGTCCTTACCGTGCTCCGCAGGCTCCTCACTACAAGAAAACAGGAAATTTTCGTCGGCAAATTTAATTTTCGTCGGCTTTCGAAAAAGCCGACGGAAGTTAATTCACTTTCGTCGGCCTACAAGAGCCGACGAAAATTAAATTAACTTCCGTCGGCTTTTAACTGTGGCCGACGGAAGGTAAGAGGCTTCGACCCACCTCGAGATAAAAACTTTAACTTTCGTCGGCCAACTTTAAAGCCGACGGAAGTTAAAGTTAACTTTCGTCGGCTTTAACTGTGGCCGACGGAAGATATGGTTCTAACATCGCATTTTTTCCCAGCCTGCCTCTATTTTTCCCCACGCGCCTACTTAGCCCTAGTTTTTCCGCCCCCACCTCCCGGTTGCCGCCTCCCCGCCTCCGCTGCCGCCACCAAACCGCCCGGCCATCGCCGCCGCCGCTCAGCTGGCTGCCTCCCCCACTCCGGTGAGGGCGCTTCGGGTTGAGGTGAGGTGAGGTGAGGGTGAGGATGACAATGTGGTTGGCTCCGTCGTTTGTGTGCTGGCAGGTGGTGGGCGATGGTGCGGGAGGCGGCGGCGGAGGGAGGCGTGCGGTACGCGGCAACCGCGGCGGCGTCACCTCCCTACTACGGCCTCAAGCTCCTCCACAGCCTCCTGCACCCGGATCTCGTGCTGCGGCTCGAGCGCGGGGAGTTCCGCGTGGGCACTGGTGGCGGAGCAGGGGGGCGGAGCTACGTGCTCGTGCCGGCCGACGAGCTCTCGCGGGTGCTCGCCAGGTGAGTTACTCGATGACGCCTATTTGTTTTTTTTTCATTTTTGGTTATTAGGTTATTGGGAGGGACATGCTGGTGCCAGTGAGAGCAATCCTGCAGTTCAATCGTGTGGTCAAACGGGGGTTGATCTGGTAGATGCATTCTAATGGGCAGATGATCTTTGATCTGGTTGATTCGATTGAGCCCTATTTACTAATGTGGATGATGCTACATCTGTTCAATTATATCTTTATTGCTTCAGTTCATGGTATTTCCTACAGAAAGGGGGCAACTTTGCTGCCAAATCTGCCCTTTGGTTTCTGGTAGGGTGGTCTAGCAATCTAATAACAGATTTACTGGCCCCTTTGGTCTGAATCTTTTGCTAGCTTCTTGCAGAGATGCCTCGTGTTCCGTCATACTGTTTCATCCTTGCCTACGTAGGAATTTGGTGCTTTGTGAAGGGGACATGTGGCTTAATTTCCCCTTATCTTGAATCAGTTTCTTGTTGAGTGCCCAAGTGAATAAATACCCCTCCAGATCAATTCAAGGCAACATATGTAGTTCCTAACACAGGCTTTCAATTCTTTCACTACCTTGGCATTAGGAGACCTGTGATTGTTGTGTAGGTCCAGAGTGTGCTCAACTAGTTAGATTCAATTTTTTCTGATTCTTTGCAACGTAGTACTAATGTTTTGTGCTTTGAGGTGTTCTTCCTTATTTTCTATATGCGAAACTTTTGAGGTATCTTTCTTAATTTGCTCAGTCGAATAACAAGTAATTATTTCATTGTTCCATCAGATTGTTTCTCTCCTAATTGAGTCCGGTGTTGATATCAACCTTAGGAAGTGCAGAGGACAGGTAAGCTACTTGCTTTCTCACCTTGTTCATTGCATTGATATCTCTGCTTGCTTTATAAAAAAATGTTCCCATTCAGGACTAAGAAATGCAACCAATTATTTTAAAACTAGTATATATACAAATGTTATGGAGATACTCTGTTTGCATATTATACAAACATGTACATTCCACGTGTATGTGAGGCTGCTAACTTCCTTATGAGAATGAGAAGTTGTAGTTCTTGTTAGGAAGGGGCAGCAAGCTACATAGACCTACTTTTTTTCTTTGGGTTCTGTTCAACTGTATGAGATTCACACTGTAATATCAATTGATACAAGCACACTGTAATATTCGGCTTCTTGTTTGTGGTTGATTACGTGCCCAGCTTGCCAGATTTTTTTTTTAAAGGAAAAGGTAACTTCCGTCGGCCACACATTAGCCGACGGAAGTTACTTTTTTTCATTTTTTCTGTTTTTCTATTAACTTCCGTCGGCCGTATATTAGCCGACGGAAGTTAAGAGTGCTTTTGCTGATGTGGCTGAATACCCCGATAACTTCCGTCGGCCATGTTAAGCCGACGGAAGTTAGCTAACTTCCGTCGGCGGCCGACGAAAGTTAGCTAACTTCCGTCGGACCGCTTCCGTCGGCCAAAGCCGACGGAAGTTAGTCTTTTGCCGACGGAAGTTAGCTTCTTCCGTCGGAAAAGAGCTAACTTCCGTCGGCTTTGGCCGACGGAAGTTTGTCGGATTGTTGTAGTGCCTCCTCGTCGCCACGCAGTCATTCATCTCCCTGTTCTTCATGTTCCTCAACGTGCTGTCCCCGCCGCCGCCGTCGCCTCCTCCCGCCCTCGCGCCCACGCTGCCGCGGGCGGACCCGGCGTGCCCCTCGGGGGCCACCTGCGTGGGGCGCGCCCTGGCGCATGTGCTCTCCGTGGCGTCGCGGCTCCCCGTGGCATCTCGCAAGTACGAGCTCGTGCGGGTGCTTGCGGAGCGCCTGTTGGACGACAACGTGCGCGCCGGCGGCGCGCGGATCGGGGCCGTGAACCGTGCCGCGCTGGCGGGGGCGTTCGCGCGCACGCTGCGGCAGCTGGAGGCGGCGGCGGCGGCGGGAGGGGAGTGGCCCGGGATGGAGTTGGCCGTGCGCGCGGTGCGGTCCAGCATGCGGTGGTGGAGGCCGACCGCCACCGCGTTGGACGAGGGGTTTGGCGGCCCCGCTGCGGAGAAGCTGGCCGCGGAGCTGCTCTGGCTCGGACAGAAGATGTCCGAGTGCGGCGCGGCCTCCGAGGCCGCCGTGCAGTTCGGCGCATCCTGGCGTCTGGGGAGCCGCGCGCTCGTCGCCGAGCCGACGCTTCAGGTCGCGTTGCTTCGGCTTGCTGGTATGTTGCATGTTGCACCACAAAACACCCTAGCGATAGCTTGCACCGATCAAAACCTAGCGATAGCTGCGTCCAACAACGCTTCACTGCATGACAATTCCGTGGATATCGGCTTCTGACCAAGCTTGAGTATTTAACTTTGGGAGATTTGCATTCATGTCACACATAAGTTGGTGGAATTTGCTCTTTTACCCCATGTGAGTGTATGACATGTGACCCTTGAGCCTAGTTGTCAAACACACAAGACATGATAAAAAAAATAAGCATCACTCGACTTCGAGGCTTAAAAGCAAAAATTCCTTTAACTTTTGACTTCCTATGAGCACTTAACATGTCGCTTGGGTCCTTGTTAAATTTTGCTGAAACGATTTGCCATTCATCCGTCCTGTGCAGTGTTTTTGTTCAAGCACGCCAACTCGAGGGAGTTCGAGCGGTGCCCCAGAGGGAGGAACGAAGACAAGAGCGCCATCGCCGAGCAGCGGGTGTCGCTGCTCCGGTCGTGGCTGCCGCTGCTCTGCCGCGGCAGCAATGGCACGGACGCGCCGGTGCTGACCAGCAAGGAGAGGGCGGAGATGGTGGCCGTGCTCGACGAGCTCATCGGGAAGCTCAGCTGGGAGCAGCAGGAGGAGATCCTGGCGCTCTGGCTGCACCACTTCGCCGCGTGCCCGGACACCGACTGGCCCAACCTCGAGCTCTGCTACACGCGCTGGTACGCCGAGTCGCGCAGGCTGCTCGAGTTAGAGGTTCAAGTCAATTACTTGCAAATGTAGCCGTGTAGGGACGTGCTCCACAGCATTTCGACTCATGCTAAAGTGTGTTTGATCGAGACACGTTTGTGTGTCTACCGTGCGAAAAAACAGGAAGGTTCCCACTTCCCATCCAGTGACAATAATTCTATGGTAGTATAGGTGCAAACCGTGTACGCCATCTAGCAAATAAAGGCACTCTATCAGCAAAGTAATTGGGTACCCACGAATTGTAACCTCTATATGAATGATAAGAACCATAATGTTTCTGCTGAATTGTAGCGGATGAAGATGGTAAAAAGGGCAAGGTTAGAAGTGAAACCTTCGATTTCGCTTACTGCAGTTCGCTAGCCTTGACCGTATCTTTATTCGAACCATACCTCGTTCCCACTCGGATTTTCCGACCAAAATCAGCCTACTGGCATTTATCCTCTCGGGATGCTTAAATACCCTGGTAGTAGTAAAAAGCATTAGAAACATGGATAACAACCAAGTAGTCAAGTTCTACTCCAAGAAAAGACAGTATAAGGTATATACCATTTAAGACGCTTGTCTTGTACAAGGTCTGCACTTCTGTCTTTCTTCCGCAGAGAGGAAGCAACAGTGGATGCTGGACCCTCAAGCTCCTCATCCAATGGAAAGACAATATCATCTATTTGGCGTGAAAGATCAGGTAACAAACCCTTTTCTTTCAGCAGCTGCCAGAATACAAATTATAGTGTTGATGTTAGTGCCTCTGAAATTTTTCACAGCAACGAACAAACGGTGTTAACCTTTTTGCAAGAATTCATGTTCCTAGCACTATCATGGGACATACTACAATGCAGAATCTGATATGCTCATGTTGGTTTCTACTTCACATAGCTGGAGTTGTTTATAAACATCAATAAGAGGACCTAATCTTTTAGAAACCACATAAGGGATGAGAACATCGTACTTCTACTATAACGGCATCTCCAAATCCAAAGCCACAAGCCGGTATATCTTCACTCCCAAATGTTGAAAGTAGTTTGTTGTACCTTCCTCCACCACAAATTGCTCTCAGTTCTCCTTTTCTATCAAAAGCCTACATGAATAGAACAGTAGAGTTTGAAATGAAACAAGTGCCAGTAGCAAGAAAAAGTATGGTACAGGACACATTGGGTATCCATGTTAAAAAATGGAATGCCCAAAGCAAGCCTAAAGAACTCAAATATCCTCTTGTTTGCAGATCTAACAATATGATCAGGAGTCATGATAACAGTACCCATATTGTAACTTGCCATCTGGCCATATGAATTACGGTTACCAATAGTAACACTGACATCTAGCTTAAGTACTTATCGATAATTTGAGCAGCAAAAACAAACGGAAATATGATGCTGGAAGCCTTCATAATGAGGAGCAAATTAACAGAAACATGAGAACTCGTAAGATGCTGAGGAAGAATTTACCATAGATAATTTGCAGAGTAAAAACTATAAGAATTATGCACCAGAATCTCACAAAAGATATTTTGGTAGCTCATAGCTTTAAGTCTGCATACTTATTATTTTGGGCATTGTTTTGTAAACAGAGGAAATTATTGGTTGACAATGAAGGTCTGAAGGGTACTGCATCTCTTCTTAAATGAAAATCGCATCTTATATAATTTGATGAAATAGCTGTTTCTCTACCTGTTACTTTGTTATTAGCCCTGCAAATTGTTGGATACAAAACACTATGGATTTATTTAACATAAGGAGATGCATCGATAACAACCTCAAAAACAATCCCTGTGTAGTACGCAAGACCACGTACAACAGATCCATCAAAACAAATCCAATCAGCATAACCATATTGCTCAGCAAATGAGAATAACTTCTTCAAGTCAGCAACAGCTTCAACATCAGAGCCTAGCACCTCTGCATGAGAGATCCAAAATTACACATGAACAGTGATGAGTGATGACCTTTACCAAAAGAAACAACGATTGAAATTTCTTTTAGTGAAACATAAATGAGTATAACATTTGTCGCAATTGCCAGAACAGCAGCAAGTTTAACATAAAGATCCCAGATAACCACATAACTGGCATTGCTGATTCAGAGAGATACATTTTCTAACATGTCACATATTATCTAAAGTAATAATCTGATGAAAGCTTATTCATTTCGCAGTAGTCCCTCGATGAATTAGACCATGAACAAAAATGAACACTGAAGCTAGGAGAAAACCTTCAAGCTTGGGTAGCGACTTGAGAGAAAGCACCTCAATGATACCCTGTACAGCTTTATCCGGCAGCCCAGTTGAGATCAACTCCTTCTCAATTTCTTCTCTCGTCAGTTTTCCCAGCTGTTTAATGGTAAACTACATGTAAGATACAGATACAGTACCAACATGAAGACATCAACAAAATATACTAATGCATGTATGTTCACCTAAGAAATCCTTTTCATCTGATTGCTACAAAAAGTATCCATGCCGTACAGAAGTAATGATGGTCTGTGGTACATGACAATCAAAAGGATAACAGGACTGGAATTATGTAAAAAACTGATTACAGGTCCCTTGCAGGGTGTCACCAGAAAGGTAGACAAGGCATAACATTTTATCAGCTCACATGACTGTCCATTTGCATGAGAAACAAACTTTGAGAAGCGGCCTGTGCCATAGCTTCTATTGATCAACTACCGACTCATGCAAAACTTCTCAATTGGCTAATTTAATTTTTAAACTTGTACATGGACTGAATATCTAAGAAGAAAATTTGCAGAAGTTCACTTAACTCAGGATCTTAAAAATGCTTATTACTCAGTGATGAAAACACATAAATATAAACCCATTCAGAATGATGAGTATTTGTTCGCGTTTGGCATGGAGTATGCATCTAAATAAAAACATTATCCTATACCATCAGGACAGCTAAGCAAACTTTCTTTTTTTTTTTGGGGGGGGGGGAGGGGAGGGGGGATGTCAGTTAACATTGATCCTGTGATCAGGGTCCACCACAATAAATGTGCAATCAGTCAAAGAACATACACTAAATTGCTAATTCTACTACTTTCTTTTGCAGTTAGAAGTTGACAAGTTGTTATTTGTTAACTACCACATTTTGCCAGCTGCCAACTTCAAACAAAATGCAACATGAGGAACAATAATCAAATTTCATGACAGAAAGAGTGGAAAGTTAGCAGAATCCAGACATACTTTATCAACAATAACACAAACTTCAATAAACAGATGTTCTGGTATGGAATACATATTCAACACGGCCTGAAGAACCTGGAGAAAACAAAGAATGGTCAGCCACACAATAGAGGTGTTAAACAAACATATGCTCTGGCATGCACAAAGCAGTTATCTGTTCATAAGAAATGAAAAATGTATGGCATATCATATATGTTCATATCTTCTTGAGTGATGAGTCTTGACCATGATGTAACATCATATGTATCACAAGCTCACAGTAACTTTAGGTGACAACAGTGATAAATGAAATATTGACACCAAACTTACATATGAGAGGGCAGGTGGGTAAGGAAACCACAGAATAAACATATAAACAGAAAATATTATAAAAGGGTTTTGAGGATGGAAAAGTTGAACCACATGAATAAAGGGTGAAGAAAGGTACCTTTCGGCTGGACACTCTAATCCCCACATCAGAAAATGTAATCCCAAGACGTTCAAATAAGAGAACAATAGCTTGAAGAAGCTCAGACTCTGCCTGATTTATATCAATGAGAAGCCAATTCTGAATTAATTCGAAACACACAAGATGCTGCAATGTAGCATAGCAACTTCTTAAATCCAAGGATAATTGAATCTCATTACAATGAACATACTCGAACTTTAGGCATGCCAAAAATATCCATGTTCCATTGATAATGCTCACGTCGTCTTCCTAGTGGCATACGCTCATATCACCAGCATTGTCCTATAGTAAACCATTTCAGTGGAAGGGAGACTGATTTTCTAGACAGAAGAAAGGTAAGCAAAAAATCACATTTTGAAGAACAAACTAAGAATATGGAAAATATGGAATTGTCGCTCAACAGAAACGAATGGAAATGCTATTTAGATTTGTCAAAAGTGCCAGCCAAGACGCCACAAAAAATCGGATGGAAGAGGCATACCCTTGTTTTATCACCAGGCGTGCCAACGAGGGGGTGATTTCAGGCCTCAGAACTACACGGCGCCCTCCCTTATCCTCGAAGTTATAAAGCTACAGAAGCAAGAGCACAATGTTTCGTAACTAACACTTGAATGAGAGATCTGCAAACACAACTAGAACATCGACATGAGCTGCAAAACAAAAGGGAAGAGCATATGAAGTTAGATTCCTTCTGATATATTATAAGGGGTTAATTGCATCCATGCCACCGTTATTTTCGAAACAGAATGAAATGCCATTACTATTTCGCTATTTGCCTCTATGCCATTACTATTCGTTTGTTCTCGCCTGCATGCCATTTTGTACACGTTCAGAGGCTACGGGCCCACCTGCAGTCACCAAAAATTACGCATTACCAACACTGCCCCCGGTCATGCACTGTTCATTTTCTCCCCTATCTTCTTTCCTCCCCTGTGAAGCTGTACTCGGGCTGGAGCTAGGCGCGGCGCGGCGTGAGGCGGCAGGAGCACAAGCGGGGCTACTCCACTCGATCTCCACGCTCTGCGCCGCACAGAAGCAGAGCTCCTACGCCCTCCGACACCTATCGCATATGGAAGCGGGGCGCGGACCTACGCGCGGACACCACGCTAGCCGGCTTCGATGGTCTCCGCATTCGCCGCGCCGACCATTCGTTCCTCTTCTTCGGCGAGGAGACCAACGCCAGCGGCCGCCACCTCCCACCGGGCTCGCTCCTCGTGCTCCACCGCGGCAAGTGCGAGGTGCACGATGCGTTCACCGCGGCCGCGGCCGTCGGCGATGAGGACGCGGCCACATCTGATGCGGCCGCATATCGGCCTGGGCTCAACATCTCGCGGTGAGGCTCAGGCTCGCCTCGGTCGCCTCCGCGCTCGCCGCAGCCGGCGCGGATCCCACGCTCCAGAACCACGCTGGGTGGACGCCGCTCCAGGAGGCGCACTGCCTCGGGTGCAAGGACATCGCCGCGTGCCTCCTACGTGCGCACCGCCTCGCTGCCTGGGCCAAGCTCCGGCGGCGGTGGAGTCGAGAAGGCAGCGACGGCGACGGCGGGGAAGAAGACAGTGGAGGGGAGAAGAAGATAGGGGAGAAGAAGAGGGTAGTATGGTCAATACAGAAAAAAATGTGCTGCATGTGGGCCCGTATGCATTAGATTCGTATAAAATGGCATGAAAATGAGTATTTGAAAATAGTAATGGCATGGAGGCAAATAGCGAAATAGTAATGACATTTCATTCTGTTTCGAAAATAACGGTGGCATGGATGCAATTAACCCTATTATAAGAGAATCGACAATTTTGTAGCCATTGAAATTGAGCAAAGTATGTGTAGTGCTGCAAATACAATTATAAAATCACAGTGAGAACAAATTTCAATTATGTTTCAAATATCGCATTGCAAAGGGTTGGCATCGGTTAGGCTCAATGTGAGAGTGACAGACTCAGTGTGAGAGTTATAGTGACCTGCTGCGTGATCTCCTCTCCAGCCTTGCGAATGAAGAGCGCCTCAGACTCGAGCACGGGGAAGTCGACCTCCTCGAACGCCATGACGCGGGACACCTTCCCTTGCAAACAGGATTACAGGAAGCTAGCATTAGCAAGCACAACTTGAGGGAGAAGTTAAAAGCTCCCCTGTGCGTTCGTTTACCTCCCTGAATTGGTCGAAGAGCCAGTTGCGGAGGCGCATTTCCTCAGGAGGGAAGTCCCTGGTGCCGCGCGGCGGATTGACGTCGACCACGGACGCGCCGTCGGACGGCTCCACCGGCGAGGGGGCGTCGCCATTGTCCACCGCCGAGGCGAAGAGGCGGCAGTGGCGGCGGGGGAAGGAGGATGCGCGGAAGGTGGGGTTGGGGCTAAGGGGAAAGCACGGGCTGCGGTGGAGGAGGTGGCGGCGAAGCGACGCCGACGCGGAGGCCGCCATGGATTGCCTCGCGAGGACGTTGGCTTTCCCGTCCGTGGATAGGGGATATAGCTTAGCGCTAAATTTATGGTAAAGTGATCATACCATTATAATTTTAATATTTTTAAAAAATATTATTATAATTCACGTATTTAGATTTATGTAATTATAAGTTTAAAGAACTCCGAATTATACCATTACAATTTTAGAGAAATCTAAAATATATCATTATAATTTTAAATAAATATGAAATATGCCATTAAATTTTATGAAAACTACAATTTCAGAATAGTATATACGAATTATAGTGGCAAAAATTCCAACGATAATTATAATGGTATATATAAAAAAACCTAAATTTATATGGGCCTCAATTTGATCCTATTTTGGGCTTGGGCTAATTTTCCACTTTTGTTTAACTTTACTCCCAAAGAGAGCCCTGACAGAGAGAAGAGGGAGAAAATGGCGGCGGCGGCGGTGGCGGCGGGAGCGAGAAGGCTCGCCGGAACTCTCCCCCTGCTCGCCGCCGGCCGCGGGTCGGCCCGTATCCATCAGGCGCGGTCCTCTCCATGCGATACCAGCTTCCTTCCCCAACGGTAACCATCCCGGACGGCCGGACTTCTACCTCGCTTCCCATGGATTCGTCCACCTAACATCTCTCTTTGCCGTGTGCCTGCCCCTGTTCAGCTCCTACTCTACCGCGAAAACCGGAGCAAGCGGAAGTGCTACCAATGGCGGGAAGAAGGGATCGCGGGCCCGGAGGATCGTGTCTATTGGGGTCATCAGCGTCGCTGGCGGCGTAGCCCTCAGTGCCCTCAACGACCTCGCCATATTCCATGGATGCAGCAGGTCACATTTCGTTCTCTCTCTTCCTTCTTGCGAACTTGTACGAATTCGAACGATCGTTTATTGAAGGTGTTCCTCTTTAGAATCACTGATAGCGCTAATTTTGTTATGCTTGCGCATTACTGTTCTTGCAGCATATAACCGGTGACAATTCGAGGAAGCATGTCATGTGATTGTGAGCAGAAACCTTGCTGTTCGGTTTCTGTGTTTGCCAGCTTTCTTCTGATTACCTACATTCCACGTTTATATAAGATAAATTGGGAATTTTTGCACTACATCAGTACCTGCAGGATTAGCAAGCTTTCTTTTTAGTTACTAATAAACGCAATTAAGTATTGTACATATGGTCACAAGAGATAGAAAGGAGATAGTCTAGCTTAATGAAAGAAATCCTGATTGTTCTGCGAAGTTCCAAGCAATTAAAAAAGATCAAGCAACCCACAGTAGAGCTTATCCAAATGAGAGACATCTTCATGGTTGGAATTCATGGTGTTTTCTTCTCTTTCCTCGGTGTGTTGAGTAATGATAGCAGCTTTCCTTACCCACTCCACAGATGTACCTTCACCAGGATCATCCACTGTTTGAACAACGGATAATGGGGTTTACATCCTGCAAGATCTTTTCATTGAAAACCATGTAATTTCAAGTCTTCCACAGCAACCAGCAAGTAGCGGATTAACCCAAGGAATATGAAATATATTCTTCTTGAAACCTACTCAATAAGCCAAGTAGGTAAGAAATCCTCCATCAAGACTGGAACTTGCTATCCTCCTCCTCAACACACCACATAAATGTGCGATAGAACATTGAAACATGATATGACCAGCAATATCAGCATACACAGAGCTTACATTTCAAAGAGCCCTCCCAGATTTGTTTGAAGGGTTGCTCTGTTGATCTTTGATTTGAATTTGATCTTGAATCAACTGCCACATTAATATCTCTGCAGAATGAAAACTACTATGGTTAAATATCTCCATATATGATGTGCCTTGCATATTTGGTTCTTTTATGTTTTGCCTCAGAAAACAGATCATGCAATCCAATATTTGGTTATCATATATGTCATTGCACTCTGTTACCCTAGTCCCTACTAATGTTATTATTGTTGTTATAGGGGCAAGCAGAGCAGTTTCACATGTACTAAAAATTAAGGAAATATGCATGAATATAATACCATGATCCATTTCCTTTTTATTATTATATGATACCTGCAAGTGTGAATGCTTTCAGTAAGGCAATTAAGAAGGCTATGGAGAACCAAGAAGTTGTAGAAGCAATTGGGGTGCCTATAGTAAGAGGACCATGGTATGATGCATCTCTTTCTGTGGGTCATCGACGGAAATCTGTATCATGCTCATTCCCAGTGTCTGGGCCACATGGCTCAGGAATTTTTCAAGTCAAAGCTATTCGGAATGGAGGTTCATTCTTATACTTAAATTCCATGTACTTAATCATGTATATGTTCATAATATGTGTTTTAAAATTCTTAATGGGCACTTGAGCCCAATTAGTTCCTATCTGAAGAAGAGTAGAAACTCAACAGATACTCTTTTGTTCTGCAGAAGATGGTCTACTCTCCTTTCTACGGCATCATGACTGGGATATACTTATCATGGATGCTCGTCTGGATGTTCCTTCAGATGACAACAAGCAGAAAACACTCAAGATAAATCTTGCAAGCAGTCCTGATCATCCTGGTATAGTATCTGGCTGTAAGAGTTCTGGAGAATTCGAGGAACCGGAGGGTTAAGCTATGTACCATCCTGTGTGAGTTTGATGCGGACACAGTCACACAAGTGTTAACTTTTCTGTCAACACTACGGAAAGTAAGAAAGCGGAAGTTCATCTTTTAGATTTATAAGTACTGGCCTACCAAGTTCAATATGGATTTATATTTATGAAGAAGGAATCGTAGACTTGTAGCAAGCAAGATTAATCTGGAAGTGTTGCCATTGGTACGTCAGCGAGCTGTGAGGGTACTGCTGTAACGACGAAGCTAGTTCAAGTTGAGAAGCTGTGGAGTGAGGGCGTTGTTGGCATTGAATCCAGGTTTTTTTTCCTATTTGCATGGCGGGAATTGGATTGTTCAGTTCTCTTCAGACGACCCTCGATGGACAGTAGCAATCTGCGTCATCTTGTTAGTTGTTACTGTGCTTTCATTCCGTTTTGACTCGCTGAGTCTGTTTGGATTGTGTTGTCATATGATTTGAAATAAACCAATCAAATTGTGTTTTATTTCAGTACATACTGTCTTGCCGGTAATCATCATCCGTATCGTGCAATTTCACACTAGTTGATCTGGAAACCTTCGGTGTAGCTGTCGACTGCTGGTAACCAGTTCGACCCAGCGGACAAAATTAATTTATTGGTATCTGCTCCTTCAAGATTAATTTTTCACGCATTATCCATGACTGTAAGTTCATACGATATTATGACCGGAAGTTCATACAATAAGTCATTATAATTTTTAAAATTTGCTTACATACCATTGTCAGCAACTATGGATAACTATGGATCCCGTCTGTCATTAACACACCGATAACATATTATCAAACCATGAAATTATAGTGACGAAAAAAATTGACTATTAAATACTACTAATTTTAAATAAACATCAGCAGCAATCTTCATATGTAAGTAACACATCGATGATATTAACAAACCGTAAAAATTATAATGACACGTAAAAAATTAACCATATTACATACTACTAATTTTAGATAAAATTTTCACAACTCATCCGTCACAATGCGGTATAATTGCGCACAAAAAACCTTTTCCGTGACAGAAGACTTGTTTAAAAAATCGCCAACTTGGAATGCAGCACATACAATTCTCACAACAAAGTTATTTCGCCCCACACTAAATTCCAAGAATATGAATTTAGGTAGTATCTACCAAGGCAAGGCCATCAGAATGAAAAAACAGGGAAAATGGGTAAAAGCCATTATTCTAAGGATGTTGTAATATCTAACAAAGCCAGTTACAACAGATTCTCACTGTTCATATCCTGATACTCTACTATACATATATCCCTGGGGACAAAAAAGTTACACTCTATCTTAGCTCATTTGTAGAGTTCGTGCACTCTATCTTAGCTCATTTGTAGAGTTCGTACACTCTATCTTAGCTCATTTGTAGAGTTCGTCCTTCCAATAGTGCTTGGTTCTCCGATTGATACAGAAGCTAATGATTTGGAAGCCCAAGCAGTGGCATTCCTTGCCCCTTCCTGCAAATTCCCTCGCTTTGAAGGGTATAACTTATAGAGTTTCTGTATTGCTTGTTCAAGGTAGGTGAAGAAATATTCATGCACACCCATAAAGTTTGGAAAAAGAGTATGACTCCTCCATGCCCGTTTGGCAAATGAACCTATCTTTGGAAAAAGAAGATACAGTAACCTCAAGATAACAAATGAAGTTGCCAGTGCTAGATAAGTATCCTGCTGAAGTATTTTATCTGGTGAGCGTGCCCACCAGAATGGACAATTTTCTTGTTCAGTGTCTTTTTTAAGCTCAATACCATCTAACGAATGTACCATGGCCTCCCCAGTAGTCATCACTGAAGCATTGATACCTTCATTACATAAATTCACCATTAGAAAGCGACTTAGATGAACAGATACGTCTACCAAAGATTATTTATGCAAAGGAAATTCCAAAGTCCAAGCAACGGATAAGAAATTTTGGAGGCTTGGAGCAAAGATACCTCATAGGCTCATACCACACGAGTTAAGAAAGTGCAAGCTCGTGTAATGATGCATAACACAAAATACAACGATGAATCCTGTCATTTTGATAAAAGTGCAAGCAGAACTACCACAAAGAAAGATAGTCCACATGGAACGGTTGGCACACCTGAAACATCACGGTAGAAAGCAGCCAGGGATTTAACAGTCCGTGGTCCATGATACCGCACTCGCATAGTTGAATTCAAGAGAAATAGTGTTGGAAACCCATGAATCCCATGTCTTGATATTATACTGCATTTCCCCAAATCAAATTAATATTTCACCAAAAGAATGTATTACACTAAGAGACACATTTCTCTTTTTATTTACTCTAGGGGGCACACATACCTTGGCCTGATTGCAGATTCTTCAAATGTGAAATGCCGAATAGTTGGGAATAAGGATGCCAATATATCAAAATTTGGCTTGCATTCTTGAGAAAATGGGCACCAGGAAGCATAGAAGAGTACAGCAATGTAATCATATTTGCTCAAGTGAAGAAGATTGAGTGACTTTGCCAATGTAGTCTCATCCCCCTATGATGTCAAAGATTAGTCAGTTTGGCATCTAGAACTACAACAGATATAACATCCATGAACTCATGGATAGAGAGAGAGACTTTCAGAAAATGAGAGAGATAGATACCAAACTAATTTGATCTCACTTTGATGCAAATAGAATAAGATATCCAAGCTACGAAGCTATGGATATTTTATGTGAAAACACTGCTTCACATGAACGGACACCGTAGTTATTACAGTGGTAAGGCGAGGCAAGGTGCCTAACCGCCTTCACACCTTTTAGGCGAGCGTGCAGCAAGGTGACACCATACTCACTTCATATAAATGTACTTGGTGGTATGGCACAATAATTTTTGGAACGACATGAATTTAAATTCAGAACCACACCGAATATAAATAATTTAAAAAGTCTATACTCCATATCAATAATTCAAATAGCATAACAAGTTAACAAATAACATCACAGTTTTAAAACACATTAACACAAATAACATCACTGTTTTAAACCACATTAACACAAACTAAAACAGAACAACTCACCGAGTAGACGAGCACATCCACTAACCAAAACCCAGCCAATCAAAGCGGGAGGGAACTCATCAAGCAGAGTAGAGCGGGACCATGAGAGGGTGGGGGAAACAAGCGCAAAGGATGAAAGGCGTTGGTGGTGCCACTTCGTGCGAGGAAGGGCGCCACCCCCGCCGCCCCACGTGAGGAAGAGGAATTAAACCTTGCCGCAGTCTTGTAAGTTTCAACTTAGGCGGCACAGCTACAGGTCCTCAGCTCCTCGCAGCACAACACAGAGGGGATGGTGGCTGACGCAGAGTAGATGGTGCCCAACACAGAGGGAATTGCAGTGGCGGCAGAGAGAGCTCAGGTCCGGCTAGGGTTTTCCAGTGGGTTGGACAGAGGCTTGTGTATGTTGGGCAGAGGCCAGAGAAGGTTATATGTGTTGGGTACTCAGGGCCCACCTATCATCCATCGCAGCTGTTCATATCATGCCTGCCATGGAGACTTGGGTTTCCTGCCGATGCCATATTCCATGAGGTGGACACCATTTCCCATGAGGCATACACCACACTCCGACTAGGCGAGGTGCCGGCCATGGCATCCACCACTGGCTGCCTAATCATCAATTAGGCTACGCCTTAATAACTATGGCAGACACGAAGAAGATAACAATTATTTCCAATTCTATGTATATTGTATTGCCTATAAATCAAGCAAACAATTGCATCCATGCTTCATAGCAAAAAAGACAGGTTTATGCAAGCAGATTGGAACCAATTTATACAGTAGACCTTTGTTTAGTTAAGCACTTCAGAAGTGAATAATTATATCTCCAATGCAGACAAATGGAAACCAATAAAAAATTGACCTTCACTTGCTTTGGCACAAGCAGTAGATTACTAGATTAGCATACATATAATGCAAGCTGCCAAACACTGAAATCAATCGCTAGACTCAACTACACATGTAACCCTAGAAAACCTACTAATTTCAGGGGGAAATTTGAGAATTTGCCACTAAAAAATTTGTATACTTTGATTATTTGCCACTTGTGTGGATGACAAGTGGGACCATTTGAATGTATGACAGTGGGCCAAAGTGGCAAATAATGGAAACCCATTTTTAGGAGTGGCAAATCATCAAATAGACCAATTTCAGGACCCCAAATATTCACACTTCACGCTATGACTTTCTTTCCACATTATTATGGTCTATGGATAGTTAAATAATGGGAAATTTCGATTCAATGCTTCGCACGTAGCCTCAGAACCACCACCATAAGTAACCCTAGAAAAACTTCCTAATTTCAGGACCACAAATATTCACATTTAAGGAGTAATCAATCATTACGCGCGAGTTTCAACTGGTTCACGTAATAAGGTCATTAGGTTAAACCAAAAAGCACACCAAACAAATTATGTCGTTATTTTATAACGCCATCCCCGGTAGTTCACCTCGATGACACCGACCGGGTCGCCGAGGCGGCGATCTAGCGGTGCGCACGCGTCGCGAGGCCCAAGGATTTCCTCCGCTCCAGTAAGCACCCGGCAAGCCTCCGGAGGCGTGGCGGAGGCGGAGGCGGCGAGGATGTGGAGGAGCAGCGCCGTCCAACGCGGCAGCCGCGTCGCCATGGGGCTGCGGTCCAAGGAGGGACCACTCGGCCCTAGATGTGGGCGGATGGAGCGCAACCGCGTCCGCGGCGGCGCGTACGCTGCGCTCAGCGCCAGGAGGGCACGGCGGCCATGGCGATTTGGGCTTGCGATGTGGAGGCCGGAGGCGGAGGCGGAGCCGGAGCCGGAGAGAAGGGGGGGGTAAGACTGGGGTTGGTACGTGAGGCTTGCGTTGCGGGGTTCGCTTTATCAGGCTCGGGTACCGAACCACTGTCAGATCGTTATCGGACGGTGTAGGTTCCTACACGAGCCAGTATGGACCGCGGGTGACGCCAGGATGTGGGGCCCACCGTGCGGTGACGGGCTGGTTACGTCGGCGAGATTGCCGCACCCTATAAACCATGACCATGTGGAAATCCGGCGGGATGATCCACGTGTCGGTATCGCCGTTACGGTCAGCGGCGACCGCAAGAGCTGAGAATTTTTTTTAAAAAAATATTTAAAAAAAATCAAATCTGTATGTTCATTTGAAAAATTACAAAAGTAGCAAGCGGTCGACACTTAAAGTGCCGACTGGTACCACGTCAGCTCTAATCGGCACTTTCAAGTACCGACTGAATGTTGTCTCCCTATTAAATTCTGTCACGCCAGCTTCAGTCGGCACTTGATGACCGATTGGAACTGACGTGGCATCTAGTCGGTACTTCAAGTGCCAACCGCATGCTATTTTTGCAAATTTTTCAAACGTCTAGATTTGAATTTTTAAAAAAATATATTATTTAAAAAAATCCAAAAGCTGTTATGTTGTTTGGACTTTGGACTTTGGAGGAGGTTGTAACAGAAGTGTCGACCGCATGCTACTTTTGCAAATTTTTCAAACGGTCAGATTTGAATTTTTTTTAAAAAAAATAAATTATTTAAAAAAATCCAAAGCTGCTACTGTTTGGACTTTGGATGAGGTTGTAACAGTGTAGCCTGCTGCCTGCCGTCTAAAACCCGCGGCGGTTTTTTTTCTTTTCAGAGTCAAAGTCTGCATCTGTTGAATTTTTTTAAGACATGCGTCAGTTGATTGGTAGGCTTGATGCGGATACTAACCGAGTTCAAGTCCACGTTGACCGGTCCACACATTTTATCTTTCAGCTCTATATAAAAAAGGAGACGTTCGGTCTCACTACAAATAGTAGAAGATCGTGTGTACCTTGAGTCTAAATTTTGAAACCTCTGATAGTTCTGATCAAATGTTAGAAGAGATTTAAACGACCATTTTAGAATAGTGTAGATAGTGACTATAATGATATTGTCATCTCATGTATGTAACTAATGATCGATTTCTTCGCTCTGTGATTAGTAAAATACACGCATGGATTTAAAGCTCTATTAGGCCTTGTTTGGAAGGTCCAATCTATATAGGGATTTCAGCCCAAACTCGAGGAATAATTTACCCCAAGGTTTTGATACTATCTCGATCCACGAGACTTTTTTGGATGTAGAATAAGCTGGATTTTCCACGGGGCACGAGAGCCCATTCAAGGTTGGTTTGGTAGCCCACAATCCCGGCCTATTCCCTGGGAATGGGCCGGGATTTTAGTTCAAAATCCCGGCCCATCCCCAGGGAATGGGCCGGGATTGTTGGTTGCCAAACAGGCCCTCAGCGATGAATCCACGGGGAGAGAGAAAAACTCCTCTCCTCACCACTTCGCCGCCACCACCCCCAGCGTCTAGCCGAGCCTCCGGTGATCAGAGCCCAGCGTCTACTGTCTAGCCCCAAGTGCAACGTCGGTCGTTGTTGGTGGACCCTACCCCCATGGATTTCTCGGTGCTTGCTACTGCCAAATCGATCTATGTCCTTCTCCGTTCATGTCACCAAGCTAGGGTTCGGGCATCTTCAAGAAGCTCCGCCGGCTAGCCGAGCCCCGTGTTCTCACACTCACCGGTCAGTGCCCATCCCTCTATCTTCCCCTTTTCTCTCTATGTTCTACTTGTGTCTGCTTAGATTTGGTTGTTGTACTGTATGCGTGTGAGGGGCATTTTCGATGACACTCGAAGTAGCGAATTTGGTCAGGGCAGCAGCAGCACGAGTACTATGTGCAGCATCTTGTAGTGATGATTTCCTTGGGGCTTTGCTCATCACTGCTTCGGAGTAATATCCATGAGGTGAAGAATGAGCTTTGGAGTTGCTTCTGCAGTTAACACTAGTAGTGATACTTTTTTAAGAAGCTTATTTTTTCGAAGAAGCGTAGTGATAATTTGTTATGAACATTTTTTCTCGGTAAATCAAATTCAGTTGCAAAATGTAGTAATGTATTGATTCCTTGATTACATTTCTGGTTGGTAATAGAGTGTACTTCGTAGACTTATTAGAAATTTATTGTGAATTTCATGAATTCATTTTACTTTTGCTTAACATATTGTCTTATGCTATTCTGTTTTTGCATATGGAGAGAGAACTTTTGATACTGAGGTGCAAAGACTAATAAATACTTGTTAAATTGTCTTAGCAATTTGTGGACCCAGAAAAGTAATCAATTTGTGATCTTGTTCTACGTGCAATTGAATTCATAAAAATTAGAGTTTTTTTACCATGGATTGAGTAGGGGGATTTTTATCCTCTTTGTTCCCAGACACTGGCCGGGAATATTTCCCGGTGGGGAATTTCTCCCCAAGAAGTTGTAGAGGGGGGAATATGTCACTCAAAAATTCCCCTAGGGATATTATTCCTTGAGTTTTTCTCTCTCTCCTTCCAAACAAACCCTTAATTAGTATATTCTTATTCCACAGAGAACTTAGGTGAGTGTGATAGGTATTACTTAGAAACTTTAAATCATCAACTAGATCTAACATAAATGACTCGATGCTTCGATTTACATTTGGGATCTCGGATAGTTGACAATTGGGTACGGGAACCTATGCAATTTTTAGGGTTCTTTTGAAATACATGAATTTTACTGGATATTCGTAGTAATTGAACTAAATCTTCTAAAATTTCTTCGAAAAAACTCCATTCTAAAAAGCTCTCAGAGTTGCAGCTCGTTTTGCGGCAATGCAGTGGAAGATTTTTTTTTTAGTTTGGTCTCTATCTCAAAGGAATCGCATGACGATTGATAGGCTATCTAAAATTGATTAAGTTCAATAGCACATTGTCATCGCATCCAGTACGTCGCAATTGTACAATGTTCTCATGTTCTGGACTGGTTGCTTGTCTGCACTGCAGCCTTGCTTACCATACACGGATATTATAATGCTTCGGTACAGTTGCCCCAAGTGGCAGGTTTATGGAACAACGAACCAGAGCACCAGACCGACTTGTCGAAGATTCCGATTCGGAGGAAGAGTTCGTTTTGGCGGTTGCAGGTACAGTAAAAAAAATTAGACCAAACCACCGGTTAAATAAAAAACGAATATGCAATTAAACCAGTAAAAAATCATATAGGCCTATTGGTCTCTCGTTGAACCGATGAACTGTTACCAGTTTTGAAGAACTGGCTTTAATTTATTAGCGCATAAAATACCTCTCGTTTCGTATTTTTTATTGATTTAAGGTTGAGATGTTAAATATAAGAGTAAATCCGTTTTACGTATTTATATATCTTTAATAAACTTTGTTAATAATATAGATACTATAAATTGTGACGTTATAACTACTTTAAACTGTGATATTGCGATGTAATTGTAGTATTATGTGTGAAATTATTTTTAACATCTAATTATACATACAACCTATATTTCTCCTATATTAAAATATTACAGGATAAATATAATATTAATAAATAAAAATGGAACGGACAGGAGGAGGAATAAATGGGCCAATCATTCTAGTCTCATGTGGCAATGGGGCATGTCGCTCTAACTACAACTGCGAATAAAGATCGTGCCAGCTGACGAATAATGGTAGTGTGGTGAATGGGCCAGCACTGAGCCACTGACTTGCGAGTTGCGAATTGCGATTGCATTCATAGCCGCACTGAAGGGTATAAATACTCCTATGGATGATACTTTTAGCTTTCGTTTCTTGTAATTTGCTTAACCTGTTGCTGCTGTTTTGCAGTGAGTTTATCAGAGTTGAGCTACACTTTCCTAGCATAATACTCTGATGGGATCACGGAAGAATGATATGTGATGACATCAACATGCTAATTCCTTTGGAATATCACAGCGTCAATGCACCTTTGATGACATGGCCCAAAATAGCAAGCATGGTGAACAATATTTTCCACTGTGCATACTGCGTAGAATATGGGTGGCTCAAACAATAGAAAACCATCAATTCACCTACGGGAACGACTGACATTATAAAAACTATCATGTACCGACGAATATAGAAATTCCATTCCATACAGAATGGAGGGGGAAACATTCAAGTGGAATTATAGAAAGAATATATTTTGTTCTGTTTGATTATCATTCATATCGAAAACAATTTATATTGATTTCACGGGGATGACCATTATAGACACCAACGAATTTACAGACTAGGTATAAAAAAACAAATAAGTACCGTTACAAAAAAGAAGAATGCATTTATGGGGAAAATGAATTATACCTATATGGCACATAGGCCGCGATTATGTACACCGCAGCATCATCCCTTTATTGAATATATATAGTCTTTGCTACTCGAATAACTTTGATGGCTTCATCTCTGTACCCTGGCAATAATAAAATCTAGGCCTGGACAGCTTAGCGACCAAGCCTCTGCTCTGCAGGCTGCAGCATGTACTTGCCCGATCAGTCCTCCAATGGCACCTTGCGGTTCCATGGTGATGCCTGGCAAGCTGGCTGACCCACTCACTCCTCTAGTGTTGAAACTGAGCTGTGTTCTCAACTGTCCTCGGACAATAGTTATAGCAGTATGTAGATGGTAAAGAATAGGTTCATATCTCATGTCAGTGTCTTGCTCATTGTTTCCTAATGAAGGGCTTCTGACAGACCAGTAGTTTTTCATCACTAGCTATGTCAAGATCCAAGATACGGGCGTCCCACCTGAGCTGACTTACAACAGATCTTGCAGCGTCAATAAGAGGGGCAGTGTCACGGATTATAACCCAGCCCTACATAGGCATCAAACAAATAGATGAAATTTTGACAACATACTGAATACAATCGATGTTGACTGATGCATGTAGCCATTTACTGCTTCCCATATAAAGAATGTAGGTGAGTGCAAATTCCAAGCTACGCATACATTATTTTACTCACACTACCAAATGCACAACACACGTGTGTGCATCCTCTACACACGCTTGGAGCAATAAAACTAACAAGAATAGTACCATATATGTCATTTTATCATTTTGAACCACTAACTCCCAAAATAATAAGTATTGGCACACATGTATCCTAGAATGTCTACATGTGAGTTATAGTTCCATTCCACGACTAAATGGTCCAGTACTCCAGTTTCTAAATTAATATAATTAGAAAAAACTCGCTTACCTCTGGTCGTAGGATGCGATCAACTTCCAAGAATATGTCAAGAGTAGAACATCTATGCTTTTGGCGTTTTTCAAGTGATAGCAAGCCATCCGCGTGGACCATATCATATGTTCTTGGATAAGTTGGAAATGCTTCACACCTAAACACGAATTTCACATTCTATCAGCCAATCGAAGGTATGTGAATATGTGATCAGCAGATCCACAAGACTCCAATTATCTGAAAAAAAATCTTACATATGCATTCATCTCAATGTTATTTAAATTGGATTACGCTACATTAAATGTACCTTTAAGCATGCTAATGGTTGCCTTTTATTGACATTTGAGCTATGATAATATAGTATGCGACAGTTTTGAAATATAGGCAATAGGAAATTTCAAATAAGCAGACCATATACTGATATACAACTATAGAGTTGAAGAAAAGAGGGGGAAACTAGACATGAAAAAACTCAAGGGTGAATATTTACCAGTCATGTTGAACCCCAATGAAACCACGATAAAAAATTAGCGGCAGATAGTTCGGGGCATTTGTAGGGACAACATTCATCACCCATACAGACTTTCGAGCCTTGAGTAAAGCAGCATTAAATCCACCAAAGTGAGCATTCATATCTAGAACATTCCTTAGCATGTTAAATGGTGGCTGTGGGTCCTCATCACCGGGTCGCTTTGGATGATCAGAAAATATAAGAGGAGACAGCAAAGACCAGTAGTTTCGCACCATGGAGTCCCAGTTTGCAGTATTCTCGGCAAAGTCTTCTGAATTCACACCTAACAAATTAGAAGGTTCTTACTTCTTAGTGCAAGGCAAACAAAGAACTGACAATTGAAAGACTCATGTCTTCACCATGTTTTTTATCCGTAGTTCTGTTTTTTATTTTTAGTTATGTTTGTTGTTTTTCTCCATTGCATGCATACTGATACCTACCATGTATATCGAGTTCTGTGGAGTTCAGTCTAGCCTGAGAAGGCCATGTAGTGCGATGTTCGATGGGGATCCAACGTTGACTTCTTGTTCCCGCTATACAGGGATTTAATGGCTGGTAGTATGGTGATTCTGGATCATGGTTTTTACCACAAAGCACAGGGCCAGATTTCCTGTAAAACAATACCTTAAGTTCATCATGCATGTGAACATTTATCCATATCATAGAACTTGTAGTTATTAGTATCCAGTTATATTCAATGCATAGGCAAGATGCAAAAGTGCAACATGATACCTTGCAGTGTAACAGTCCAATTTATGTGTCTTCTTCCACACTATTGTCTCATCTTGTTGCGACAGCATCTCCCAACAAAGGTTATCAGCAAAGTTGTGAATGGTTCTCCATTTCTTTTGATTTTCTTTGTCACGCAAGGCCCTGTGTGTATTCAGATTCGATGTCCAGACAAAGTATCCACTAGGCCTTAAAAGCCTGTCCACTTCAACCAAGAAACCACCATCTGCAACATTACAGATTACAGAGTAAAGCATAAATAGTAAGATAAAATCGTGTTATCATCATCCACAAGTAAACAAACTATCTTAACAAATACTGTAACAGAATTTGCTACTTTGTCAGTTTGTCACTAATTATAACAAAAACGTCTTTCACTTCAGGTAGATAACAGTGTGCCCTTAAATATTTGTTTCAGACAGATTTTACCATCAATCTTTAATCATTTACATGTGCAGATAATAACCTAAGATGGGCACATGTGCAGGACATTAATAGCCTGTAATCAAAATGAATTGTTGTAAAACAAGATTGGTGAAAAACATTTCAATCAATGAGACATAAGACACAAGAAATAACAAAAGTTATGCATACCATTTTTGTCCCATTCAATGTTACATTTAGCACAATGCACCATATCAAAAGAAAGGTAGGGATATGGAAGCTGCTTCGATGCAAATGAACCGATCATTGCAGGGATTCCTCTCTCTAGTGTTATTTGCACTTGACTGCCAGATGCTTCATAGTTAGCAATGCACATAGTCAAGAGATCTCTCTGAAAAAAGTGTGCTCCCAAGGTACCAAATCCACATTCTATATCAAGAACTGTCCTAACCTGAAATTTCCATGGCAAGAAACACTATCAGAAAGAAATGTGATAATAATCATAATTATCTCAAACCTTATGGCAACACACTAGCAGATGAACTCATGAACTATGATTATGAACTAGCAAACAGCTACAGCAGAAAGCACCATGCCAACTTGACAAGAAAGGCACTGCAAGATAATCTCTACTGAAGTTTTTCATAATGGATCATAATGGATATCTTATGGTTCTACTTAGAAAACATTTGCAGCACAGTAAAGGAAACCCTGATATACACTTTCCAGTGCATTGGCCATGCATAGTTTCCAAAGGTTAGATTAAGTAGAAATAGACCAGCACTTTCCAGCCAGAGCTAGACCACTCGGCATGCAAAATTTCTAAAGGGTGATATAGTGGAAAGGACACCACAGATCTGTGGTGCCGAATTACAGATCATGATGTCAAAAAAACTTCTGAAATAGATGTATCCGAAAAAACAGAGTGATTATGTGCTTCCATAGAACTTGCTCGCTGATTCCAAATTAATAAATATAGGGGTCAAATGTACTACTTAGTAGTAATTAACCCAATACCAAACCCAAAACAAATGTTCATGGTCTCATGGATATAATCTTATGCAACTATAAGAATTTAGATGCAATTAAAATAAACAGGACATTATTAGGATGTAGCCAAGAAGCAATAGAGAGTGTGTTTCATTCTGAAGAATCAAATTCAAAAATTTATGGAAGAGTAACACCTCATAGTCATAGACATAAATGTCATTGGTTTAGTTGTACTTGGCACTAGGCACTAGCTAGTTCCAGTATTGCAATCGCTAGTTATGAAGCTACAAATCATTATAAGCATGCGTTCAAATAGAGGATACAAGTCAGTAACTCACCCCAGCCTCATTGAAATTGAACTCATTTCTCAGCCCAATCATCTCTGCAATCTGATGTGCGTAATCCTCCACGCCATCAGCCATATGTGCGTCCGATGGGAATGAAATCTGGTCCTCTTCCACCATCATCCTACACGATTGAAAACCACAAAATTCAAAACTGATAGATGAAACCTGCACAGAATTTCCCGAGAGAGCAAATTGTTCACACACCTCTTGAACAGGCTACCCGACGAAAACTCCTGCCCGCTAATCCGCACGTTGTCCTTCCAGATGAACCCCTTGCCACTTGGCCACCGCACGGGGATCCGGTAGCTCCGCGGCGGCGCGACGAGGCACGGAACTTTGCCGTGCCGCGTGCACTGCCGCTCGTAGCTTATCACGATGCCACCCCCCAGATCCGCCACGTCGACGACGTCCGACACGTTGTAGTAGCACGGCACGTAGTTCTCGTACTCAGGAGGGCACACCTCCGCCTCCCGCGCGCGAACCCCGCCGCCGGAGAGCTCGCCGATGTCGAGCAGGTCCGTGACCAGCTGCTCCTGCAGCCGGCGGTACCCGCGGTGCGCCGCGGCCGCGGCCGCAGCCGCAGCGGCCCCGCGCCCCGCGTAGAGTGACCCCGCCCACGCCACCGACCCCACGAGCGCGGCCGCCGCGAGCACGAGGACACCGATCTTAACCGCCGCCGCCGCGAGGTGCCGCCTCTTCCCCCGCCCGCCCGCGCCAATGCCGTTCTCGCCGGGCTCCTTGGGGTCGTAGCGCGCCTCGTCGGCCGCGTCGTACGCCGCCGCCGCCGCCGGCTTGCCGCCGATCCCCGACGCCCCCCTGTACAGCGTCCGCGACATGCTGCAGCAGCTGCGGATCTCAGAGGCCCAACCAAGGCCGCATGGATAATCCCCTCGCGAACCAGCCAGCCACCACTGGACCGAGCAATTCCACAATGTCCCGCGCTCCCGCACTGCCTCCACTCCTACTGGCTACTGGTGCCTCAGTGCCCCGCCATTGCATGCGGCGAGTAACTGTGAGCCGGAGACGGAATAGATAGATAGATAGATAGATACTGCACAATAATCACACCAAGTAGTAGTAAACCGAAGACGACTCGCCTCCTTGGCCGTTTCGGCCCGGGTCTCCGCGCTCGCGTCGCGCAACGGAACGGGAGGAGGAGGGCGGAGAGCAGTAGGAGCCAACGCAACACACGCTGTATAATCTGTAGGTGTCTAAACCCTCGGTTACTCCTCCCTAAATAGAGAGATTTGTTATTGAGGCGGTTTAACGCGGGATTGGCTGAGACGCTGACAGGTGGGTCCGGAAGGGGTGGGTCCATTGTCGGTGAGAGAGAGGGGGTTCGGATGGGGAAAATTAGATGTAAATTTTTCCACTAAAAATCCTAAGTACTAATAGATTAAGTGGGTATTTTGTTCGATTGACTAAAGTAGTCGCAGAATTGAATGATTAAATATGAATTAATTATAAAAATAATTGCAGAATTAATAGATTATTCGTGAGACGAATTTATTAAGTCTAATTAATCTATTAGATTCGTCTCGTGAATAATCTACCAATTATAAATGAGTTTTATAAATAATCTATATTTTATATTTCAAAATAGTATCCAAACATCCGATACATCTGATACGACGTGATTAAATTTTTAGACTAAAAACCAAACGGTTCTAATATTTAGATTATTGTAGCTTCAAGTAGCGTGAATTTAAACTCTCTTTTCAAGACTAGCACGGATTTTTCTGGGTGGGGTGGTGTTCGAAGTGGAACTGGAACTCAATGAGGGGTGGGGCCGACGACGTTTGGGTCTATTGGAGGTGTACCGGATGGGTTTGGCGTTGTTGGGGTCCGACCGGTCTCGTGATGCTACAGAACGTGGAATTGTTTTTCTGGGCGTGCCGCTTTTTGTGACTGTGCAGTAGCGCAGCGCAGTGCTGCATAATTTAATAAGCTGGTTCTGGTCATTATTTTTTTCCTCTGATATAAGTATATTGTAAGTTTTTTATTTTTATTTTTTAAAAAAAATATTTTTAAAATTCTGAGTAATTTTATAAATTATATACCAAACAGTAAATTATATAATTAGTTCTATTAAATATATTTTAAAATTGTATTTGTTTGATATTATAAATGATTTATAACGTAAAGGTGATGGCAGATCCCAAACCAGCTTGATCGTCTTATGTCATGCCTGTGTAATCATAGGAAGTGAAGTTAAAAAGTTTAGAATATATTATGTACACGCCTGTTACACAGTACTACATAGCCCTACTGAATTACCACGGTGAGTTAACAACATGCCGATGGTTTTGCTCGAGCTAGAATGTTTTGTTTTAACTACTGGCAAATTGTAATAAAGAATGTGATGTTATGTTACACTCGTGTGAACAAGTGGCATACTAACTGGCTAGTTTGAAGATGACTGGTGCAAATGTGCAATCAACACTTGGCATTAATCAACTAATCACTCTTGCACATGCATTGCAGTGTCACAGCGATGTTTAGGGGGGGAAACCGGTAGTACTAACAAAGTAACGGAATTCGGGGCCCAAACCAAGCAGCAGACCATGTTGCACAGGCAGTTCCCCGTGAACGAATCGGACACCAGAGTCACCTTCGCTTGCCGGACGCTGCGCCGTGAGCCCGTGATAACCCGAGATTTCGCCGCGAATCAACCGCGACCAGGAGCCATCTATCGCCTCTTCGCTGGACTCTGCCCGGGCAGCCCGGCTGGTCGCCTCTATCTGGAAAGGCGGGGGGGCGCGCAGGTCTCGTGGACAAAAGCGGCTGCGGCTGCAAGATCTTATCATTCCGTGCATGGTGAGTGACGAGATCCTGTGGTACCCCAGGCCCCCAGCTGGTGGCGAGACAACCAACCTGCTCCGCTGTGACCGATGGCGACGCCCATTTCCGGGCCATGGGTGGCCTCGTCACTAAACCCACCACGAACCACAGCAACACCTCCAGTTCGTGGTTTTTTGGCCCCTTAGTTGTGCAGCGTGCACGGTGGCGATGGGATGTTACCATAAAGGAGGTGTGTACAGTACGTATAGTCAAGAACGAGGTGTAGTGTAGCCCCAGGTCAGTGATGCTTCCACAAAGCTAAGCGACTGAGTGATGCTTCCACAAAGCTAAGCGACTGCGTTTGTCCTCCTACCTGGCATCTGGCAACCTTCGCGTCTTCAGCAAAGACAGAAAGCGATGGGAAAAGGAGCTTGTAAATTGTAATAAAGCTCTGAACCTCTGAGAATGCGCTAGCTAATCGGTAGTGGCGAGTGAATGCGGCGATTAGATGATCACGACCACGTGTGTTGGAGGCTTGGAGCCTGCAGGAGTGAGCTGGATTATGTGAGCTCATCCGTCGCTACAGTGTACGCCATCAATTTCTCACCATCTAGCAGGTCCAGAATTCTCCTGTAACGTCACTGCGACAATGCAGACCCCCAATTAATCAAACCAGCCTCCAAGTCCAAGGTTACGTTCATCTAAGCATTCTCCCTCTCCCTCACATGTTCCGTGCAAATCCCGAACGAAAAACAGAGCACGCAAGTGAAGCAACACGACGCCGCCTGCGTGGGGACATGGCCAAGGCTGGACCGCAGATGTCGGTGGGAATCGCCACCCTCCTCCTCCATGAGAGAGAGAGAGAGAGAGAGAGAGAGAGAGAGAGAGAGAGCTCGACCCCCCGTAGGCCGTAGCTACCCCATGCTGTCCATCTCCATCCGGCTGGCTGCACACAGAGACGGTCACCGTCAAAATCCATCGACCTCTCCATTGTGAGCTCTGCTCAACGCCGCGCGCCTCAACGCGTGCATTCAATGGCACGTACCGACTTGTCCTCTCTGTCCTGCCCGTGCAACGCAGTTTCTCGTTACTCACATCGGCAGCAGATAGCTCGCCCGGAATTATATATGTCACTATAAAATTACTCGAGTGAATTGCGCATGCCGTCCGGAATGTACAAGCAGGCCCATGCACCAGCACCACCCGCCGGTACGCGTTTGCGCCCCACTGGAACGAGACGCGGGTGGAGAGCGGCGGGCGGCGGCAGAGTGGTTACGGATCTGAAAAGGATGGACATGAACTGACCACTGGTCACTGGATCCGTCACCGTGGAGACAAAAACAGAACAGCTAGGATTTTTGACGTGGTGTTCAATGTCAAACAGCAGCTTGGTAGATGGTCACTATGCATCCGTGCGTGGGATCCGGCCATCATAGTAGCACCGGTGCTGCGCTTAACGATCTCACAAATCACTGAATTCTAGCTCTTGGTTTTGGGCCAAACGCAGCAGATTTTCGGAGGCTTTCAGCTTTCCCTTGTGATGGCATGCTACTGCTCACCTTACAAGTTACAAGCAAGCAGCAAACTGTTAGGTAGGTGACACTCTTTAGGTTTCAGAACTAGCAGCCAGGTCAACAAGCAACTGGCGTAATAATTTATTGAACTATTCCTCGAGCAGTCAAGAGTGGCCAAATTTCTGCTCAGATGCTTGCAAGGAGGACGCGCATAGAACAGGCAAATATAAAAAGAAACCTGACGGCGATTGGTGAATACCAAAAACAAACGACAACTACATCAGACGTACAGGTGTTGGGTAAATAAAGAAGCCAAAGCACACATTTCAGAATGATCACGCAGAACAGCAGCCCATAAAATTGCATGTCAAGCAAGCTTAGGGCTTAGGCACATTTCCCCTTGGTGATGAACAGCTAGCGCAGAATTTCCAGCTAATCTGTGAAGAACGTGCTATCTGATCACGGCTACTTCGGACAAACACCTTTTTTTTCGCAGAAACGATAACCTAATTAAATAGTAGGTTTTTGAGATCTGAACTCAATTCAGAGAACTTAGCTTTTCACATGATCAAGTCGGATCGATTTCCAGCTAATGAAACAGGAACTGAAGAAGTATAGCCTGGGCATGATGCTACAGGATATAGCAGAGCTAGCTGCGGGTCTTAAGGGAGGCATTATCTTGATGAACTCAATCGAAACATAATATCCTTACTTCCAGACGACCTACTTAAACGGTGTGGCCCGTGTTGCACGTCGGAGAATTCATAAAGAACACAATGTACAAGTATTCTAGCTAGCGCGAGTCCAGGCAGCAAAACCAATT
Organism: Zizania palustris; assembly: GCA_019279435.1. Lineage (NCBI taxonomy): Eukaryota > Viridiplantae > Streptophyta > Magnoliopsida > Poales > Poaceae > Zizania > Zizania palustris. The sequence continues at coordinate 37,002,577 of JAAALK010000287.1, read as the reverse complement.
TTTCAGCGATATTAAAGAGGAGTTTGTAAAGTAGAAGGAAGCAGAATCATTAAGGCAACTATATAGTTATGGAATGCAATGCGGTAACCCATCTTGATATATGTGGGTGTGGGAGGAACTCGTGATGTAATTTTCTAGTTTTGACAGATTCAAACCGATGTTATTTTTACTCTGGCCTCTTGTAATATTTTTTTTTGTTCTTAAGAAATTTGGCCCGGCCAAAAAAAAAAAGCCTCGTGTCGGTTGCCCCGTGTTGTGTGCTGCCAGGGACAACGTTGCAGTCTATTGGGTAGCATGGACACGACCTACTTAAACAGTTAAGCGATTGAACTGATCATCTAGTTTCTCTAAAATTAGCCTCCATCAGACACACTAGATTCGTTGGGTTGAACACATGACGGCGTGACACGAGTAGCCATGTATCGTGTTGTGTCTACGCCGTTAGTTGACTCTACGTGTTAGCACCACACGATTCGATAACCTTCTTATACAGTGTGGTACGTAGTCCGAGTTTAAATAGATTGTGTGGCCAAGCGGCACGATCAAATAACCTTCTTATGCTGTGCTAATCTGAGTTTAAATAGATCATAGCGGCTGCCCGTTTTGGTCCCAGTAGAGTGCTTCCCATAAAACAAGTTGAAAAGTGTATTCGGCTTCCTAGGGGTATTTATTTCGGTTTCTAGCGACTAAAAATTCTCAGTAGCTAGCTAATCTGAATAACCGATGTTTTTTCGGTTTTCAAATTTTAGTTTATTTCCAGATTCTGCAGTTTCTGATTCTTACAATCTGAGTCCATAATCTAGACCGTTTATTTTCATTTCAAATTCTACAAGTAACTACAATTGTCAGAAACTAAAACAAATAAGAACTAAGTTTCCATGATGTGAAACATTGAAATGCGTAGAAATTTCATTTCCATTTACAATGGAAAAAAATCTATAATCGGTTAGACCTAACATTTCTTTTTTATTTGACAGATGCCTTAGCACAACGTTCACTTATTACAAACTCTGGTTTACCAGCTTGTTTGAAAGGAAAATACAATATCAACAGAGACAAATTAAGTCTATTATTAAATTTCCATCCAAATTTGTCAAAGAGTTCCAACGCCGCTACCTCCAACATCACATTGCAAAGTATGTTATTCGAACATTATAGATAAATATATGAAAGTAGCAAGTCCGACATCATTTATTTAGGTTACAGACATTTACGTTAATGATGCCTTCTCTGTCGTCTCATCTCATAACCAAGTGTTTCAGCCTCCGTTATGGTTCCCTACTTGTTGGTATCACTATGTCTACTCGTTTGGGCTCCGACGAAGGCGTACCTCCTTGTTTGTATTTGTCTTGTCATCGAGAGGTTGTTCACACTCTTATATATAGGCTCTTGTCGGCTATTGGTTGGTCGATATAGTGGAGGGTGTCTATTCTATTGATCAACCAACAATCAACAGTAGTCCAAAGCCCAACCATGTGATTTAGCTGCTGTTAACTGTTGATTCATATCAATAGACGACCAGATTAAGATCTGTTATTTCTCAAAAGACCAATCGAGTGCGTTTGGTAGAGCTTCAGCTCCAACTTCTTTATCATGTGAAGTTGAAACCAAGACAAACACTTTTTCTGAGGAGTGAATTAAGAGCGTTCTAGAAAAAATACTCCCTCCGGTACAAGAATACTAGTCGTTCTGGCTTTGTATGCAAGTCCCATGAAACAAGTCGTTCTGGTTATTAAATGACTTTTTTTCCCGTTTTACCCTTGAACTGTCATTTAGTTTTGGCTTTTCCTCTTCCTTGGCGCGTGGTCCTAGCACCAGAAAAGTGCTTCAGCATGCAGCAATAATTGCTAGCTCCTAGGCCCTGGCGCCATGCAAAGAAAAAAATATGCTTCGTCTTCATCTTGCATGTGCTGGTTCTCTTCATCCTCTCCTCACTCTCTCCTCTTGCCATGCAAAAGATAGCGGCTGATGTATTAATCCACTGCTGGTAGCATCCCTCCGCCCAGGCGCCCTATTACTCCACCGCTGGTAGCACGCCTCCGTCGCGGCCCTCATCTTCTCCAACACGCACACCGCAAGAGAAGACCCCCACCATCTCCGGAGGAACACGATATGGATGAGCTTTCAAAGGAGGCGGTGCTGGTTGTTCCTGACTCCGAGGATGGACAGGAGGACCTCACGCCGGAGGACATCGTGCTGCTTCCTGACTCTGAGGATGAACAAAAGGACCTCACGCCGAACAACGTCACACTGCTTCCTGGTTGTTGCAGCGGATTGCATGACATGAAAGATCATCAGTTAAATGTGGTTTTATGCTATTTGTGTGGCGCCTAAGGTGACCTTGCCGCATGAACCTAATAAGCTTGGATTTGCTAATACCTAGAATTTTACTCACATCTTCTAGGGTCATTCTGTCCTTAAGGGCAACATTGCACAATGGCTCCAAATTAACTGGAATTGGCTTACGACCTGATCTACCTCGCTTTCTTGAACCAACAATAACTGGAATGCCTTGATCAAGGTTTCCTTTACCTTTATTCCACAAGCGCTGAACAGTGCGATATGCAATCCAAATTCTGTAGCAACTTGGCCGGTCACATACTTAGCTAGTACTCCATTAGTGCTTCTAGCTAACAAGGATTGGTACACTTGTTTTCTTATTTCATTGGTCATATCCTTCCTTCTACCAGTACCTATTTTGATTAGTGAAACAATAGCCATCATTAGTGAATAGAATTATTCAAATAGAGAGCACTATATTTTCAAAATGGAATATCAGGAAGCATTGATTTAAATCAGAATGTGCACTTACCAGCAATGTCATCTACAGGTGCTTCAACGTTTAAATCTATCCCACCAACATATTGTGACTCCATGTTTAAATTAAATCCTATTAAAAAGAAAACTAAGTATTGATGGTATATGAACAAATAGTTGCAAGACAAATGAAAGAGAAGATCTGAGTTACCATCGTGATTTTCCCATTGGAGCTCCACGTTTAGATCGAACTCGGCGATGAAGCGTTGTTCCGGCTCTAAGTTTATGGCCATCTTCTCCTACAGTCTATTTGGATTTTTTTAATTCTATAAGTACTCTAAACCTTGTTGCACAGCAAGCTTCACTGTGATGTTTAAATAGACCACTACTAAGCCTCATCATCTTCTAATGTGCACACAAAATGCCGCGCAAAAAATGTTAGCGCGCCAACATGAAAAACCAACCGCGCCATGCAAAAGTGTTGCACCATGCAAAAAGGAAGTGCCTGAAAAAAAAATGAAAAGTGCGCAAGCGCACCATGCAAAAGTGCCTGAAAAAATGCACAAGCGCGCCATGCAAACAAAAGCCCTGCATGCACCAGACAGGAATCGAACTTGGGTCTCATGCTCGGAAGTTCATGGCACTAGCCACTAAGGTAGAGGGATACTATTGTAAAATAGTAGTCCATTCTAGTACTACTTACTCCGTATTTAATATGGGCAAAGATGGAAGAATGCTCTCTAATTAATCACTTCTTGGTATCTGAAATCATGTACTAAACGACTTGTTTTTCTATACCGGAGGGAGTAAGTTGGAGTGGTGGAGTAGGGTCTAGCCAGTTTAAAGTGCTCTACTCTAGTTTTAATGTGAATTTCAAGATCTGGTCCGCAATTCCAAAAATATAAATATTTTAGAAAAAATCGGCTGGTAACCATACTTACACAGGAAGGACATAAAAGGCTCAAGTTTTCTGGTCCACATAACCCCTATGATGGAGTAGACTGTAGCCCACCGGCCCATGACCTTTCAGCCTTCCTGCAAAGACTAATCTGCAGTCTAGCTTAACTCCAAAGATTAGAATAGCTATACTTCTGTGTATTCTATGGAAAACTAAGGTTATGTGTTAATATTTTTTAGCTTTGTGTACTCATTCTAAAATATATCTATTATATTATATATATAATCAAATACAAGTTGATATTTATCAATTGCAAAATTTATAATTATTAAATCATAGAAATGATATACTGATATTCCAAACCAAATATAGCATGTTTATATTAATTTAAAATTTATCAATTATTAAATCATGAATATATATATATATATAACTTGAGTACAACTCAATACTTAATAATTATTAATTTTAGAATTATTATTAAAAGTTTGTGGAATGCACAAGTACGACTATGGAATAATTGGATTTATGCCCCAATAATTTTACGACTTTAGAGAAATATCATTACAATTCGCATATTTGGATTTATCCCCTTACAATTTCAGCTTAGTCTTATAGTTCTATAAAATTGTAATGGTATATTTCAAAATTCGATAAAATTGTAATGACATGTTTTGGATTTCTCTAAATTTGTAATGATATAGTTCAACGTTTTCTAAAAATGTAACGGCATGAATCTAAATATGTAAATTGTAATAACATTTCTTTAAAGTTGTAAAATTATAATGACATGAGTCAAACTAACCCTACAATTATTGAGTGTGAACTCTGAAGCGCTGCTGCTACGTACCGCTATGTAATCTTGCAACTAATTAGCATATTAACATTCGTTAGCACCCATCATTTGTAGTTTGGAGCTCAAACATTGGAGTTTGGAATTTGGACACATCAGAAATTTCCCCCGCTGGCTGTAAAAACCCGTGCGGGTACTGGGACTGAACAGTCCACTGCGACACTGCGTTGCTTGCATGCGTGATGACTGCCTCAGGACGAACGTGCAGCTGCTAGCTGCACGCAGGGTAAGGCCGAGACAAGGCGAGAGATCCAAGGCACTCTGCCGGCCACGAACACTAGCAGAGTATCACCTCAGCCTCTGGTGTAAATAACCAAATCCACGCCATTGCTGAGCAAGATCGACGCACGTACAGCTCAACATCCATGAATCCATCCATCAACAGCAACCTTCTGTCGTTGCTTTTACAAATGTGACAGTGAGAAGTCAGCGGAGCTGAGGAGCACCACGGCCAACCCAGATTATGGCAGGCAGTGTGCTGAGTGTGCCAGAGCGAACCGGAGGTACGGGTTGGTTTCAGCATCCGAAGCGGCGGGCGAAGTTTGCCTGCCAGCGACGGCTTCAGAGAAATTGCCGGGAAGCTAGCAAACGGACGGACTCACTCACGCTCTAGCTAGCGCCTAGCTGCATGCAACTCCCTGTGCTGGTTTGAAAGGCGCGGCCGCTGGTAATCGAAATCGTCCGCGCGGGAGCCGGCGAGAACCGTGCGCGCTGCGCTGCGCTGCGCGAAAGTGACGCCGGCTTCACACAGGAGAAGAGGATGATCCAAAATTCCAAATGAGCCAGCAGGCCGGGTCGTTTGCCATCCTCACAAGCTCGTTCTTGCACGACATTCTCTGCAACTGCAAGCCTGGCCAGCCAGCCAGCTAGCTAGCTAAGATTGTTCACTGATGATATCGGGGAACAGGAGGGGGATAGTAGGATTGATACTGGATCTTTGTCACTTTGGCTTACTACGTCTCTTGGCACCTCTCTCTCTCTCAGTCTCTCTCTCTCCTTCTCGTGGTTTTCATCTCCTTGTTGCTTGTCATTAAAGAAAGGAACTGAGGTTAGTAGTGCTCACAAGGAGATTTAGTAGGGCTCATGATTGATGCTGGTGACCGGTTAGGCGGTTAGCTGCATTGTTAATGGCCGACGAGGAGAAAAGAAATATAATGTTGCTGGGGGTGGAACCCGCGTCTGAATTGCCAACGGTGGGGGGACTCCATGTTGCAATTTTGCAAACCCTATCCATCTGGATCGCTCGAGGACAGGTTGGTAGATAGCAGAAAGGGCTGGCATATCCATCTGTCTGCATCTTCTGAGCGTCCTTCTTCCTCAATTCTCTGCTGTCTGATAGAGGAGAGCCCAAGAGGTTAGTGGCCGTTTGGTTAAAAGCCACACTTCACTATAATTTGTCGCGCTTAGGGTTATGTAAGTGTGATAATTTTTGTTAGTAGATGATAGCTAGTTAAAAAAATCAATATTTAATATCACAACATTAACAATATATATTTATAAATTTAAACTTTTATATGTGGGCCCATTCTATGATACCCGTTATCTTAAGGGAGTGACAGTTAAAACCAATCTACACCCGTTGATTAAGTATGTTTAAAATAAATAATTAAAAAAGAAAATGGACTAACCATTTTGGTCATGGAAAGCAATCTGCATGCACGTCGTCCGCATAAAAAGTTTATTGATTATTTCTTTTTTGTGTTGCCTGTAATAATTAATATGTTAGTATACAAAAAAGAATTCATTGTTGGATGTATATGAGGTCACACATATTAAAAGAAGTTTATATGATATATTATCTCTAGGAGGATGTAATAGTTCACCGATATTAAATCTAAGCCATTGGATCGTATAGATTGAACTGACGACAAAATGTGGAGACAATATAAAATTCTCCTTACATATTTTAACTTAGAGATCCATCTGCAAATATTTAGACATAATATAAAATTATAAATGGTCAAGTGGTGCGTCTTTTTTCAATGTTTACTAGTTACAGCATGCTCTCTGGGGTCGGAGATTCAGTTAGTGTAATACTCATCATGTAATGTCAAAGAATCTTGGATCACTAGAAAGGAAAATCGAAATGTTTGTGAGTTGCAAGGGAACGATTGTTTCCTTTCTATTAAGCAAAAAAAAGATAATGTAAACTAAGCTAATCGAGAAAAATGCATGAACTCACAGTGGTGAACTGATGACTATACTATACTGTCCAGATCGGAGTTCCAGACCACAACAGATGAACCATATTTGCAAAGAGGTGAAGGCGAATACGGCTTATACTAATCTCCTCTGCTCTGTAGGCCAACATCAAGCTTCGTCAACTTAATTAGGCTATTATGCTACCACGCCGGAACGCAGCATTGCTGACGTGTCGCCGATGTCCCGGTAGTCCGCCTGTGGGTTAAGCAGGATAACCCAGCAACTGCACTAACAGTTCCCTCAGCTCCCCCAATACGACGACTCTCTACGGTCAACTCTAAAGTATCCCACGATCATACACTAAATTGTCAACGGCTGCGTTCTTCAGAGTTCAGAGTACCCTACCCCACCTCGATTCTACAGGTTTTACGGTTAGTTTCCACGCAGGCCGATGAACAAATCGAGCTTTTGTGTGAGAGATAAATTAGCGATGCGTGATGCCCATGCAAAATGTGATCAATACGTTTATGACCCGGGAAAACGCTGTCACGTTTGTGTTTTTTTTCGTGGTTTTTGATTCGCTTAGTTAGTTTTTGACATGACAACGACACTGTTGCGTTTCGTTTAGTTTGCAAGCAAGCGAGGATAGATGGAATGGCGGGCACGCGGGCAAATTAAGGAGAAGCAAATCCACAAGCAACCGCAACCGATCGAAGCGCACAACCCCGAGACGCCGCCGCGGCCGCCGCCGCGGCCGCCGCCGCCGCCGCCTCCAACTCGCGCGTAGCCGACCTGTCGATCCACGCGAGGCCTCGTCGTCACGCATCCACGCGCGTACATACGCCTGGCAGTCGCGCGTGTTGGGGCTCGGCTCGGCTCTGTGCTCGGGGCGCGCGGTCGCCATCGCCCGACGGTGACAGACCGGAGGGGAGGACGGACGCTCACGCGGCCGCGCCCAAGTGGGCGCGCGCGGGTGAAGGTGGCAGCTCAGAGCTCGTCTTCCTGCCTGCAGCCCGCCTCTCTAGCTCAAAAAACACAACACATGAGGGGAGACAGCCACATAGAGATGCAAAGCAGCCGCAAAAGTAAAGGAAAAAATATAGTACACATATCCATTTATTACAAGTCATTGATGATTTTGTAAAAAAAAATCAATCATAAAACAAACTATAATATTAAAACAGTTTACTTAAATCAACCATAAAACAAGTGTGTATTTATTTGATATTATAAATGCTAATACAATTTCCTTTTTATTTATTAAAGTTAAATAAATTTGTCTTAAATAAATAAAGTAAGCACATGTTTGTTTCAGCTTCTAACAGCTACAGTTAATCTAGAATCTGATGCGGAAAACACCAACTACTTAGACTAACTAGTTATTGAAAATATCTCTAGCCGGTGACCCTAAGTATTGTAGTTGATAGGAAGCTAGACTAGAAAGGGTCGTGCAGCTGTCATCCCACAACCGAAACCCTCGCTTCCAGCGCATAGCCCCTGTCCATTCCCTTCCTCCCTTCTTCTCCCACTCCTCTCTTCTTTAACAAATCCCTCCTCCTCCTCCTCTTCTCAGCGTGAGGTAGAGAAGGTTATGGAAGGGAAGGATATAATCTGGAAACCGAAGAGGTGTTTGCTGCTGCTGGTGTCTGTTCAAGACGGCGGCGAACCGGTCTTGATAACTTGATAGATAGATAGATAGATATAGGGGAGAGAGACGAGGAGTTTGAACCAAGATCAATTGAAGACTTGAGTCTTGCACCGGCCGGGCGGGAGAGGGAGAGGCTAGCAAGCGGCCGGAAGTTTAGCTGTGTACGTACGTGTGTGCGTGTGTGGTTGGTGGCTTTGATGGCGGCCTCGTCGTCGACGTCCCCCGCTGGTGGTGGGTCGCCGGCGGCCCACGCGCACGCGGCGCCGTCGGGCGGTGGCGGCGGGGTACTGAACCACCGATCGAAATTCGGCGACACCACGCTGACCAAGGTGTTCGTGGGCGGCCTGGCGTGGGAGACGCCGTCCAAGGGGCTGCAAGAGCACTTCCAACAGTACGGCGAAATCCTCGAGGCCGTTGTCATCTGCGATCGCGAGACCGGCCGGTCCAAGGGCTACGGATTCGTACGTCCCCGCCCGCTCTCCCTCTCTCTCTCTCTCTCTCTCTGTGTATCCCTGGCTCTCGCTACGCGTGTCCGGCTGGCCGGCGACGAGACGATCGCCGCGCCGCCGATCCGTCGTGCACGTATCTATGTTGCTTGATCGATCTCAGACAGACGCATGTGCGCGCAGGTGACGTTCCGGGACCCGGAGTCGGCGCGGGAGGCGGTGCGGATCCCGAACCCGACAATCGGCGGCCGTCGCGCCAACTGCAACATTGCGTCGATGGGCCCGCCGCGGCCGCCGCCGCCGCCGTCCAGAGGTGAGCATCCCGAGGAACCGAACACCAAATCGATGATCCTTTTCCTTGCAAGAACGAGGCACGCGCATGTGCATGTCAGCCATCACGGGGCCATGATTAGCGGTAAACCGATTTCCCGCATTGGATAAGCTTGATTAGGGCACGGCGCGGCGCCATCTTTTTTTTTCACCCGGCCGAGTTATTTTTCTTCCCCTCTTCGTCCTCCTCCTTGCGTGCGCTGCTGCGGTTGTGGGTCGTGTTGGCTTGGCAGATGGGTGGGGCCCAGGTCCAGCTGCTAAAAGCCTAAAACGCTGGGCGCCAGCACACAGTAAAGAGGACGAAGACCAGCACAAGTACTGCATCTGCATTGGGAGGGGGAGGCAGGATCAGACATCACATTACCATGGCTCAGCTCATCACTCATGGCTGCTAGCTGGGTGTGCTTGGCCAGCCTGGCTAGCTTCCCAACAGTTATTACTGCTGGTAGTTTACTACTGTACCCTCTAATTATCCTTTGCATTTTCTGCCTACCACTACTCTGCCCACGTTCCATGATTCCGTCCGTAGTAGTAGTTGCTGATCAATTATATTATTGCAATGCAAGCTTGGCAAGAGCTGCGGTTATAGGAGAAGGATGGTCGATGGGTGGGGATGAACTCAATTTCTCTTCCATGCAAATTTCGATCTTGTTTTTTGTTTGTTGGAAAGATGAAAGATTGTTTGCATTTGCTTAATTTGACTAAACGAATGTAGTGGTGATATGTTATAAATCGCTCCAGCGAGGATGAGGTGTAAAGGGGTGGCAGATTGCAGCGGGAGAATCAGGAACCCGGCTGCCTTTTCTTTTCTTTTCTAGTCAAAATCGGCACTGGGCATTAGAAAAATACTCCATCGCATCTCCTCTCTCGCGGTCCTTGACCGGTATGGTTGGGTGTCAACTGCCATCAACGATTGGAGGTATAGATAGTTAGATACTAGTAGAGTACTACGGCATGTTGCGCATCAAATGTGTTGGGCCTATTATCCCCTTGTTTCTTGTTTCTGTAACTTCACTTTCACTTCATTGTGTGTTCATCCAATTAAGAAAGATATACATCATTGGCGTTTCTTGCAATGCATTATATTACGCCCTCATTATGTAAATCCTCCGTGCGAACGATGAAAACATGCATATACTGTGAGTCGGTGATGCTTTTTTGGAAAAATGTTAAAATGTTAGCATTGGTCTTTTGAATGATTTCTCCCTTTGTATGCTAGACCAGTTCATCGTACTATTTCTGCAAAAAAGAAAAATGTTTAGTTCACTACAGGACAACAGTACCCAGATGGAGTTGGTTGGAGTGCTAGTAGCTAGCTAAAACAGCTTTGAATTGTTTGGTGATGTGCTAATCTATGCAATGATCCCTAAAAGAAACTTGTATAAATTCCTTACTTATTTTTCTTCTAAAAACAGACCAATAATGCGTACTTCAGAACAATGCTAGTGTCCCTTTGTGCTAAAAAGAAAAAATACATTTTTTGTTAGCCGGTCCATTAACCTGTGAGAGATCAAAACTCAGAATATAATCAGTACCACTTGCACCCATGCATCTAGTCAAACCCGGTCCAAGGTAAGGGAGAGAGGAGGGGGCACATGGTTACACCTCTCTGCACAGTAGTCCATACAAACTGTTTTGCGAGCCCTGCTGCAACTATTGTCCGTATACGTGCATGCATACAGCGGCTACCTCTGCACAGTTCATTTATTTCTTGGCATCATTTGTGTGTGTTGTTTCCTAACATGCCATGACTGACATCATTTCCCCTGACTTCTCCCTCTGCAGAGCGGGTCCCCCGTGGATCCCACTTTCCGGATCAGCCACAGATGGGCCCACCACCTTACAACATGGGTGGCCGGATGGCGTCGCCGCAGATGATAAACCCGGCGCACCCAATGTACTACCATCCTCAATACCATCCTCAGATCGGGTGAGTCTTCTCCACTGGTATATCAGCCAGCAGCACGTCCTTTTTTTTCTTTTTGAATGCAACCTCTAAAACAACGTGACAAATATAGAGATGTCAACTGATAAAATAATATCTGTAAATTATTTTTATCCACAAATACCAAAATAATATTATAATTATTGACTAATAGATCAATTTACTACGGATAAATGGGTAGACATGATGCAGCACTACTCAGTCTCAGAGTCAGAGGGCACAATAACAATGCATGGATGATACAGTCATATAGCCATATCCACTTCAATGTCACACTAGCATATTGGCATATTGCACCGTCGTCAACGTGGGAGCTGAGCCACGCTGCAAACCTGAGCCCTCTCGATCAAACTGTGCGACAGCAGCGCTAGCACTAGCTAGTACATGTCCATATCAGCACCATGTCATTCCGTCTTGGAGTTCGCATCGTGTTTGCTTCTCAGAGCCTGGCTGTAAATTGTACTGCAGCTAGAGAAGGATAAGCCGTTGGGTATAGATAGCGAAGACTCCGCGTCATCGTTGATTGCAACTGGTGGTTCGGGGAGGACGTATTCCGTTTTACGGTGTGGGTCTTGAGGTAGACGCTGCCTTTTCGTCCAAAAAAGATGTTACCTTCTTAACTGACATCAGTGTAGTGGAGTAGTAGACAATAAATGAAGAAAGTCGTTGCTGCTAATGCATGGAGATTGGAGAGGCTGATCTTTTACTGTACCAGATCGTCTCCTCTTGCTGCGTCTCATTTTCACGGCAGTGAGTGATGAGGTCGCCGTTCCTTTCGGGGCATCAGCTTTCCGTTTTCCGTTTTCCATAATTGGGCATATGGGTTCAGTTGCCAAGTAGCATGACGGGCCCACAGTGAAGGCCCATTAAATTTGGGCCGGTGGGAGGGACACAGCAGCTCAGCAATGTGCACTCAACTCTGATGGTCCCACACCTTCTCTCTCTCTCTCTACTATCTAGACCGAGTGTTTCCTTCCCTACAAACACTCTCTGCACTTTGTTGGTTTTGTGCAGAGTTAAATGCCTGCAGATCTGGTGCGGTGGTGTCACACTGCCACTTGCCTGTTTTTCTATTGCAAATTGCTGCCTTTGCCTTTTACTTTATGCCATGGACCTGTACAGATTGTTGAAATATTGGTTGAGTTGCTTCTGCATTTACCATTTGCAAATTATAGAACAAGTTGGTATGTAAGTTAAATTCTTGATATTGATTTTCATTATAAAGGACAAAGGTTAATGATGTTGGTTATGTGTGGACATTCCCGAATTGTTTCCTTTTTGATTTCCAGTTTTATGTTTCCAAGGTCTACACTTTTATCTGTTGGTTCTGTTGGGGTTTATAACTTAGACAACTAAGTGTTTTCAGGTTCTTGCAAACGTGGGCAAATCTTACCCGGTGTCCCATGTATATGAAAAATTAAATATATAATGCTCTTAATATCAAAAATATAAATTTAATAATACTATATATTCTCTCTAATAAAAAATGCATACTTCTTAACTAAAAACGTGGCAAATTTTTTGAATAGATTGGTATTTTTCTAGATAGATTATCAACATTATCCTATTTTTTAATTCGTTTGATCTTCTGGGTGTCCTACTAGTTAAGTCAATGAATGTCCCACGTATATATATACAAGCTCTAATACATAAAAATTCAAACTTTACTTGTCTTCTGTGCATCGCGTGGCTTGAATGTGCCCCTGCTTGCAAAGGGTATAAGCAATGAAGAATCGAGCCCCTTTTTTCAATTTTTCTCACGAACTACTGCTACTAACTACTAGAGTACATGAAAAGGAACACGTCTATTTGATATGATCTTACTTTTAGCTAAATAATATGTAGGTCTGTTTAGGTGAGCTTTTAGCAGCTATATTTACTTTGTGAATCTATCTTTTCCAAATAGTCCAGTATTTATCTTAGATTGTATAACTCATTAGTTACAAAATCTAGAAATAAACAAATATATAGAAGATGGAAGACACCGACTTGGCTAAATTATCACGAGCTATATACTCACTAGTTATTTCTCGTAATCTTAACCTCCCAAAATAGACCCATATTAGTGCACTAGATTAGTTTGGGCTTTACAACTAGGACAATTGGTAGATATGTCCCGGAGACAGTTGCCTTTAGCCCTTTACAGACATTGGTGGGGCTCACGCTCAGCTCAATCCCTCTCAATCTTTTATAACGCACTGAAGAAATTATGCAAACTTTTGCAGGTACTGGTACCCACCTGCAGATTATCCCTACCAACAGGCAAGCATTCTATTCATCTCCTACTTCAATGCCATTTCTGCTGTTTTGCTTCCATCACATTCATTGATGCAATTGGTTTGTCAGCACTACACAGATAAGAGATTAGTCTCACCTCGCAAAGAGAAAAGGATAAGTTTCACTGTTAGTGTTCATAGTCTGAAACTCTGAATTCAAAGTCATATCCTAAACCTATATTTGAATACCCCGAGGTTTAGTAGCGAGAATTGATTACATGCACGGATTTCTTACACTAGAGCATCAAAATAATAGTAACAGGCATCATTACATAAGCACAAGTATATATCATTTTATTTTCCTGCCTAGCAATATATACTGGAAGTATCGAGTGGATGGATCTTCTTTATTTTCCAATTGGCAATATATACTGAATCCATCAAATGTCTGAAAACTCCTGTGCAGGTCATGTACAATTCTCAAATGCTACAGCATTACTACTCTCAGCTGTATGGATCAACTTCCCCTTCAACACCATCCTACCCCTACATGGGGTACATGCCGGGTGCCCAGGGTCCAAGGACTGGTTTCTCCCCGACCCCGATGCAGCAAGCTTCACGTCCGCCTTTCGTTCAGCAGCCAGCGGCGCAGTTTGAGGGTTCTTTCCCTCCGGGGCCTTCACTTCCATCCGATTTCAGACTCCAGTTACCCCCTCACGCAATGTCACAGCAATCTGACGATACCTCCGGTATGTCATTGTTAGCCTTCATTCGATCTTTGTTGTTCACTGTCGAAACCAAAAACAAAAAAACCGCATTTCCGTTGAATTACTCGGTTATCATTTAGACAAATACATGTTCCTGTGACAAGTGAAATCTTGTAGTTACTCACGGTAAAAGAAGACATGATTCTGGGCAGGACTTAATGTTTTCAGTGAAATTTATGCCTTACTGCTGACATATATTGCAGGTTCTCAATCAGCTCCGCCAGTCACTGCGAGTGAAGCTACAACCACGGACAACCGAGAAGCATCGTCAAAGCCTATAGGATCAAATTCAGATCTAAAAAACTCGAACTGACTCGGTGAACTGAAAATTCTTCCCAAATGATTCGATATCAGCCCATTTGGTGGTCTGTAACAGAGTTCCAAGGACTCACTTCTTGACTGAACAAAGCACCCAAAGATTTGTTCTTTCATTATTTACTATTCTTTTCCTATTTTCACAGTGCATTTTTCTTCGGTGAACCCATTGTACGGCCCAGCCGAACTTCACATAAAAATCTGTAATTTTCCATATATCTTACTGGGGCGTGCTGCTGTTATCTCTTATCTGCACCTTACGTTTGAATCACTAGTTTTTGTCAGACCTTTACCAGTTTACTAGTGTTACAGAATAGACAATCATATAGCATCTAACTAAGACAGGTGAAACCAGAGTCACAGACAACTGAAACAAGCCTGAAATGCTGACAAAGTGACATTGTAGGAGCAGAACTTGTCTTGTTGTTCATCTTTGTTTCCCTCTCGAGAGCTAATTCTTGTACACGATAGTACGGTGCATTGAAAAAGGGTCACATCACGATTCATACACACATTACATGATTCGGAACGAATTCTCTGAGCATGGATTAGGCTATTCACACTGGTGGGTTTCTAAGTTCACATCAGCTTTGCAAGTTTATGAAATACTCTCTTAATAGAGAGTTTTATTTCACTATTTCCTAGGCTAACTAGTGTAATTAAATGCAACTAGCTCTCATGAAATACCTCTCTGATGAAATGATTTGGCTCTCAGTAGACGTTTCATTTCGTTTCATCCGTTTTGAAAACAGAGTAGCATATCATAGTGATAACACTATTTCCTCATTTTCCCTCATTAATTAAATGTCCAAAAAATCTGATGCGTCATGATAATTAATACCATAAGGGCTAGCTGGATCTGGAATCTGAGTGTTAGCTTGCTAGGTAACGTAGATTGACAAAGCTTGGGTGCTTCGACATGGAGATCAGGATGAGAACCTGACGTGTCGACGAAGAGAGCGGACACGTACATGCTCATGTGCAACAGGGTATTTTTTTTATGAAGGCCATCGTAGGTACAGTTTTGTTTGACATGGGAATGTGATACGAAAATCTATCTCCACTTCTCCGGCCGGCTACCCGCGGTGTTGGGGGATGCATTTCGTTCGGTCTTATCTTGTATTCTTGTGGTGATCGAGAGCGCAGCACGACGATTCCGGTGCTGGGACGACGAGCGACAAGCCACGCTTGAAGCAAGGATACTGAAGTCAGCGTCCCATGTGGACCGGTGGGGATTTGTGCAGATATTACAATAAATCCATTTGATTTGGACACGAGGATAGATAGAATGATTCCATCTATAGATTTATAAATCCGATGATACAATTGAAGTGTTTAGCTTGATGGATGGAATGAGACAATTCTTTGTTTGATTAGATGTATATAGCTTGGATGAGATAAAACTTAAATTTAGTGGGACCTACTTGTAAATATATTTTTTAACAAAAATATAATCATATGAGATCTTATTTTATAGATTAAATTATAATCAATACAATGATGTAATTAGATCATAAATTGGATAAATAATTTGGGAGTAAAAATACTTTGAATATTTATAAACGACATATCATCTCGTTTAATATTAAATGAACTCATCAAGAAATTTTTTTGAATCTCTACGTCTAACATATTGAAGGAATATTTCTTTTGGTGACCATCTCATCCACCTTCACCCTCCAACCAAACAACCGACTGGATGAGATGACCTTATCTGATCATCCAGGGATATTCAGTGAACCAAGCACACCCTTAGTATGTAATTTTTGTTCCAAATTTGTTTTTTAATTATACTATATTTTCTAGTTAATCTAATTATTTTTAACTCTGTTAATGCGTTTCCTATTTTTAACTCTGTTAATCTAATTAGGTGGTTTAAAATCTGACTGAACTTGAGTGAAAAATATGTCGAATGGCATGCATACTCCATTTTTTTATATTGCACGCCAATTTATTGTATTAATTGTTCTGTATGATGCAAAATTATTTTTTACTATGACCTGTTTGATTTTCGAATTAAATATGATATATTTCAAATGGCTGCCAGTTGTGCCCTTCCCTCGCAGTCCAAGCATATAGCGTTTGTTGGCGTAATTCAAAAATATGTAAGGTTTTAGCGTTTTAGAACATCAAAAGATTCGAAGTATTTGCTAGGGTTTGAACTGTGCTTAAGTTCTCTATATGAATAATAGCCTTCGAACATGAGTTCTATTGATGACTACTGCCAAAGTTCGATCTCCTCAACCTCGCAAAGGAAATGGTATTTATAAACACGGTAACAATAAGGTAATACTAGCTTATCTCCTTCGTACAACTGATTATTATAGTACGAAACAATAAATTACATGGGGTAGTTTAGTAACGTTCTGTGGGAACGAGGTAAAATGTATGTCTTATTAGAGGGGACAGGGTGTCCGTCGTTTAGATGTCGCCTCTAAGTAGTTTCGACAAGTGCAACCTCTTAGCCAAAGGGGGCTTCGGCCAAGCAAGATCCTCAACCTCTTAGCAATAACATAGTCCGAGTGGTGACCTTAATCACTTAGAGAGAGCTTCGAAATACTTGTTCATTATTGTCTTTTTAAGGTGGAAGTATTTCCTCCAATAACATTCAATCTTCATTAGAAATTTGTTGTATCAGTGGGTCGAGGCCTTCAAAAGACCGGGAGCGATCTAGTTTGGTAGATCAGTATCTTGGCGCATTTTGGGGATGTTTGGATCAAGGGGCTAAATTTTAGCCCGTGTCACATCAGATATTTGGACATCAATTTGAATGACAAAATATGAACTAATTATAAAAATAATTGCAGAATTGGAGGATAATTCACGAGACGGATTTATTAAGACTAACTAATCTATAATTAGCAAATATTTACTGTAGCATCACATTGTCAAATCATGGCGTAACTAGACTCATTAGATTCGTCTCACGAATAATCCCAAGATTATGAATGAGTTTTGTAAAGAGTCTATATTTAATACTTTAAAACAATATTTAAATATTTGATGTGACTGAGCTACAAATTTAGTCCCCGATCCAAACACCCCCTTTATAAGGATGGGTTGGGATATGCTCCATTCATTAAATGAGTTGAAATCTTAACATGCTTAAATTATCACTAAACAAAAAACACTAAAAAAGTACCTCCCTTTTACAATTTCAAGCTGATGAGTCTACGAACCTGAGTGAAATTTTATGACAAGGTGACTGGAGTCAACAGCAAGATCTGGCGTCAGGCGATCGATCGGTTTCCACGATGCAACTGAGTGTCAGACTGATTCTACCTCAAGAAGCACAAGGTCTGAAGAAAGAAAGAAAGATTTTACGAGCATACTTCGAGCCAGACGCTGCACGTACCGACGATTTTTCCATTTCATTTTGAGAAATTTTACATTATTTAAGAAAGTTTCAGGAGGTACCATATTTTATACATAAGGTACTAAAATTAATATTAAAAAATATATTACCTAATACCTCTACAATTCCATTTGTTCGAAATCTAAACGAGGGGGCTAGGAGAGAGACGTGTTGCGTAATGTACTGTTCACATGGACGCTTACGCGGTAGAAAATTTCATTGCACGGTAAGGGACTAAAAACTTTGATGGTTCCTGATTCAATTGGAACAAAACTCAGTTCAATTCCTCCGATCGACATTATTGCCAAGAACGTGACAATGCCACGAATGAAAGAATTACGCATGATCTATATATACATCAACGAACTTCTCAACAAATTGGCCAAAAGAACGGCGTCGTGTGATGTGGTTTGCTCTACACAAGCGTGTTGCATCTAGCCGTGGATGGGTCGTAGAGCGCCGGAAGTAGGTATTTCCTCCCGTTCGCGCCGTTGGCGTTATAGCTTGCACCGGTCGCCTCATCAGCCTTGAGCTCGCCGGCGAACCCGGGGTACGCGCCGCTCCCGAAGACACCCGGGCACGCCTTGGCGGCCTCCAGCGGCGCGTCCCTGCTGCCCTGGTAGTAGCCGTCGCCGAACGGGTTGGTCGCCGTGCCGGCGAGCATGCTGGCGAGGTTCATCACCATGCCGTCCATCCCGACGTCGCCGTTGGGCGCCACGAGCGGCGCACCCTGCGGGCCGTATATGGGCTGGTGGAACGGCCACGCGCACTCGCCTGGGCACTGCGTCGCCGGGTTGCCGACCCAGATGTAGGTCGTGGCGGACGTGGCGAAGGAGCCGTGCAGGCCGCACCGACTCATGCCGAAGCCCTCCACGGTCACGTCCTGCGCCGTGAAAACCATGGCAATGCCGCCCTTCGTGGGCTTCGCCTGCGCCGCTAGAGCGGAGACTTGCGCCAGGGTGAGCGACTTGCCCATGGAGCACTTACCGTCAGATTCTTGGTTCTCAATCACCACTTTGGTCTTCGTGCTCTGGACATTAATGGAGTTGGTATGCGCCGCCTTGGACAAGTAGAGCTCGTCGATGGTGTTCCACCACTGCGCGACGGACGGCGCGGCAGCGTAAGGCGCGAGCGAGAGCGACAGCATGAAGTCGAAGATTATCGACTTCTGAGCCGGCGTGAACTCGCCGTACCATAGGATGGTCACCGGGATGTTACCCCGGAGCACGGCGCCGGCGTGGTAGGAGAGCATGTCAGCTGGGTCTGGCTTGTACAGCTCCATGCGCCTCCTTGCTCCCATACCAAGCTGTGCCGTGCTCACAAGCAGCACTAGTAGCAGCGCAAGTGCCACTGTCTTTGCAGCCATTTTCGACTGGACAACGAAGTGTGTGACAGTGTGTCTACCTAGAAACTTAGAAAGTAAAAAGTACAAGGAGCTCAAGCAACTGAATGAAGGTGTTGAATTGCCTCTGTTCTGAATTCTGATGCTGATTTATAGGGTGATTGGTGTGAGCTAGCCATCACTGGAGTGGGAGTGTGGGACTGCTAACTCTTTCCTGGATGCTTCTCTATACACCAGCTTATTAATGCATGGGTGACAATAGGTGTACAGATCTCAAGGGACAGCTAACCACTGCTGACTGCTCAATAGCAAAGTCGCAGAATCTTGAAAATTCAGGCTCGGTTGAGCTGAAACCGTGAGACTAGAAGATTAACAACTCGCAGGTCAGCGGATAATCATGGAAGCTAGAGATGGCTGTTGATTCAGCAGACAAAACCGCTGAACGAGCGGGCGTGCGAGAGGAAGCTTCTGTCAGTCTGTCTTATCGCGGTCTGGAACACGTAGGAGGTAGGTAGACCGATGGATTGGATCGCATTGCAGGATGGGACATGGCCGGGAGCCTCTTCAGAGAAACAGTGCGTGCGTGCGTGCGTGCGTAGCTATCTCAATTCTCATCTATCTATCCGGCCTCCCTGTGATGCAGCCTTCACCATATATATGCGGCTACACATGTAGCATTTGCGAATGGTGTTGGATCCATCAGCATGGAGGTTTTGGATCTCCTCTGCGCATACGTTTAATTTATAAGGAGATTTTTACGGTGCACCCAAAGATTTATGAACCGTTAATTATATTTCATCTAATGGTTCAGATTTGATTAGGGTAACCTATTACCTTCTGGGAGGTAATAGGTCACATTTCCTTTTATTTAAATCATGTGCATATCAAGTGTTTCTATTTTTTCAGTTTGCCTTCTATTTAAAATCATGTGTACATCATGCAGTTGATATGTTTTCATTTATACTGTGCAATATCATTTACTTTATATTTTTTCATGTAATAATTAGAGGATACCGTGCAATATCACGCACTTTCCTTTTTCTTGTGCATTCTGTTTTTTGCATGCATTTGCATGCATGCGGCAGATAAAAGCTTTTAAAATTCTAATAACAACGACTTGTCTATATAGCTTAATGGAAGTGCGGGTCTACAAGATTTTTTTGGCAATTTTCTCTCGGGGTGCTTCCTATATTTTACGCGATGTGCATTTTTTTTTATTTTTTTCAACATGAATGGATCAGAACAAAATGGAATACAAATTGTTTGAGATTATGACTGGTTAATTTTTTAAAAATTTGTGTACATATTTTATTAAGTTTCATCTTAATTATAATAATACATGATTTTTAGGTATTTGAAATATTATTTATTACTATTTTATCGTTCTAATGATAATTTATTTATTTTTGTTTGAATATGTGATTTGTCTATACAGAATTCATGAAATTGCATTTTTTTATAATTTGTGTAGGTGTTTCATAAGTTTTAAAAATTATTTAATGGGTGGACTCACCTAGTAGTCAGATTATATTTTGGGCAACAAATTTATTCCAAACTGGTGTCCATGTCTGTTTAATGGTAACTAAGGCGCAAGATTTTTGTTCCTAGTATATGGCAGGCGCAAGGTAATAGCCGGTTAAAACATTAAGCAATAATTTTATTTTTATTAATTCAATAAAATGAAGGACTAAGATTCATCTTACCTCTTACCTCCTAAGTAGGATAATGGAGCACCATAAAAGCCCCCATTTATAAGCAAACGCATTAGGCAGCTGATAATTTGTACATGCCGCAGCCCGCCAGCCCCCGCCGTGGCGCCACCCCGCCTCACGCCCGACGTCGCTCGCACCCCACGCGCGTCGCCCGTGCGTGTGAAATGGAGAGAGAAGAAAAAAAGAGAAAGGAGAGAAAAAATAAAAAAGGAAAAAAAATCTAACCCATCAACTCTTATAAACGATCGTTCTATTAAAATCTAAATTAGATCATTGAATAAAATAAATTCTCCCGGTAAGCACTCTTTTACGGTTATATATTTTTACCTCTTTAAACGGTAAGATATAGAATTAATCTCATCCATTAGTTAGAAAAATCAAGGTGATCTATTACCTCGTGGTAATATGCCGATTTTGTTGGGACTCTAATTTAACATAAAATCCTAACGACAGATAATTTAATTTGCTAAAGCATGGATGGCCATGCACCCCTTATTGTGGGTTGTGCTTTGTGGCTATTGAAACTCCCGATCACCTTGTACACTTTTGTTGCTTCACTTAGCAGGTTTGGTAGCTACTTCAGCACTTCAACATCTCAGGACTTCCTCTCCTAACTTCTGGCGCAAACCTCCAGTTTTGGTGGCAAACTACAGTTCGACGCCTCCAATCAGCAGATCGTAAAGATTTCAATGGTCTCCTGATCCACACTTGGTGGAACATTTGGAAGGAAGGTAATCATCGAATCTTCCAAAACTCTGTCGACTCGATCGATCGACACTGTCGTCGAGAGCACAATCTGCAAGATGAAAGGTCTTATCCTCGCTGCTAGCTAATGAAATCACTTGTAATTTTCTAGCATATGAAGCTCCCCCTATTGTTCCTCTTGAAACTAAGACTAAAGATAACCCTAATAAGGACTTACTTTCTTGCATGCAACAGAGAAGCAAGTCGACCACCGTGCATTTGAGGCAATTTACTTCAAGGTTTCAAGAACTTCATTTAGCTGTCTATGTGGCTTGTAATATCTTGCAATCTCTTGCGGCTATTATTCTTTTCTTTCTTTCTTTCTTTCTTTCTTTCTTTCTTTCTTTCTTTCTTTCTTTCTTTCTTTCTTTCTTTCTTTCTTTCTTTCTTTCTTTCTTTCTTTCTTTCTTTCTTTCTTTCTTTCTTTCTTTCTTTCTTTCTTTCTTTCTTTCTTTCTTTCTTTCTTTCTTTCTTTCTTTCTTTCTTTCTTTCTTCCTCTATCTAGTAGTTCTTGCTGGGTTTGCTTTACTCCGGTATTGTTCTTTCTTTTAGTGCTTTAAGCTTGCTGTTGCGTGTAACCAGCTAAATAACTTTTACATATGTAATAAGACATTGAGCTTTTTATCATAACTATTAAATCTAAAAAATGGTACTTATTGATTTAATAAATCTTAAAATTTACATATTATAATGATTTTTGTAAAATTAAAAACGGAGCGGAAACGGACGGAAATGAGTGTTACCATATACGTTTCCGTATTTTTTCCCGGAAACGAAAACGAATACGGATATCCCGGAAACGGATACATCGGAAATGAAAACGAATACAAATATCCCAAAAACGGACACCATCGGAAACGAAAATAAATACGGATATACCCAAAACGGATACCATCGGAAACGAATACGGACCGAATAAGGAGCGGATACGAATACGGAACCGAATATCTATCTGAATAATAAAAAAATTAATATATGAAAAAAATACGATAAACTGATAAACAGTTCAATTTACACACATATTAATAAACGATAAATACATGTAATAAAGTAAAAACGAGTTTTATTTTAGTTGTAATGAATATATATTATTTATTTTTAGAAAATAATTATATATTAATTTAAATTAAATTGTTTAATATTTTATGAATAGAATATAGTTTAAATTTTATATAACGTGAAAAGTAAAAGCTAATATTCTATATAATACTGTAAAAAACTGTGAAAATGGAAACTTTCCATTTTTGTTACGTGGAATATTCCGTTTCCGTATCCATTTCTATTGGAAATCACTGTTTCATTTCCGTTTTCGCTTAAAAAAATTCCGTTTCCGTTTCCGCTCCGGAATTTTCTGTATCCGTTTCCGCATAACCCTCTCTGTTTTCGTTGTTTCCCCGAACAGACGGTCCGCTCCATTTTCATCTCTAGTAAAGAGCGACCGCTAAGTCATCTTTTTGTAAAAAAGCGAGAGTAGAGTACTCACAATTTTTAGTCTAAATTACGGCATACTTTTATTCTCACAAAGATGATGTGCTAGAATTTATATAGTCCAATCTTAAATTTTTAAATCATTAGTAGCTTTGAAATATTAGGATATAATACGTAAAATAGTATTAGTAGCTTTGTTATGGAAAATACTTTAAGATAAGTACATTTATAATAATTTCTATAAATATATAAATAAAAATATTATATGAAAATGTGTATGATGATAGCAACGGTACTCTAGCAACCTTCTACAATTATATGAACTTTTGAAGAATACCAACTTACCAAGCCCAAATTTTATTAGAAGAAAGCCACGGGCGGACCATATTTGAATATTTAGAAGGTCACTCATCTTACCACTATTCTCATATGATCACACTCAACTACGGAGTTATAACAAAATCCGGTGCCAACTTGCTCGCATCCCAAATTTCTTCGTAGTTGTAATGATCACCTCCTATCTTATTTTATTTGCACTGAACACAATCATTTAGAATATTTGATGATTGCCATTTCTAAAAAGTGGTTTTGATTGTCTGTCATTTTGATCCACTGTTATAGACACAATTAGTCGTATTTATTATCCTCAAAAATTATAAATGATCAAACTGCACAAACTTTTTAAGATAAATCTTCAAACCAACCATTTCCATCTACCTGACACTCCCCAATAATAATGTGTGCCTAACAAGCTCTCTGTTGCTTTGACGATTCATTAATTCTTCCGCGCCTAACTTTTGGCGGGAGACATGATTGTTTGACCATTCCCAAAGCGAAGCACACACGGAAACATCGAGATTTTTTTAAATAATATATTTTTAAAAATCAAATTTGTATGCCGATTTTAAAAATTTGCAAAACTAACAGGCATTTGGTGCTGACATGGCGCAGTCGGCACCAATCGGCATTTGAAGTGCCGACTGGACTCCAGTCGGCACTTCAAATGACGATTGCCTATTAGTTTTGTAATTTTTTGAACTTGACATAAAAATTTGATTTTTTTAAAAAAATATTATTTCAAAAAAAAATCGAAACGTCGATATGAACAACATGCGGCCACGAGCAGACTCGCCAAACTGCACGGATCCAAAGCGACAGAGCATGTCCTCTCCATAGAACTTTTCTTTTATTGTTTATATCTTAAAAAATTACAACGAGTATTACTCTCCCCGTTACTGTTCATATACATATGTTCATCATTACGGTATTTATTACGGAGTACGTACACTACACTTTCCTCACACCAAAGTTGAACATGTAGACGTGGCAGGATCGTACAACGCGGGAAGCAGGTATTTCCTCCCACGGACTCCATTGGCGTTGTAGCTCGCCCCCGTCGCGGGATCCACCGCCAGGTTCCCGGCGTAGCCGGGGTACGCGCCGCTGCCGTAGACCCCCGGGCACGCCGTCGCGGCCTCCAGCGGCGCCTCCTTGGGGCCCTGGTAGAAGCCGTCGCCGAACGGGTTGGTCACGACGCCGGCGACCATGCTGGCGATGTTCATCACCATGCCGTCCATCCCGACGTCGCCGCTCGGCGGCACCAGCGCTGGCGTCTGGGGCCCGTACGCCGGCTGGTGGAACGGCCACGCGCACTGGCCGGGGCACTGCGTGGCGGAGTTGCCGACCCAGACGAAGGCCGTGCGTGCCTTGGCGTCAGACGCGTGCGTGCCGCACCGGCTCATGCAGAAGCCCTCCACGGCCACGTCCTGCGCGGTGAGCACCAGAGCAATCCCGCCCTTCTTGGGACTCGCCTCCGCCGCCAGCGCCGCCAGCTGGGACAGCTTCAGGCTCTTCCCGAGCGAGCACCCGGCGTCGGAGACCTGGCGGCCGGCGAGCCTCACCTCCGTGCTGCTGGGGCCTGCACCGTTCTTGCCACTCCCCGCCTTGGACAGGTAGAGCGTGTTGATATTGTTCCACCACTGCGAGACCGACGGAGTCGGCGCCGGCGAGGCGACGGTGAGCGAGAGGAGGAAGTCGTTGACGACGGCCTTCTGCGCCGGCGTGAAGCGGCCGTACCATACGACCGACACCGGGATATCGCCTTGCAGCACCGTGCCATTGTGATACGTGAGGAGCTCGCTTGGCTGTGGCCGGTACAGCTCCATGAGCCTCCTGCCTCCCACGGAGACATCCACAGAACTCAGCAGCAGCACTGAAACCAGCACGACTGCAGCGTGGCTCATGGGAGGGCCACTGCAAACGCGACGATCCGATGCCATCTTCTCGAAGTACTACTTCACTCGATTGCGTTGTAGTCTAGTACTCTAGTCACTCTCGTGCCAGGTTTGTGTGGTTTGTGAATGGCTACGGGTCATGATATTTATAGATGTGAGTGTGTGCCTCCTGCTGTCCAGCATGCCACGGTTGCAGTTTCGTGCCCTCTTCCTTGCCAAACATTGCCACCTTGGGCTGTTGTGCTGCGCGGCTCTGCCTCATATTCTGTTTCGGGTGGCCATGAGTTGACTGACTCGGTGGGAGGCAGCTGTATGTATTTGTCTGGACCGAGGGCGACGCGGGTTGCGTTCTCTTCCGTGCGTCGGCGAAGCCGCCATTCATGCGGCATGGGCGCATGCATGGCCGACTCATCGCCCACCCGCCGCCACTCGGAATATTTTGCTAGCTCTGGCTCTCAAATCTGAACGTTTGATCGAGTTCTGCTGATGTTAATCGAATTCAGATTGCAAGTTGGTTGTTCAGATGTGCGCACAGGCCGGTCAAATTTGGCACACAACAGCAGCCGAAGCCATCATCATTCCTTCCGAGAGGACAACTACATCTGGTCCATTACAAATGGCACGACAAGGCCACTTAACAGTTGTTCATCCAATGGTCGCGTGTTCAGCTTTGGGACCTGGAGAACTACATCGGATTCATTCACGTCCTTGTGCTTGGTTATCCAAAGGCCATGAGGAGATTAGGTGATTAGCGGTGAGCAGATAGAGGACATACAGGGGAGGCACGTACGGCGAAGCCGGGCTTGACGATGGAGGAGCCTACGACGTGATGGCAGGTAGAGGTAGAGCACCGATCGCTATCCTAGGACACTGTGGGAGAGTTAACACAGCTGCGGCATGCCGTTTGAATACCCGGAAAGTCCTGCCCATTATCACATCTCATTATAATAAGCGTCATTATATTACGCGTATTTATTAATTCGGCCGTGTTGGTGACTCGTTTACGTCTAGCATGCACGATCTTGATAATGCCAAGCAGCGAATGGCCTGAGTGGTGACTGCGCGAGCGGTAGCAAAACCTTCCCAGTTTCTCAACATTTTTGTGTAGGATGCTGCGCGCGACTCCAGATCATACTCGGTGAGCACTACAGTTTCACGACATCCTTACCTGTTGTTCAGCTAGCTGTTCTCAAACTGTAAAACAACAATGCGTAATGATTGAGAGGTCACTCGCAAAAAAGGCGCTTGTTGTAAAACGTTACTGTTACAGAAGGATGCGAGTCGTACGTACGTAGTGGGTTACGTTGCTGTGATCAATTATAAAATTGATTTAAACTGAAGGTGACACGGAACGGAACGATTCAGTATATATACCGTGTCGCGTGTGTGTATATATTGATGATCCTATGAACCGGCACGTGACGATCTGTACTACTTGCTCGTGCCGCGTGGGACGAAAGGAGACCAAAGCACCGCTCGAGTGGTCCCCCGAACTCTCGCCTGGGACGAGACCCAAAAGCAACGCAATGTCGATCGAGCGGCCCGGCAGGAGCCAGGAAGGTACGAGTCAATGCGCGGCGTGATCCGTTCGCAATTCGCCTAGCCTACCTGCACGATGAGATTTTTTAAATAATATATTTTTTTAAAAAAATCTGGAATAAGGTTTCAAATAATTACAAAAGTAGCTTCTTATCAACTCATCATCGGTCGGCTGATCTAAGAGACTCCGGCTACTTCGGCACTTCTCATAAATGTTGCCACTTGGTTAGCTGGATCTATGTTCGAGCCAATAGTGGACAAATTTTATAGTTTTTTTAAGAACGGTACCATAAACAATCTTTAGCAAAATATATAAAAACTACAAATTTTGCCCCCACGGGGCTCGAACCCACAAGTAGAAAGTTTAGAGCCTTGCGCTCCATCAATAGAGCTAGATGGGCTTGTTATACCTAGATTAGTCGGACATTGTATTTGATTTGGTTTAAATCAACAAACTATGTGCCGATGTAGGCCAACAAACATAGATCGGCACATGATCGACCGATTTAGGCCATATGGCCTAGATTGACCCACCAAATACTAACATTTATCAAGAAAAGTGCCAAAGTAGCCGGGGACCCCTAGATTGGGCTATGAGGGCAATCCTAATCCTCCAACTAAGATAGTGTCTTGCATATTTAATATGCTACCACATAGAAAAAAAGATGATGTGTCAAATAATTTAATGAAGAGAAATGATAAAAGATGAAGACACCATGTCTTCACACCATCCAAGATAAAAGTGGAAAGAGATTAATTGAAAGGTGGAGAGAGGTGTATAAAAAAATTACTACATGATAATATAAGAAATCATTTAAGAAACTATAGGTTGAAAGTATTATTTCTAGAGATGATGTCTTACTGACGTGGCAATATAAAACATCATCTAAAAAATCATGGTTGGGACTGCCTCATCGGTCAAACTAAGCCTCGGCCAATGATGAACCGAAATGAGGCTACTTTTGCAATTATTTAAAATCATGTATATGATTTGGATTTTTTTTTGAAAAAATATATTATTTGGCGTAGTTCGGTCTATTACGGGCTGAGTGACGACCGACTATTTTGCAATTATTTAAAACTGTGTACCATATTTGAATTTTTTTCTTAAAAAAATATTGTTTTTAAAAAAATCTCACGGTCGATGAGGCTGGCGCTGATCTGCCTGCACGTAAGAGCGAGTGATCTGCCTTCACGATAAGTCCGTGCCCAGCAGATCGCGAGACGACGCGCATAGAGCTCTGGTAGCCGCTTCGATGCTTCATCGCCCGCGTCAATGTCACGCCCGTGGTTTCACAGCCTCCTGGTTTCACCGCCTACCTTGCTGGACAACTGCGCATGCGCCACAAAAGAAGCCAACGTGTCGCCAACGTGTCGCTTGCAAAGCCGTTGCGTCCACCATGCGTTGTGCCTGCACCACACGTGTACACCCTTGTTGTCTCACTTCTCTGCGAATAAAAACACCGAGACCCCAGCCATTGATGCTAGTTGTTCCTCTAGCCCTCTCACGCCTCCTTCGCCCAAACCAGAGCCCTGTGCTTGAGTTTTGTTGGAGCTGTTTGCTCACGGCCGGAGTTCATGCGCCACCCCCCTTTGGTAAGAAGCAAAATCCATCTTCTCTGTTGTTCCATTGTCCGAATCAAGGTCTAAACCATGTTCATGAGCTCTCACCGGTTCCATTACAGCACCCAATTTCACCGAATCGAGGCCAACGCAAAAACCCCCTTTTGGATTGACATTCATCGTCTCTACTCTGATCTCCTCTAAGGTATCACTTTTCTGCAATTAATTTTTACAGAAGCTAATTCATGCCTAGTATAACATGTTCCAATAGCTAGATCATCGTAGTATGGCTTGTAGCCCGCCGGTGACATTGAACCACGGAAACATTTAGGCTTCACCGTGGGTAGCTTCGTATGAGCCATTATAGGTCAATCCGAGACCTTGGATAGTTTCCTTCTAGTGCTAATCTC
This sequence comes from Zizania palustris, assembly GCA_019279435.1. Classification (NCBI taxonomy): domain Eukaryota; kingdom Viridiplantae; phylum Streptophyta; class Magnoliopsida; order Poales; family Poaceae; genus Zizania; species Zizania palustris. Next base: position 36,973,933 of record JAAALK010000287.1, on the reverse strand, counting down.
ATTAAAATGTCCACCGTTGGTCACCGGAGTACCTCCATTGCCCCCGGCACCACCCCTATGTTAATTACCCCCTTTTTAATTATAGATAAACCATAGCTCTAAATGGAAATCCAACCGTAGATAATGTTAATCGTAGTACATAGAACCTACGGTTAAAATTTGATAGCAATCTAAGTTAAAACGAAGAAGATATGACCCAAAGAAGTTTCAGCCGTCCGTAGTCGTCTTCAACCTCCAGCCGCATGCTTTCTCTGTTTTGTGCCAATGCCATGTGGGTCCCACGCCTGGTATCTTCCGCTCACTGCCATCGGGTCCCACTAGCTGCCTGCACCCGCCCGCTCCGCCTGGCAACTGGGCCCACGCCAGCCAGCCGCCGCCTCTCCCGAGCGCGCGCGTGCGTGGCTGCGTGCATGGCGCCTGGCCGCTCGGCATTTTGGGCTGGCTCGGCTGGCCCAAAATTGCATAGTATGATTTCCTTTATTTATTTTATTTTCTGAAATAAATAAATAAATATTTTTATAATAATAAAAAAAATAAAATAAATAAATAAATATTTTTTTTGTAATATATATATATTTTTGACCGACCGGCCCAACATACCCAATAATATTTGTTTAATTTATTCATTTCTTGAATAAAATAATAATTGTAATAATGACTTAATTAATTAAATAGTAATGATAATAGTAGGGAAAATTAAATAATATTAATATTAAATAAATAAAAATAAAAATACAGTATTTTTTATGCTAACAGGACTGGCACGCTTATGCAATAAACAGTAATTGTTATATTTTAAAAGTCAGTAGATTATCCAATAATTCCAGAAAATTCATTCTAGCCCCGATTAGATTCGTTCAAATTTCTGTAAGTTTATAAAATTATAAACTTTCATTTAGTACTATTAAAAATGTTTTAATAAAATTTATTATATACTTTTATTTATGTACAGTTAATTGTTCTGTAGTTGTCGATTCTAAAGAGCCGCAGATTCTCGACCCGAAGATTGTGAGTACTTTTCGGACTAAGGCAAGTCTTCCTTGATCATGCTTGCTCCTATGATTGCTAAATTATTTATGTACAAGTGCATGTTTAGGACACACGCACACATACACTCAATATTATTGACGATCGCCAAGCGCGATTACGTCAACTAAAACCTAAACTTGTCACACTAGCCTTCCTTTGAATGTTGATAATCTTGTAAACCCTTGTAACCACAAAGATTGGTATAACCCTTTCCTAGTATTGTGATGTGGGTTATACTCAATCAACTTTTTATCTTTTATTTCATATCAAATGCAATCATTGAAATGAATGAATCGTGTGGGATAAAATGGGTTTCGAAGGAATGTTTTGAAAACGGTACCAAGTACCGATCGTGTTGAAAGCAAATGAAAAAGGAGTGTTTTGGGTAAAAATTTGCCATGAGTCGTCGTTGCCTTTCGTGGCTCGACTTCAAGTGGCGCATAAGGACCGATTCCTTGGGAAAAAACGTCATGCACACCAAAGTGCAACCTTGCGGGCATTATGGGGTGTCCCTGGTTAAGTACTTAGTGGGTTTAGGATCACTTGATTACCGATGGATGTAAAATCGCCGGGGTGTCTCATGGTTTTGTGAATGATTTATAAAGTCCTACTCGGACGTGATTTTTGGCTTGTGATAAATTGTTGGAGATGAAGGAGGAAGGGAGAAGGCGTAAGAAGTATGAGCACCCGCGGGATTTTAGGGGAGAAGGAGCAGAGGCTGCCTGATCCTTGGTCGAGAGGGGCCCTTCTATGTGGTAATAGGTTATCCTAGATCGGCTTTGGAAATACCTTGTCACGAACCTCCTATGCCGACGGGTATCAGGAGTAAGTTCGTGTCGTAAGGGTAAAGTGTACATCTTCTGCAGAAGTATAAACTGTTCGAACAGTCGTGCCCACGGTCATGGGCAAGTGCCATGATAGTTGCCCATGCGTAGTCTTTGACTTTGATTTTAAGCAATAAAATGAGTTGTGGGTTGGGAAGCGTTACCAGAGTACGCCTTCGTGGTGTACGGCTAGCCTTAGTGGCTAGGAACGAGCTTGTGTAGCTCGGGAAGTCGTATGGCTTCATAGAGAGAGGGTGAGGTTCAACCCTAGGTTGAGAGATGAGATATGTTTTGGTAAAAGGGAAAAATCTACCCGATGGAGGGGTAGACCAGTACCAGGATAAAGTAAACATAAGTGAAAGTGGTGATGTGGTGAGTTGATGGTTTTTATTGGGGATTTGTTGCAAAGCAATCTCGTGATGAGGAAAATAATTTGTGAATTGAGAAAATTTGAAGGGTTGATGTGAAAAGTTTGAAAGAAGATGAATCAGGGATTCGCCCCGAGTTTTTGAATATCAATTATTATCACCTGGGTAAAGGTGGAGGTTGGGACCTCTACCATTGGGTATGGTTCACTTAGTATTTAAAACTTGCATATCTTTTTAACCCTAAGCCGCCCTTGTTCCAACTCATCTATAAACTTTTCCAAGACTTGCTGAGTACGTATGTACTCACCCCCTTGCTCCCCCAGATATGGTAGGTCAAGGAAGGAGGAGCCTTTCTATTCCATTCCAGAAGAAGAAGGTTTTGGAAGACCAAGACATAATAGAAGAGTAGGGTTTCGATCCTAGTTCCCAATTAGATCCTAGTTCCTAATTAGGAGTTCAGTATTATTTTTGTAAATGTTAAAGAACTTCCGCTTCTTATTTAATATATTTTTGTGCCGCGAGGTATGCCTCATACGGCTTTTGTAAATACTGTTATGTAAGCATATTTGCGATGGTCTACCGTCGAATTGATGAAATGCCAGGTTTGACATTGATTCAATTTGAAACGTAGCCCCTCGCCTCAGTACGACAAAGTCCGTATGGGGCAGGGCGCTACAGGGTGGTATCAGAGCAAGAATTGGCCCTAGGAACGAAACTCTTAACGACATTAAGGAGTATAGTAAATATATATATATATATTTTAGAAAATTCTTTAGTTCTATTCTACTCTGGTTAAAAAAAAAACATTTTTCTAATTACTTATCTTGTCCTCAAAATTTGTAACTAGATCCGATATACGCTAGGTAATAGAATTCGATTACATGGTTGACAAGGACCATGAGAAGGTGGAGCAATGCTACGTCAATGGCGAGGAATTATTCTTCAATGTCAAAGCTAATAGTAAATATATGTTAGCTGATAGTTTACTCATTGCCCTTTTATAAGCAATGACTCCCTAAGAGTCATTTAATGTAAGTTGAAATTATTGTTTGCTTGATGTGTTTATTTTTTTTATTTTTTTGTGACCCTATCGTGATAGTTTAATGGTTTCCCTTGTTTAGATGCCTAGAGACCACTACCAATCCCATGCACCTACTAAATCTATTTTTGAGACTAGTACCCAAAATCTACACCAACCACCAATAAGAGAATCTTCTCAATAGGCAACTTTCCAGAATGCACCAATACTACTACAACCAAATCTCTTCCCACCACCGTCACTTAATAAAGTCCAGTTAATGGAAGCTCAAATTCAAGTTCTGCAAAGTATGGCCCAAGGTTTTGCCACAGTGCAGCAGCAATTAGCCTCTCACCAAGCTCAACCACAAGGAAGAATCAAGCTAGCAGAATTCCTCTGTTCTCGCCTATCAGAGTTTCCTCAAACAGTTGAACCTATTGATGTTGATGATTGGATTAGAGATGCGGAATGAAAATTAGACTTGGGGCGATGTAACCCAGTTGAGAAGGTACTTTTTGCAACTCACCAATTATGAGTCCACACCGTGAACCGGTAAAAAAATTAGGAAGCCCATGCTAATACTGTCAACATTGAGAGGACTGAGTTTGTCTAAGCCTTCAAAGCGGCATATATTTTGTATAGCCTATTGGATCTTAAAGGAGTAGAATTGGACAGACTTCGTCAAGATGAATCCAGCCTCACCGAGTACCTCAACCATTTCACTCGATTGTCGAGCTATGCAGTAGATGAAGTGGATACTGGTAAAATAAGATTAGAAGATTTTTCAAAGGAGTGGATACCAATTTGAGAGTTCAACTTGTCTTTACTTTCCTAATTTTCAGACCCTAGTCAATAAGGCCCTTTCTTTTGGAGAATGCTCGCAATGAGGCAGAAGATTATCGTAAGCACAAGAGCAATTTTTAGGAAGACAATTCTTTTGGTAGTAACTCTCGTCTCCATCCTAGCCAATCGATCCAATCTTAAGATATCTCCCACCAGTTCCATCTAAATATTTCTACTCATCATCCAAACACATCACATATCCAATCTTAAGATATCTCCCACCAGTTCCATCTAAATATCTCTCACTAGAGTACGCCTTCGTGGTGTACGGCTAGCCTTAGTGGCTAGGAACGAGCTTGTGTAGCTCGGGAAGTCGTATGGCTTCATAGAGAGAGGGTGAGGTTCAACCCTAGGTTGAGAGATGAGATATGTTTTGGTAAAAGGGAAAAATCTACCCGATGGAGGGGTAGACCAGTACCAGGATAAAGTAAACATAAGTGAAAGTGGTGATGTGGTGAGTTGATGGTTTTTATTGGGGATTTGTTGCAAAGCAATCTCGTGATGAGGAAAATAATTTGTGAATTGAGAAAATTTGAAGGGTTGATGTGAAAAGTTTGAAAGAAGATGAATCAGGGATTCGCCCCGAGTTTTTGAATATCAATTATTATCACCTGGGTAAAGGTGGAGGTTGGGACCTCTACCATTGGGTATGGTTCACTTAGTATTTAAAACTTGCATATCTTTTTAACCCTAAGCCGCCCTTGTTCCAACTCATCTATAAACTTTTCCAAGACTTGCTGAGTACGTATGTACTCACCCCCTTGCTCCCCCAGATATGGTAGGTCAAGGAAGGAGTAGTCTTTCTATTCCATTCCAGAAGAAGAAGGTTTTGGAAGACCAAGACATAATAGAAGAGTAGGGTTTCGATCCTAGTTCCCAATTAGATCCTAGTTCCTAATTAGGAGTTCAATATTATTTTGTAAATGTTAAAGAACTTCCGCTTCTTATTTAATATATTTTTGTGCCGCGAGGTATGCCTCATACGGCTTTTGTAAATACTGTTATGTAAGCATATTTGCGATGGTCTACCGTCGAATTGATGAAATGCCAGGTTTGACATTGATTCAATTCGAAACGTAGCCCCTCGCCTCAGTACGACAAAGTTCGTATGGGGCAGGGCGCTACAGTCAAGCTCGCGCGGGTTATGGCCGCCGTAAGCGTGCACACCACCCCTATGCGATGCGAGCCACAGAAACGTTGGCCTGATTCGTGGAACTGCGGGCGACGATGATGCATGGCGGGTAAACTAATACGACTCGAATAAAAATTCAAACAAATGGTCCTGAGAAAATTTCTTGAATCATGAAAACCTTAAACCCTTGATTCTCAAATTAATACGGTGATTCAACTGGTTCTTTAAAATTGTGCTCGGATAAAATGAAGACGATTTATTTTACGCTATAAAATGTTGTTGACGTAAAAGATTATGCTAACATGTTCTATAAGGTTATGACCTGAGAAGTGAAACAGATACGTTGGCCACAAGCACACAACGGTGTAACTCACGACATGGCAGGAGCAACAGCAAAGAAAACCAGGTAGGATTTTTTTTTACCCAAATTTTGGATCAATCGAAACTACTCCTTAGAGTTTAACCATGTAGGCTTTTTATCTAAATTATCTACACAAGATTTATCTGACTGAAATTGTCGTAAATGTATTCAACCGTAATGTCGGGCTAGTATTGGACCGGTTACTATGTAAGAGCATATCCGAGAGTGATATTAAAAATTGATTCCTGATATAATTTTTTGGGATCTATTTTTTGAGGATACAAATAGTTTAAATATGTTTATCTTCAATAGAGTTTCTAAAATAAAGTATGTGAGTATATTCCCTATAAGTAGGGAATACAATGATTAATTTTGAAGATGCTTTATTTTTGAGAATCATTTAGAGTATTTATTGGAGAAGATTTTTTAATTCTAATTTCAAATGCGGCTCATAGTCATCGAGCACAAAATTTTACTGTTACCGCCGTGTTCACTAGCACTTAGCCACCGCCTTCATAAACAACACCAGCCTGACTTTTCCAAGCTCTAATAATTAGGGGTGGACAAATGGTTTAGTCGGTTCGTTCGGTCAAGTTTTTGGTTTTCAAAAAGTTCGGTTTTCAGACGTCAGGAACCGAACAACTTGTTAAAAATATCAGAACCGAACTAAAAAAAAACTGAAAAACTTCAGTTCGTTTTTTCGGCTTATTCTGTGCACACAAAAACTGGTCTTGGCGAGTGGCATCCTGGCCGTGTGCAGTGAGGGCATGCCATGGCCATGGAGGCGTGGACAACTGGGCTGTGCCGGAGTGGACAACTGTAGCGATGCCTGATACTTGAGCAATGTGACAAACTTTAGCTGTAGCGATGCCTATTACTTGAGTTGCTGACTTGCCGGTCACAAACTTCGGTTTGCGGTTCTGTCGCCTGTCGGTTTTCTGATGATAAAAACAAAATTAGCTATTTTTCGGATCTAAACCAGTTTTCGATTTTAGGTGAGTCTACCACTACGTACACTTACTAAATAATCACTTCTCGCCTCACTGACTAACCAAACCCTTCTGTACGTCACCGGCAAGAAGTAACTGTCTGACTGCTGATTGAGTCGATCACCAACAGTCCAACACTAGGACCAATCCACGCAGCTACTTGAGGGCGGTACATCGAAAGCTTGTGTGACACATCACTACATCACGCACCCAGATTTCAAAACTCAAAATGCCCACAGTACATGCCATTGCCATCCCAACGCTCGTGTTCCCTGGGCCTGCAAGCTTACAGCGTCCTCGACAAGCCAACTTGTTTTTACCCACCCCGGCCTGCAGCTCCCACTTTACCCACTCCGCCCGCAATCCCCAGACTGCCCATGCCATCCACCCAGGATGAACTCGGCAACGCCGGCGGTCTACAGTTTCCGAGACGCCGGAGACAGGGACGAAAGACGAAACGGTCAGATGCCCTCTCCTCAGCTACAGCTGGGAGCAAGAAGGCCGCGCAAATCCAGCTGCGCAGTGACCGTTCGGGCAGCCAGGCCAAGGACGCCCCTTTACACGTACCATCCACATCCACACTCCACTCTCCTATAAAATCCAGCTCCTGCTCGATGTTTTTGCAATAGCAACCTCATCGTTTCCAAATACTCTTTACCAATGGCGGCAACTTCAGCAGCTGTGGCGGCGTGCCTGCTGGCGTGCGCGCTGCTGTTCCACAGCTGCCTCGCGACGAGCAGCTGTACACGCACACACACATGTTTATATAGTTTTTTTATAGAAAATTATGGAAGAATTGCGCTGGTTGAAAATTCAAAATGTGCATTATAACGTCCGTGAAAAATATGCCTTTGAAGTTTTTAGAAGGGACCTCGGTTTTGAGTCTCGTATTTTCCTTCCTTGGTGGCTCGTAAAATATCTTTTTTCTTCAGAAATAAACTCTCTGATATATATCGATAAAAGAACAGAACCTGACAAACCTGAAATATATAATGAGTCGGGGTTTACTCACTACTCAAGTAAGCAATAGTTTTACTATAAGCACGGCGTCGAGAGGTCTGTGAACGCGTAGCAACTTCTGCGGGAATACAGAGCAACACTACTCAAGTAAGATATTGTTCTCAGAGTATTAAATGTTTGTTAGTAGACTGTTTAGAAAAACTTATTTATAATCATTAGATTATTGCGTGCCAAATCTAATTAATCGTGATTTCACGATACGGTGCTATACTAATAGCTTCGACCTTATTTATGTTTTAATATCAAAACAAAAGGCGATTTACATCGTCCCGACCTTAGCTCAGTTGGTAGAGCGGAGGACTGTAGTGAGTGCAGTGTAATCCTTAGGTCGCTGGTTCGAATCCGGCAGGTCGGATTTTTCGGTGTGAAATAATTTTGCATTAAAGCTTGGGTGCGAGGACTCCTATGATTTTTTGAGCACCGACGCCCACTGCTCAGACGGCCAGTCGGCCCAGCCCACTTCACGCTCCACGAGATATCATCACAGGACCAGAGGCCCGTATGCATCAGCAGAAAATGAAGATAGTTTTCATCCTACATATTCTTACGTAGAAAATATGTGATTTTTTTTTTCAAAATATGGAAATGAATATGATCGATAGTATCCGACATGAAATATATAAATTTGAATTCAGCTAATACGGATAAATCTTATTCGGTTTATTCGGATTTATAAACCAATTCATCCGTACAGATATTTGATTGATTTTTCCAGAATTTTAAATGTGATCTTTAAAAAAACAGAACTAAAAAAATCTTCTTGGAGAACATATTATCTTGATCCGATAAAATTTCGAACAAGCGTCACGAAATTCAACCTACCACTATGTGAAAGATTAACAGCCTAGCTTTCATTCGCAGTTTCGTCCCTGAAAAAAAAACATGTTCATAAGATCATACTTTTAAATTTTAGTCCCTAAATCACGTATAGGGATCATTCTAAACTCTATCTCTTCCTAAAAATTAATCAATTTACAAAAGTTTCCCTATAATCTCGATCTCTATTTTTTAAATTCTATAAATATGGTCTATAATATGTAATAATTTTGTGTAAAACTATAATACATTCAAATATGTGTATCATCCAACTTATAACAACACATATGAAGAAAAACAATGCACATGCAAAGAAAAATATGTACAAATGGAAATAGAAATTTGCTAAATTAATCTTATATTCGAGAGAGATGAATGTTGATTTAGGGAATGGATAAGGAAAGAGAATCATTTAGAGCATCTCCAAGAGATGTCTTAAATTTTATTTCCTAAAATTTGATATAGAAATCATCCTATTCAGATTAATCCCTAAAAACTAATTTGATTTCTAACCGTACCCCTATTTTATATAATTTTATATAAGGAATGAGAAATTAATCCTAAATTTAGGATAGATAATAAGAGATTTAGGAAATGGTTTAGGACGGGGATTTGTTTAGGGTATTGTTGGAGTCTAATTTTTCAATAAAATCTTAAATTTTAAATTTAACAACCTATATAAGAGCTCTTTTGGAGATGTTCTTAGAGGCACTCTTGAAGCTTAATTTTTCACAAAAATATCTAAATTTAAATTTAAGTAGTAATATAAGTATTACCCATGTCAGGACAGTGACTATATATGAGCACATCCACGTACACAGCCCAGGTTCGTTGTATTTCGAGCAAATGTCGTCCTTCTGCTTTGCCCTACCTGCAGAGAGCTGTGTACTGCTGCGTGACAAATGAATGCGTCCCCCCCTGAGAGGCTGAGAGGATTTTCTCCATTGGCACGGCCGCTGCTGATCTATCTGCTGCATCCTGCATCCCTCAGTGACAATTGATGCCGTTGCTCACAACTCCCGGTTCTGCAGCAAAATTCATTCTTGACGAGACTCGAGAGTACTATTGATCAATTCTGGTTCAGATACGTACACGTTGGTTGGCCTCAGTGATTTCTCATTTAACACGCTGCTATACATGTCGCTGCAGTTCTGCTTCTGCATGCAGCTTTGGCCTCTTCTTATCTTTCCTCTCGAAGCACCAGTACCAGCCATAAAACGACGTGATTGCGTGAACAGGATTAAGGAGTAAAAGAACTAAAAACAATCCAATCCAGATTACCTTTGAATCACTTGATCTTGCCAAGATGGCCAAGAGTAAACTGGTAAGGACGACGGCCAATGGAACCAGACTGGTTTTCAATCACAAGCTTTTGCTAGGTTATGGTCCTCGTAGACCCTACTCCGGCTCATCTTTCGAATTGTTTGCATAGCAGCAGCGCAGCTCTGTCCCCCTGAAAAGCCTTGCAATGCTCGACTCCTCCTCTCCTCTCATGGCAGTCAGGTTGCTTTGTTTATTCGTCTGGTTGGTGGTGGCTCCATGAACCAATCTGCATCCAAATCTCTCTCTCTCTCTCTCTCTCTCTCTCTCTGTGCAGTGTGATTGAACAGTGTAAAGAGCTTGCTTAATAGAACACCTAGTTGTCTCATTTGGAAACAAGATGACAGCTCCGAGCTGATTCCTTTTGCATGTGAGCTAACATTGCATGCGATCGGCTAGGGGATTCGATCGGACACCGCATGGGCCCCCAAAGACCCGAATGCTAGCTATATTAAAAGGTCGTTGCCCCATCGTGCACATCTCTCCCTGTTCCTCCTGTTCTTCCTCCTCCTCTGCCGCGTCTTCCTGTGGTAGGTGAACTGTCAAAGCAACCGGGCACACTAGCTGGCAGTTTTTTCACACAGGCTCGCAGAAGAAAAATAACCGCTGGTTTGAAATAAACTAGAGATGATGGATTATAGTTGGGCTTTGATGCTTCTCTTAATCACAAACCGAGAAACCCAGTCTTGTGAAGACAGTTTCAGAAACCAAAAGTCTGCTTGCGGTTCAATCTTTCAGAGTAATCCAAGCTAGTCGGCGGCAGAGTTTGAGCTCTTGGAAACCAGCTGAAAAAACCGAGGCCGGGCTAGTAGACTTATGTGGCGAAGGCCTGTGGCCCTGCTCGGTTGGCCAGTAGTTGAATGCACATTTATTCTCCTCGCCACTGCAGAAGCATTTAGCAAGCGTCCCAATCTTGGATTCAAGCTGCAGCTAGCTAGCAGCGAGCGAGTGGGATCGAGAGCTAGCGATGCAGAGTGAGGAGGGGCCTGGGCGCGCCTGCAGCCCTGCACACTGGCGACGACACGCCCACTGTTGCCGAAGCAACCATAAATGAAAATGGTTAAAAGAGGGCATCTCATCTCAGCTCGCCACTGACGCGTACGTGCGCATTCGCACACGCTTCAGCTACCTCGCTGCTCATCACCTCGGCCTAGCTACGCCTACTATATATCCTCTCATATATCTCTCGCTGCAGGTTGCAGAGGCACCAGCTGCTAGTGCTGCATGCGACCTGCCAAGGTAAAACAGTAACTATAAACTCACAGCCAGGTCCCTCCGATCCGTTCCCGCAGGACACAAGTTCCTGCACTTTCAGTTTGAGATGTTCCAGGTTTTCAGAGAAGACAGCCGATATAGGCCTCCATAAACCGATAAAAGTAGTCGATATGGTTAATCGCATGCCTTGGTTGCAACACCGGAGCTAGCGGACGTACAATGATTACTCGCAGATCCTGGTCTACCGGTGATCTGCTCTCACAAGTACTACGTACGTAGCATGCGTGTGCGTGCACGCTAAACTGATTCGGTTATTGCGTGCATGCACAAGGGTTTTTTTTCTTGCCAGATGGATACATCGAGCATAGCATTATGGGCAAAAAAAAGCTGCACTTCCATGTGGAAGATGGATACTGAGAGCTGAGAGAGAGTCGGCAGGGAGCTGAGCTGAGGACCCCATATGCAAGCGGATGCCTCCAAACCTGCAATTCCGTTTCGTCGCTGTCAGTTGGAATTCGGAAGAAACTTAAGAGCATATAATGAACACAATAGAGTATGCTCGTTTTCACTAGGAAGCAAATTACATGTTGCGTCAATCTAAACAGTAGTACGTGATTCTTATGAAAAACAACCTCGAAGCCGACTTTGCAGTGACAGGAGGCATAAATTAGGACATTGATTTTCCTTTGTGGCCATGTAAACGAGATCTGAATTCTATCTGAACCATGGAATTGCGAGGCGTCGCCTTAGCTAATGGTTATCAGATTACAGTTTTTTAGACATGTAAAGTCGTAAAGATCAGAATATAATTGGCTCAATAGCTGTCCGCGCGCAGGCTACAACTTAACGAATGGGCTATTGAGGCAGCACTCGATCAAAGTGTTTGATGGTTCAACATTCAAGCTAGTTTAAAGAGAGACCGATCCGATGTCGGATCGTAAGATCTTCAGTACGCTGTACCGACAACTTGTTTGAGTCGTCACAACATCGTACTCCGTAGTTGCAGGTTGTATCGCCGCCTTCGCCGGCCGGTACTGTTGGAAATAAAATCGCCATGGTGTGTTCCTGGCGTGCGGGTGTGCATGTGATGCTGCGACCTTCGCGCTGCGGCGAGGCGCATGCAGTGGCGTGTGCAGGATAGCTGCGGGGTGTGTGAGTGCATGTGCGGCAAGTTCGGACGATACCTAGTCTCGCGGAGGAGATAACGGCTCTGGGAGAGAAGAGGCCGAGTCATGAGGGACTTCATGCGTGCGTGCGCATGAAGGCCACAAGTGTGCGTGCGTGGGTGCTACATCGCCGTGTATAAAGGCACAGCCGATGCGTTCGTTGAGCTATGAGTTGAGCAGGAAATTTGTTGCGGCGTTTCGTCGTCTGCAAAAATGTGTGCACTGTTCATCTTCAACCTCCAGCCGTGTGAGAAAGAGAGTGAGAGTTCCTGGGCTTAGCCATCACTTGGTATCAGAGCCAATCGAAGATGTCGTCACCGAAGACTCCAAAGACTCCGACCAGCGGTGACAGCCGTGGCTCGCCGCAAACCGTTGTGGCAGAGCGGTTCGCCGGCGGCACCGTCGAGCTCCCGCTATTGACGAAGAGCAACTACACCGAGTGGAGCTTCGTCATGCAAGTAAGTCTGGAGGCGTTGGGGTTGTGGAATGTGGTGGAGACCGGCAAGGTCAAGCGGTGCGAGGATCGGCTGGCGTTGGCCGCCATCTTGCGCGCGGTGCCGTCGGAGATGAAGGCCGGACTCGCAGTGAAGCAATCGGCGAAAGAAGCGTTGGAGGCGGTGAAGTCGATGCGGGTCGGCGATGATCGCGTGAAAGCGGCGAACGTGGAGCGTCTCTTGAAGGCGTTCGAGAACATCACGTTCCGCGACGGCGAGTCGGTCGACCAGTTCGTGATGCGCATCAACGGTCTCATCAACAGCCTACGCAAGCTTGGCGAGAAGATAGAGGACAGCCGCGTGGTGCAGAAGATTCTTCGTGTGCTCCCGAGGAAGATGAGACATGTCGCCGTCTCAATTCAGATGCTACTCGACTTCAACACCATGATCGTGGAGGAGCTTCTCGGCCGACTGCGCGTGGCGGAGGAGGAGGACGAAGTCGAGGAGTCGGTGGGTCCTGCACGTCTACTGCTCACTGAAGAGCAATGGGAGGCACGTAGGCGCAATGGGAAGGAGCGTGCACGTGGCCTTGATACAAAGGCATGGCGGAGACGCACGACGTGGAAGTGAGAAGGGCGGTGGCCGGAGTGGCGGCCATGACGAGCGCGACGATGATGCGAGCAGCACGAGTTCGGGTTTCAGCAGGCGTGCTGGGAGCCGCTTCCGAGGGCGATGCTTTGAATGCGGCGAGCGAGGCCACACTGTCGTGAGAAGGAGAAGGCATTCATGGCCGATGCCGACGACAAGGAGCCGACATTGTTAGCATAGTTGAACACCCTATGTCGTGTTTAGGGAGAGATTGTTGAAAATAAAATCGCCATGGTGTGTTCCTGGCGTGCGGGTGTGCGTGCGATGTTGCGACCTTCGCGCCGCAGCGAGGCGCATGCAGTGGCGTGTGCATGATAGCTGCAGGGTGTGTGAGTGCATGTGCGGCAAGTTCGGACGATACCCTGGTCCCGCGGAGGAGATAACGGCTCTAGGAGAGAAGAGGCCGAGTCATGAGGGACTTCATGCATGCGTGCGCATGAAGGCCGCAGGTGTGCGTGCGTCGGTGCGTGGGTGCTACGTCGCCGTGTATAAAGGCACAACCGATGCGTTCGTTGAGCTGTGAGTTGAGCAGGAAATTCGTTGCGACTTTTCGTCATCTGCAAAAGTGTGTGCATTGTTCATCTCCAACCTCCAACCGTGTGAGAAAGAGAGTTCCTGGGCATAGCCATCAGGTACATACCAAATCTATGGCGGAAACATTAACTCTGAAAGACACTCTAGTACTGAACTGTATCGAAATATCACTCGCCGGTCGTCACACAGATAACGGCTTCAGCGATCAGCGAAGTTTAATTTTAACGCGGTTGCTCCCACGTAACTCTTGCAAATGAATAAGTTTTGTACTCTTTACACTTTACCGTCAAATTATTGTTGAGGAGCTTCTCTCATAAAAACTTTGGTAAGAGGAAACAAATAAAAACCATGTTTTTATGAGATAAATTTAAACGCTAAAAATTAAATCTATAATGACGGAGGAATTAAAAAACAAAGGAAAAAACCTCTTAAGGTACAAGATTGGAGACATAATTGGTCTCATCAAGTATAGAACCGTCGATTTTTTCGCACCATCAGATCTAATCGGAAAGGACGACTTAGAGGAGCCATTCCCGATTCGGGCATACACACTGAGGCCTGAGCAAGTGAGCAGTGAGCACGCTGTCCACATTTTTTTCTCCTTTCTCGCGAAGGCATGGAACACAAAAAGCTTTAGCCGTAGCTTTGCGCAGTGTTCTACTGCCGGCCACTCTCCGTCCCAGACTCGCAGGGTCACCCTCTCAAAGTCTCTCCCCTCCGTGTCGGGTGTTACGGTGTTGCCTCCTGCAGATCCTGATTGGAATTTGAACCTTCTCCTCCTCCTCACCTGAGTCTGGTAAATGTGCAGACCATACAACACTCGCAATCGCAAACCAGTTTCATTTCAAATCCATTTAGGAAAGAAAATGCATTCCTGCTTGTTCATGTCTTTTGCTTTGAGCCAAAAAGGTTAAAGCTTTAAGCTTTTGTGTTCTTCCCCGCCCCCCCACAAATATCACTACCGCCTTTTGTTTGGCCGTGGTGTGGACAAAGTATATGGGGCGGGGTCATCCATTGGCACACGGCCGCCCCCGGCGCCCTTTCCTTCCCTGCAAGAGGCCTCCTTTATAGATCTGTGCCTTCTTGCTCTTCATGGTACCCTGTGAACTGTGATTGGAGTCTCTAGCTTGTTAGTGTTTAATTAAGCTTTTTGCCTCACCAACTTTCGGATGATGCTTACATCTTACTCCTCTATTGGTTCTTGGATAGGGGTTTCCTCATTTGGGTTCTCTCTCAAGTCACAGCAGTGTACACAAGGCATATGCTCCAAGGAAGCTGCTGCTTTTAGCTAGGTCTCTTTCTCTAGAGTGATCTCCAAGGTATGCTCCCCCCTGTTCCTCACTTGCTTGATTGAAATACAGGTGAACTTTTTTATGTTCTTGGTTGGAGCAAGAAATTCAGGTTTATTCCTTGATGAACAGAAGGATTCAGAGCAGAAATTAATTGTGTGCATGCCCTCATCTCAAGATTAGTCTGCCTGCTCTGCTGCAATTGATGTTGGTAGTTGGAGCAACACCCACCATGACCATGCCGTGTAGCTTGTAAAGGACGGTCCTTTGCAGGGCAGCGGTGAGAGGGAGGAGTCGAGGAGGGAGGAGATGGGGGAGTGCGGCGAGTACAGGTGCTGGGAGGAGATGCTCCCGGACGCGCTGGGGCTCGTCTTCCGCAACCTGCCGCTCCGGGAGGTCCTCACGGTGGTTCCCCGGGTCTGCAAGTCGTGGAGCCGGGTGGTCACCGGGCCCTACTGCTGGCAGGAGATCGACATCGAGGAGTGGCGGCAGCAGCAGGTCAAGCCGGAGCAGCTCGTCCGCATGGTGGAGATGCTGGTCGCCCGCAGCTGCGGCTCCTGCCGCCGCATCAGCGTGTCCGGCCTGCCCGACGACCCGCTGTTCTCGTTCATCGGGGACCAGTAAGTGTGATTTTTTTTCTTTGGCAACTTTCTATCCGTTCCTGCATGGCTCTTCCCTCTTTCTACGAGATGATTGAATTCTAGCATTTCGATAGCACTCTAATGTAGAATCTGTGGGTTATAAGAATGCAAAACACATCTCACCTGTTTGAATGCCAGCTCAAATAGAGAATCATCAGTAATTTTCCTTGCCATTTTCTGTCTCGAGCTGATATGCGTCACGGATCAACACAGTGTAGATAGTTCATTATGTGTTTCCACCATTTCCCATGGTTCCATTCAGAATCTTTCCAAATCTTCACCTGGGGAATTTAGGCTTAATTCAGAGCATAAGGCCTCTGATTCTCTTTTCTGCTAGTATCGATTCTTTGGTTTTTGACATATATAGATGTGTTTTCTGGACGAGAATACATCGAATTGGAAGCTTGACTACAGGTCCAATCATATTCTCCATCCAAAATTTCGCACTTTATTATTGATTCCAACATATACATATCACCGTTTATCAGTTTAACAAAATGTTGGCACCACAAGTACAAGCACAAGTACTGCGGTAGTGCCCTGCACGTGCATACCACCGTTCTCTCTTGCTGCATTGCCGTCTTGTTTGCTGCCAATCTTAGATTCGGTAACTTATCCGGTCAGAATTACTGCCTGTTCTGATCCACTTCCAAGAATTACCCCTTTTATGTTTAATCATTTTGTTTACGGGAAGTAGTTCTTGATGAATCTTGTGTTTACTGCTGGGCTGGATTGCTGAATCTTGGCGTTGGTTTTGCAAATTGCAAGTGCACGGGCTCTCAGGACGCTGGAGATTCCACGGAGCGAGATCAGCGACGCCGTGGTGGAGAGCGTGGCGCCGAGGCTGCCCAACGTCACGTTCCTGGACATCAGCAGCTGCACCAAGATCGGGGCGCGCGCGCTGGAGGCGTTCGGCAAGCACTGCAAGTCGCTGGTCGGGCTCCGGCGGGTGATGCACCCGACGGACGTCGCCGGCAAGGCGTGCCAGCACGACGAGGCCCGCGCCATCGCCTGCACCATGTCGAGGCTGCGGCACCTCGAGATAGGGTACATGGTCATCGCGACGGACGCCGTGCTCGACATCCTCGCGCGCTGCAGGGACCTCCGGTACCTCGACCTGCGCGGCTGCTGGGCCGTCGACGACAAGTTCCTGCAGGAGAGGCACCCCGGCCTGAGAGTGCTCGGCCCCGGCGTCGACGACTGCTTCGAGAACAGCTACCTGGAGGAGTGCTCCGACTACTCCGACTACTCCGATGACTCCTCCATCTACTCGTGGGAGCTCATGGACGACGACGACGACGACTACTACGCCGTCGGGAGCGACGACGAGGCCATCTGGGACGACGGCCAGGGCCTAGAGAACCTGGGGGTGAGGTTCTACGGTGGCGGTTTCAGTGAGAGCTATGCTGGCTTCGATTGGCCACCATCACCATGATAGCTCGTCAGACTGAAACCCTGCAGCTTCCTGCTATTGCTGCCTCCATCTCCGCCCTCCTCTTTCTCTCAAGTTGTGTCCCCTAAGCTTGCAGTTGCAGATGTGTTGTACTGTGTGCATGTGTGCCATCATCATCCTTGAGCTTGCAGATATGTGAACTTCTAATTCTTACTACATCTGGATGTAAACTTTGGTGTTTACATGAAGAAGCAAATGCAATATGGTGAAAATTCACCTGTCTAAACTCTAAACTCATATCCTACCCCAAGTGACAAACCTACCATCCTCAAGCTGGTTGGGTTGGGTGTACTGCAAAGAAAAGAAAGATGGGCACCCTGCTGCCTCGTCAATTGCACAAGATGTGCAGCTAGAAGCCTACATTGAGTGGCAGTGGAGAGAGTGAAGACTCACTCTACACTGCCTGCCCTGGATTTACATGTCGAATTGCCAATGCTGCTCACAGGACAAGCAAACCAAACAGTTAAAAGCTACTCCACTTTTAGGCCGGTCGGTGACCAACCGGTTGAGCCAGATCCTACGATTTCACCACCTTAAAACCACGCGGTAAAGGTAAAGCAAAGCAGGATCCTTTTTCACGGCAGCTGGATTATCCCTTGCGATGCAGGTTAAAAAATAGTCCTGGAAATTGGAATTGACACGCGCGGATGAGCCTCTCTGCGAGCCTGCAACTTTTGCCACTGCGAGACTGGATTCTGCTGCAGGGTATTCCCAACTCCCATATATACTGTCCAGCTTGAGGTATGGTCAGGTCTGATTGGATACCTGTGGGCTCTGCCTAAATTTTTGATGCTGATCTCTGGATGTGATTCTGTACAAACTCTGAAATCATTGGGTCAGGATTGTCTGTTTGACGTTATGTTGCTGTATCAAGTATGACAAAGGAATCGCTGAATCAGGGACAGCTCTTTTGCACCTTTTATTAAGCATCTTGGCACTGAACTCAACAGCTTAGACAGCAAAAGAAGATTATTCAGAAGAGAGGTTGTACTACACTGCTGCTACTATAGTGACATCCCTTTCACTTTGCAGTGGCTCTAGGATCCTTTTTTTTAATTAGACCGGGTCTCAACTCTCAAAAGGGTTGAAAAGAGACGAGTTTTCTGTACTTCCACGATGAACACCGGCATTAGGATTGTTAATGCGATTTCAGAATGGGATGTCTTCGTGTCTGTACTCTAGCCACCCAGAGCCGTGCTCTTTTCACTTTCGGTTTTTATGTTTTCCATGTGCCCTCCCTCACCTCACCTGCCGTTCTTTTGTCTCCTTGCTTTACCAACTTTCCGAGATTCTTTTTGTTGGAACTCGCGGTTGACAATAGTGTCTAGGATTGCTCAAGCTTATCGACTCGTTGCGTGGCCTGCCTCTGCCTCCGTGACCATCGCTGTAATAACAGCAGTAAAATTCAGAAGCATGCAGAGTAACTATCCTTGTTTGGACTTGACAATCGTATTGGGATCCGACAGTACAGGGAAAGACGGAGTCTACATCACAGCGATGGAAGGCGGGGCTTCGTGGTGATGGTTTCATACCATCGGATTCAGCGAGATGGTTGGGATCACGATTGCCGTTTAACGTCGGGCTCACTGGCATGGACCATGTGTGATGTGTGTGACAAAAGGAGGCGAGATTTCGTCGTCGCGGGCCTACGCGGACAGCGAATCAGCTTTTGCACGCTGATTTGATTTCGATCGATCCATGGCACGGCTGGCTGACAGTCTGATGATACCTGAGAATATGAGATCCAGCTGCACCACTGGACGGTACAGGGTTGCAGGCATGGTCGGAGCACGGGGATTGCATCGGACGGCGACGAGACAGCCTCATACTTTTTTTCCGGCGAGCACTAGACGTGGCTCAGGATCCTCCCGTGCGGCCACGGCGACGGAGCATACATGCATGTGCAAAAATCAAATCTTACAGGTAAGTCAGCAACCGGACATTAATGTAGCTGAACTCTTGATGATTGCTTCATTGGTATATACTGTGTAGTATATAAAGGTATAAATGTATAGTATGTGTATGTCCTAAAATATATATGATGATTATATAAACAACTAGGATCATCTAAGTTCGACTAATCAGTCTAGTCAACAACTGGCCTAGTCAGTTCCATGGCGACAAGCAACTAAGTCAACTAGACGACTTATAAACATTGATCACGATCACATTCTTGTATCGAGACAGACTATCAAGTACGGCGAACCAATATCATCTGATAACATCATAACAATACTGCATTTTGCATTCTGCAGGACCAACGATACGTAAGACCGATAGCATATGCAACCAAAATGCACAATATGGTGGGAACATTCACCCATCGCATGTCTCCTGGGAAACCACGTAACTAAGATACCGGAGGGCAAAATTATTTCTGACTACGCTTGGCACAGCGTCGCATTTCATGAAAACCACTTCAAAAGTACGGCCTGTAGCGCATTGGACGGCGGAATCTGGGAACCCTCCTGAACGAGCATACATAATATAGATGTTAGAAAGACAATTAGACATCCATATTGTAAAAAAATACAACTAAATACTGGTATACATCCTTGCTGTGAAAAAAAAAAACTAAACTCACCCATAACCATAAGGTGGGAAATATGGGGCCCCATATGATCTATATGGGTAACCATGATAAGGATTGTATCCACGTGGTGGACGCTGCTTCAACCCAGGGACATTAGTCCTCTTTGGTGCCACCTGTTGAGAACAAGACAAAATTAGCTAAACACAAGGACTAAAACATGTAAAGGTTTTTGAACCCTTTAGATCACAATGAGGATCTGTTCATTATTTATGCACCTTGATCTGGCGACCATGCAATTCAGATTCGGTCAAATTAAGAGCCTCCTGAACGGCTTCTTGTTCAAGAAATTCCACATAAGCAAAACCTTTGGGCTGTCCAAACTTGTCAGTTAAGATTGTCACTCTATTGACTGTTCCACAAGCTTGAAAATGTTGCTGCACTTCTTCTGGGGTACAGGCATAATCAACCTGCATTACATGATTGTATCACTAAGATGAATGGCAATTAAATGTACAAGTCACACTGCATAATCAGTCTGGTGCTAGAGTCAACTTGAATTCAACCTCACAAGGTTTTCGTTTGCAGACTGACTGCTAATACAATAAACAATACTTATAAGTTAATCTCACCAGGGAAAGACAGGTTAGATATTTAAGTATGTAGAAAAAATGAGTGGTATATGATATTAGTCACCTTGATAACATTGGGACTTTGGTTTATCTCAAAATGACCATTCATCCCTTTTGAATGTTTCAGTGTGCTACACAAGATACCTCAGTGAGATATGAAATTGCGAATTTGCGATGACCAACAGAAATAAGAAAATTTTACATGGTCTGTACAAAGGTGGGGATTTATTTAAGTCAAGAATATCTATGTTTAAAAGGTGTGCAGCTATCCCCAGTCAGGATGACACTGGTGAGAATGATAGCTAGTTAGCTACCAATTCGAAAGTGGTAAAATTATAGTGCAGACATCATATAAATGATATAATTGTGTCCATGAATTGGCAAATGGAGTGTGAGAAACATAAGACAAGAACTGACGCACAGTGAAAAGCACAATATCATGCTAACAAAATAAGAACATTTTCTGATGATGCAATTTCTGGAACTATCGTATTACTCTATAGTCTATACTATACTCTAAGACTTTCAGGAAAATATGAATATCACAGTTTAATTTTTTATTAAGCATGCAAATGCTGTTAATCTTTCATTCTTTCATAACTATGACCTTCAAGTCTTCAACAGCATTTACTGAAGCAAATATTTATTCTTCTTCGTGTCACCCTATGGGCAGTACTAGAATGTTGGGCAGCCTTTACTTGTCTACAAGAGCAATGGCATCATGAACAATTAAGAAAATTAACCAAAAAGGGGACAAAGGTATGAAAAAAATGTGTGCTTTGACATCAAAGGGGAGTAGGAAAACAAAAGGGAAAAAGGAAAGAGGAAGATATAACGATAAAAAAATAAACACAGAATTAAGGCTCCCTGCTGTTAGGCTTATATGTCATACCTATGCACAATTCAGGTGATTCTCATTGGACCAGTTGCTAAGAATCACACCACATCATACGCAGGTTCGAGTCTCAAGTGCCGGTCCCAACCATGTACAGCAGCTTTCTAGACTTCCTTTGCTCCTTCAGGGACATAACCTATCCTAGAATATTCATGTTTCTTTTTCTCTTTTTCTTTTTCTTTTTCTTTTGCTCATGCTTTTTTCAGGGATTTTTTTTCTGTTTTTTCTATCAAAGGTAAGACTAAAATATGGGCTGGTAATCAACCAGATGCCAATTACTCGATTTGAGAAAGGCTTGATCACAGCATACTACCCTGCGGCCATCACCATTATTCAATCAATGCACCAAAGCAGTATGATAGTACACCATTAAGACAGAAGATACTGTTTTGTAGTATTGTTAGCAAAGAGCCAAATAATGGCGATCACAATGGCATTACAGAACTGTAAATGAAAATTCCATGCATGGTTGTTCAAAGGAATGGTATTAGCATAATAGCATGGATCAAAAACAAATATCAATATCCAAATTGTATAGCTCTAAGCCTCAATGACGTCTTCTGAAATTTAAGACAACAAGCAGTAAACTAGTTTTTAGGAGCTACAGCAGGCTATTGGCTGAACTTAAGGAAAGTGTTTCTTAGGGGTGAGGGGACATAAATACCTCATATCAAAGTTAAATGCACTAAAGGAATCTTTCCACAATCTAGAAGACAACAGCCAAAATATAATGAAATGTTACATTATACATATATCTATGTAAGTATGTATCCACTCCACATTCAATTCTAAAAACTGTAGTTAACAATGCAGCTAAATAGTAAATAGCAATTTATATCTTCATAACATAACATAGCATTTTACATGCACTTGCACTGTGTAGGATAGAGAGGGAGAGGTCCCCATAGAGTTCTTACATTTCCAACATACACAGATCGAGCATCCACCATCTCCTTAGCCTCAGCTGTAGACGCACTAGGATCTCCTCCTACAAAACAGAAAGATAGTAGCATTGGAGAATTTACAGTGAGTACAGACTAAATATCACCTATCCAGAAGCTGAAAATGCAGGATATCCTAAATTAGGTCAGCTGAAGATGTTTTCCAGGTGCTACGTCAAGAAACAAAGATGAAAACCAAATCAAGTGCTACGTTAAAGAACTTGGTTCAATAGTAATATAACCATTACAAGTCAAAACTACATTAAACCCTAAACCAAAACTCCAGAGCTTGTCCAGATATGAATTAATAATTGTATAGGGCTAAAAATCTAATTTTCAGCAACATGGACAAAAGAACTGTGTATATCTAGTCATACTGGGATGAAGCTGATGTCTATATACCTCAGAACAGATTGGATTCTAGTTTTAACGTTAGGCAGTAACCCAATTACATGTACAGGTATACCGATTCTAAATCAGAGATTGGGCACGAGGAACATAATAATAAATTTACCTTTTGATCCAGTGCAAAACTACAACTTACGTGAGTTCACAGTTGACCGATCTAATCCCACTAAATCAATCAATCTAATCGAAATTAGAACTACGAGTTCACAGCCAACCGATCTAATTCCACTTAATTAATCTAGTCGAAATGAGTAGGTACTTAACTTGATCAATTATGATTTATGAGCTACTCTACACACAGGTCCTCACAGGATGTCGCAAAATACTATAGATCGAAGGAGGCCTACATAAATTTAGCAAATCGCAAAAGGAAAAACGTAAGCCATCATAAGGTAGGCAGTGAGCAGACCGGGAAGACCACCTTGCATCTCCTTGGCGACCTTCGCTTGCATGTCGCGGAGGGCCGCGGCCTCCTCCTCCATCTCCTTCAGCCTTCGTTTCATCTCGTCGAGCTCCTGCAACTGCACGAACCAAGAGGGTGGTCAGCGACCGGAGCTTGAGTTAGGGTTTTGCGCGGAGGGGCACGGCCAAGTTGGACACCTTCGCGGCGTCCTCGCCGCCTGCGGCCATGTCGGCGTCCGCGCCATCCATGTCTCCGTCCACCGGGATCTCCTGGCCGTACACCTCGTGCTCCTCCTCGTCCATGGCGTTCGCCCTTGTATCGCCGACGGCCGATCCCCAACCAGGCTCGCCGTCGTTTGGTACTTCACTCTTTCTTCAATTTGGTATAGGCGATCCAAACGAAGGAGAGGAAGCAAGCGGATGGGCCCAAAATAGCTGCTTTTTATTGGGCCAGAGCATAATTCGACAGAAATCCTAAAAGCCCGTTTGGATTTAGGATCGGAAGAATTGGAATTCTATAAAATAGTAAGTGGAATTCAATTGAAATTTAATATTTCTGTTTGGGCATTCGAATTAAAACCTAAGAATTAATTCTAAAACTTATTTAGATGATCAAATCATAGAACAGAAAAGTACCATCATCTCCATCTAAGACCGGAGGAGAGGTAGGGATCATCGTCGATTCTTTTTTCTCAAAGAAAAATTGAGTTGAATTGTGCAATCTAGGTTGAATCTACGTGTGATTTCATAATGCTAATTCTAAAATGGTTCAGACAGCCTATCTTATAGAATTGAATTACAATTCTTAAATTCTGAATCAAATATCCGAGATCCAAACAGATCCTAAGAATAATTGTCCTTGTATATGGAACTTGAAAAGGGTAGAAAATTTTATTTATAGGAATGATGAGTAGAAAAAATTGTTTACAAAATACTCTTGTTCTCTCGTCGCATCGAAGAGGCACTAGGCTGCCTCAAAATGTATCATATGTAACTAGTTTTATGGATTAGACTATGTGCTTTTAACTCTAAGAAACTAGCTTTTATTTTATATTAAAAATAAATGTTTAAAATATTTTATTATACTATACAAATACCAGATCTAGCATAAATCTTGTGGTTGAATGTACCAAACATTAATAAATTGTCAGAAATAAGAAAAGAAATCAACATTTCCTGCGGTTAATGAGATCAATTTTACACTTTTATAGGATAAGAGAAAAGATGAAAAAACTATTGCATAATAGATTGGCAATCATTAGCTCACAAACGCTCATATGTTTTATGACCGGAATTATTCTCTATATAAATTCTATGACGTAAATCAAAAACACTTTTTGAGGGGTGAGATGACAAAAAACAGGAATACACTTCACTGTTGTGCTCAACATATATATATATATATACAAATGTTATTCTATACTACGTGTGTATAATGTTATTCTACACCGACGTGGAATAGGGGGTCGGGATTGGGTGGGACGTGGGAGCACGCTGGATGAGATGGACATGGTTGGATTATTCTACACCTATAATGTAGAATAACGTTTCCGTGTATATATATAGATATAATATACATATACATACAAATACGCACCATACCATAGATGCTTACGTGTGATTATCCCCAATATAAACGCCTTTATTGCACGCTAGCCGGAGGATATCTCTCTCAGATATGTGTTGATATTTGATAATTAGACTATTCACAATGGAGGTTTTATGGGTGTTTCATGGTATTAATTATCATGCCACATTAGATTTTTACTTACATATCATTCAATTAATGAAGAAAGAGAATGAAGTAGTGTCATCACCATGACATGGTGCTAACCCGTTTCCAAGACGGATGAAACGAAATGAAACAACAATTGAGAGCTAAATCGTTTCATCAGAGATAGGGTATTTTATGAGAGCTAGTTGCATTTAATTACACTGGTTAGCCTAGATAATAGTGAAATGAAACTCTCCACTGAGAGAGCGTATTTCATTCAGTTGTAAAACTAACGTGGTATTCTAGAAAACTGTGCTATGAAACCCACCATTAGAATAGCCTTATAAATCAGCCACCACAAATTCAACTCGCCTGTATATGTAGCACTAAGTCAACAAATTAATGGTGTGCCAGCGGAACGACAAGCAAAGCATAAAAGTGTTCGATCTGTGATTAACTTCAGATCCATTAGCTAGAAATTCAGCATCTCAGCATAGATATATAGCGCTAAGTCAACAAATTAATGGTGTGCCAGCGGAACAACAACAAACATTAAGTGTTCCGTGATTAGCTTCAGATTCATTAGCTAGTGGCTGGTTCAAACTTCAAAGTGATCTGTAATAGTACAGCGGCAGACCGAAAATTGATCATTTGCCATTCTAAACTATAGTTTTTTATTATTTACCAACAAAAAATTTGGCTTCGATTGATTGTCACCTCAGGATCATTTGTCACTTCTACCGATTTAATTTAATTTGTTTTATTGTTCTAATGGAAAGACATATAGTACATCTTTTCGTATCATCTCTATTATCTTTTCGTTCTACTCTAACTTCTTATCTACTTCCCTTTGAACACAAAAATTTTACATAATTTTTTATAGAAATTATACTAAATCTTTTGAAATTCTTTTAAAAGAACTCCAATCCAAATGAGCCTAAAAAAAGCAAGCTATATACGACGGCTCTTTAAGGACTTGTTCGGTTAGAACGGGATTGAAGATATTGAGGAGAAGCTATATAGGACGGCTCTTTAAGGACCTGTTTGGTTAGGATGAGATTGAAGGGATTGAGGAGATTGAAGAGGATTATAGTATAAATCTCCTCCAATCCCCCTCAATCCCCTTTGGGATTAACCAAACAGGTCCTAAAGCTGAAGCGGCACCAAGCAACCATGGGAGGGAGATGACAATGGTGTCGAGTGGTGGTAGAGAGGATACTCAGGTAATAACTTTTGGATTAAAAGGAATTAAATTTGTAGAATTGACAAATGATCAAAAATGTTAAAGTTTTAGATGACATTTAATTGAAGTCAATTTTTTAAACCGTAAATGTTCAAAATCCATAATTTGAAGTGCAAATGAACAATTTCATGGTAGGCAGATTAACTAACGATCAAAAACAACTTCCGCCGCATAAGTACAGCAAGAGGTAATCAAAGAATATCGATCAAATGTTATTTGGTTTAAACCTGTACAAGGATATCCAGAGTTGGATGCCAAAATGAAACAAAGAACACCCCCCCCCCCCCCCCCCCCCCCGCCACCAAAAAAAACGAATAAAACCCCATCAATTAAACTTGTTTAATCAAAGTAGAATCCATGCACGCTGATCATGCATCTACACGTCTCTGCTGCATGCATGCGGCATGCGTGCTCAGAAAAGGATCCTCTTGTCCGCGGTGCTCCTCTCCTGATCGAGCGTCTTCGAATGCGCCATGGAGCACCTCTCCTTCTTGCCTCTTCCGCCCAGCGTCGCGTGCAGCAGCTTCGCCCAGAAGCTCGTCCTCCTCCTCCTCTCTCTCATCCGCCTCACCACGCTCGCCACCTCGTCGCTGTCCAGCAAGACCCGCTCGTGCCTCATCAGCAGCGACAACAGCCTCCCGCCACCGCTTCCGGCCGCCATCATCTCCCGGTGGAAGTACTGCGCCCGCATCGCCCACGGGCTGCCGGCCCCCTCCGTCGACGCGCAGCTGGACCCCTCCGTCGACGACGAGTACTCCGTGGACGACGCCTCCGAGCAGCAGGACGACGGCTCCTCCTCGCCGCCGCGCACGACGGACGGCAGCGTCGACGACGAGGCCGACGTGAGGTGGGACAGCCGATCCCGCAGGCAGGGCGCGCAGACCCCCGCCCCCTGCCGGTGCCGATGGTGCCGCCGGCACCTCGACCCGTCCTTCCCGCGCCCCTTCTTCCTCCCCATCGCCATTATTAGTCCAGGCCGGGTCGATTAGCTAGACGTTTGCCGCTCGTCTCTGCCGGCTCATCGATCTCATCTGCTAGCTAGCTCGTGCAGGGTAGCAGCAGCAGCCGCAGACGACGTCGCTGCGTGTGGACGCCGTGGCGCGCGTTCATATATACGCGCGGCGAGCAGGGAGCTTCGCGGATGTTGCGCGCGACTTTTTTCCCGTACAATCGCGGCCGGCTCGGCTGGCTGATGTGCCGGTGACGGAAATAAATTCGGTTGGTGGTTTTAAATTCGTTTTAAACTAAACTAATCCGATAGTAAATATTATAGAAAATAAATTCCAATGTTTTCAAATTTTTTCTTAAAGATAGCTAGCATGCAGATAAAAAAAGGAATTTGAAACCACCTTAAAATTTATTTCCGATGCCGTGCGGTGCTGAGCCAGGGTTGGCGGCTCGTTCCTTGTATGTTTGTTTTAATTTAGGATTATAACAATTTAGCTTATAAAAAATCTAATTTGATTATTTTACTAAACTGTTATAATCTATACTCCAGATTATAATAAGCCGATATATTTATTTTAACTTATGAAAATAAGCTAGATTATTATAATCTTAAACTGAAATAACGTATTCTTTTTTCTCTCAGACCTTTTTATCCTGATTTTTCTCTCCATTTTCAATGTAAAAACGGGTACTTTTTTTGGAAGTTTCCTATCCTGAATCTGGATTCTGGGGTGACTTGTTTTGGAGAGGGCGGCGATGATTGCTTGGCCTCCACGGCGGGGAATTTCCCTTCATTCTCGCCTTTTGTTGGGTTCGTTTCCTTTGACTGCACTGTACGTACGTACCACGATGTTTTGGAGTTATTTGCGTTGATTAGGTGACGGAGACAGAGGAGTCCCGGAGAAACATACTAGGAAAGTAACCTGCTGCAAGCTAGCACGTAATAAAATTTTGGTGGCAGATGGTCTACTAACTCAAGCACTCAACTGATCCATCTCCTCGGATTAATCTGTGCACTCCGCACGTTCATAAAGTCTCTCAACCTTGCTTGTCTCTCGCTGTTCTTAAGACCCATTTCACAGTTGTTCGGGAAAAATAATTTCATCGATAGCTTAAAGTTCAAAGCTCTTCGGCAGCCTCAAGCACTCAAGTAGCAGATTCAAAGCCTCCCAAAGCCATTGCCATCGTATGGGCACCGAAACCCTAAGAGATCTGATGGTTCCGAAGGATCCTTTGGTGGCTCAGTAGAGGCTTCGCCCCGAAGGCACACTGTAATCCAAGTCAAAATGTTTGCTTTTATAATTTATGTTCACACGTGTATTTACTATTTTGCACCTATAATGTTTCGTGAATAGAGTCCACAATAACGGTTGTAACTAGAGAACATAATAGTATTTTTCTTTTGTATCTTTGCTCATAAATATTTGTCTTCTCTATTGTAATAGAAAAAAAATTCAGCAATAGAATACCCTTCGAATTCAATTATGGTTATTATTCCTCTTAGAAGCTTAATCTAATATGAACTTAATCTTCCTTTCTAAGCTAGCTCTTTGAAACTATTCAAACATATTAACATAATCTTTTACGCGCTTAGCAACGATCGACGAGACTTTGCATCATAAGATGTATAGAACAGTTGGCATCCTCGACTTTATGTTGTTACAGCGGTTCTCGCGGTAAAAACAATCAACGTGCGCACGAAAATCAGATCGAAGTATCGAACTAGGTATACACCTCTGGGTAAAGCTGCAACCAGCTTTTGGAAGAGAGAAAAAGGGAAGGTTGAAAGATTGGCAAAAGCCTGGAAAAAAACACGTAAAACGCTCGCCTTTCTCGGGGGGAGATACGAACACAGATGGCACAAACGGATCGGTGAGACGGTGACATAGCGACCCGCCGGCATCTTTACGTCACTCCAAGCACGCAAAGTCGCAAGGCCACCGAGGAGGACGAACGCGAAAAACGGCGAGAAAACAATACTTCTGTTCGATGGGATGGATGGAGTCCCGTGAGTTGTCAGAAGTGTAGAGGGAGTCAGTTTCTGAGGGCCGTGTGATTTCAATTGGACGGACGCGCGAGGGGGCTTCGCACCGATGGAACTCACTTCGCAGAAGACTTCAAAGAGAGTGAAGGGGGCTTCGCACCGTCCGATCAAGGCTGCGGAGCCCGACTGCTCTCTGCAGTCAACCTTCCAACTGCAGAGAAGCCGCTCCCGAGTTGTCAAGGAAGTGGCCCTCGATCTGGTGTTTTTTTTTTGTAGAGAAGTGGTCTCTCTGCTGCTGCTGACTAGCTGCTTCCTGGTTCCATGGAAGCAGAAAAAACGAGGCCCGTGGTTTCATGCTGGGCGGCTGGACCGGATCACCGGAGTCCGAACGCGGCGTGCTGGTCTGAATTTGGGTAAGCGAGAACAAAGTTTGTTTTGTACTGCTTGTGATCGAAACTTGGATTTCTGGTTTCGTGAAACTTCAAGGATATGCGCTAGCACACGCGAGGAACATACGGCCATACGAGGCCATGTTTGAAGATTTCCTTGGAATGAAATGTCTCCATAGCTCGAGCAGGAGCAGCGCAAGTTTTGCACTTACTTGGACGACTTGGTTACAATGGACGGAACTTCGCCGCCGGCATGCGGCCTTCAAAGTCCATGGCCCAACGGAGAGAATTGATAATTTATCGTGGTAAAATTTAGACTTCGATTATTTTTCGCTGTAAATTTCGGCTTGGGATAATTACAACCCTACATTTTGGATTCAATAAAATACCACCATAAATTTTATCCTATTTGATTTTTTAGCATTCTATCAATTTTTAATTTATTTCTCAGTTGTTGATCAATTTGCCCTTCTCACTACATCCCTTCAGTTTCAGCACTGCTCTCAACATGACGTTGCTCCCGACAACGTGGAGCTCGTTCTCATAATGTAGAAGTGGACCCTATCTTTTTGAAGCCCACTCTAAAGTTTCTCTTTGGTATCAGAGCGAGAAGGGTAGAATTTTTTCCTATGGAGAAAAAAAGAGAAATGAATTAAAAGCTAACATAATTGGAAAAAATAAAGTACCATAAAATTTAGGATGACATTTTATCAGAACTAATGTTTAATGCGGCAAAATAGCTAAAATCCAAACTTTATGCGGCAAATTATCCATTTTCTCGCCACGTGTGCTCAAACATTACATAATTTATCAAACCGCGTGCGACGCCGGCGACGCCGGCATCATCATGCAGGCACGCACTACACCGGCGGGCGCGCGACGCGACCATGGTTTTCGCCGGCCACACGGGCCGTACTATGTTGGCCGACGCGACCATGCTACGCGCGCGCGGGCGCGGCCGGCCGGCGTCGCGTCGGTGCGCGCGCGTCGCACATGCGCCTCGTCGGTCGTGAACTCGTGAGCCGGGCGTGGTCCGGCAACAACTCGCGGGTTTTATTAATGCTTCGCATGCGGACATTCGCTCGGTGACACGCCGCGTCGGTGCCGCCGTGGCGGTGCGCGCCTCCTGATCTGGCGCCGCTGGAACTAGCGTCAAGCACGCGCTCTAGCTGTTCACGACGTCGTCCGCGCGCCACGAACTTTCCGTGATACTCTTCACAATGTTGACAACTTAGCTCGTTAAGATTTGCGGAACAAAAATATTTGTGGAGTAAACATATATATACAATTTTCCCTTCCGTTAAGATTCGAATCAATTACATCACCGATAATAACTCAATCAGTCGTGTTCGATTACGAGTTTATGGCTACATATGGTTACATTTCTAATCTCATTTTCCAATCGACTTGATCAATTCACAAAGCGGAGTACTAGCGTCGCGTGTTATGTGCAAGTGTGAGGTACGGCTGGACAAAAAACTCGTAGCTCGTTAACTCGCTCGGCTCGTGACTAGTTCGGCTCGACTCGGTTCGACTCGTTCTATTTTCCTAATGAGCTGGGTTGGTGTTTTAGTTCGTTAGTATAACGAGCGAGTTCGAGCTGGCTCGCGAGCTGCTCACGAGGTTAACGAGCTCAGCACTAGTAGTCAAGTCAACCCATTAAAGCAATAATAAAACACTATCTTACAATATGAGACTCATTATTTTATAATTTATTTGTTAATATCAAGTTATTACTTGCTAACTTATTATTATAAATTTATTATTATAGCCTATAGAATTTATCATATAAAAGTATATAGAATTTCTCATATAAAAGTACGAAACAAATAACATATGTGATGAATTTGATGGAATCATAGAAATAATGATGGACTATGGATGATTAATTTTTGAAACCTTATGTATTCTATTTATTTCATATTTTGATGTTTGACATATGATTATTTAAATATTTATTATTTAATCATATTTTAAATAGTTGGCTCGCGAGCTGGACAGAACCGAGTCGAGCCAAGCTAGCTCGTTAACATAACGAGCTATAACGAGCCGAGCTAAATAAGTCGAGCTGTTATCCAGCCCTAGTGTGAGGTGCCGTAAGTAACCACACGATGGCGCGATATATGGCGCTGCGCCTGCGTGGTTCAAAATAGATGGGATAGTTTCTGTTCAGAACACTTAAAAATGGATACAACTAGTTTCAAATCAAATATTTTTTTGATAGTTTTGCATATAGACATGAACACTGATATATAGAGTCTGTTTGATAGAGATCCGGATCCTGAAATCCATACTGAAACTAGAGTAGAAGCGCTTGAAGCTAGTTAGACACTCCTCGACCACTTTATTTTATTTTTCTGGAACGCTATTAGCGAAATCTATTTCTCAGAAAAAAAAAATATTTGACTTGACTCTAGTTCCACATGACAAAAAAGTTGAAGTTGGAATCCTACCAAACGTACCCCTAATAAATATGAATTCAGATTCAATTAATCCAAATAACAAATATTCAAGAATAAAAAACCTATAAATATATTAAAAGCAGCTTGAGTTTGCTGCTCCCACATTGAGCCACGTCGTCTTTTCACGAAAAAGACCCTGCAATTTTCGGAAATTTTCTAAACCTCCGGGCTTTTAGCTGGCGTGGACGTTCCCGTGGGCCGCCACGTCACCCCGGCCGGAGCCAGCTATTTTGCGAAAAAACCCTCCTTTTATCTCTAATTGTGGTAAGCCCCTCCGCCGTACTCTTTGATGTGGTGCGCTTTTTACGTCTAGGACCCCGTTTCCTCAGATTTTATACCCGAAGGAGAGAAAATTTGGGAAATCGGACTGCGCTCTGAAAACGAAGAACTCAGGGTGTTTTATGCAAAGTGTCCTAAACAGCAGGGGAGCCCAGCCCCCGCGTGCCCCGTTCCCCATTCGGTATTCTCTCTCTCTCCAATACTCCGCTCCGTTGCTCGCCCCTTTGCCTCTCCGCCATGCCGCCTCGGTGCTCCACCGCCGTCCCCAACTCCGCTGCCGCCAATGCCAGCGCCTCGAGGTACGTACACACACACTGTTCCGTGGTGGGCGGGCTCCCGATCGGGTGGTGCCCCTCAGTCGCTAGGGTTTATGCCTCCATGCTGGATCTCACCGAGCGTCGTTCCCCCTCCGTGCCATCCCCCACCGCCGGTGAACCTCCTTTTCATGCAATTCTCGGAGGACGATGATGACATGGATGAGTCCTACGTCGGTGACCCCTCTGCCTGCTATCGCTTCTTCTTCTCCGCCTCCACCGCCGGTGGTTTCCCTAGCCGGCACTGGTGCCGCCCCACCCCAGATCCACCTGTACCCCAACCTGCTGCTCTCTCTCCAGCCTCCTCCTCCTCCCAAAGTTCGCCGCTCACCGCTCCTCCAATCGCCGGCCATCGCGCCGCCCGCCCCCGTCCAGCCTACTGCTCTCTCTCCGGCTTCCTCCTCCTCTTCCCAAAGCTCCCCACAGCCGCTGGCCGTCACGCCGCCTGCCCTCATCCCGTACTCCCCCATGGCTAACCCTAGCTGCCGCTGGTGGTCCGGGTGTTCCCCACGCCTCCTCCCTCGCCGGTATATCTTTGGGGTATATCTTTTCCTGATGACCCTTGAGCCAGAGTACAGTTGGTTTTTCTTGGTTTGTTGCAATCAATTGTTTCATGAATGTTTACTTAGACTGATTGCTTGGTACATACAATATGTTCTTTTCTTTCAATTGTTTTCATGAACATTGTTTTATTCTTTCCAGCATGGACATCCACGATTTTTCTGCTGAAATTTTGGAGAAGGTATAATGTAGAAGTTCCAACAAAAGAGCTTACCTTGATCTGAAGCATCGACTTTGTTCTGTGCATTTCCAGTAGTTCTTGTCCTATTTCCATTGTCTACAATTTCATAATGATGTAATGTAAGGAGATATGTAGTAGGAATTAAACCAACCCCATGTTGTTACAAATCACCTTTAATTCTGCAAATGATCAATGGTGTTCTTGTTCCTTCAACTTAACCTCCAGTCCGTTGATCTAAAAAACGGTGGAACCAATCTAGACCCGGTGTGATTCCATTCAAACTTACTAACAAGTTTAATGTTAAACTTCATATTGTCTGCTTAAGAATGGCAACATGTCCTGTTGTCTAATTTTGTGCTCTAACTCCACTATATGCAATAGGATGGCATAGTACTGAGGTTCCCAAGTCTGATTCAGTTATAGAGTACTTCAAAAATATAACTGTAAGTATGTTGCTTTCTACTTTAATTTCTTTTGTAAAATAAAATTGTATGTTTCACCTATGGGCTTGATATCAATTTGCAGTAATCTGTTTCTTATCTCAATTGTATCTGCTATTGCATTAGGCCCTATCGCTAATTAACTCAAAACAAAGCATCATAAGTGTTGGACCGGAAACGGCGACCAAAGGGGGGGTGAATGGGAGCTTTTAAAATTTCGGGCTAAAAACTAGCCTTTGGTTTTAGTTCTGTCTTCTGCGGAACAGGCTTCGAACACTACCTTCGAAGGTCTGGTTCGGAGGTGCTTTGACAGCTCCGAACACAGGCTTCGCAGGAGCAAAAGTTCGAAGCCTAGAAGACTTCGCTCCACTTACAACCCTCGAAAATCTACTCTGCTAAGACAGTGCAGGCTCCGCACACAGGGTGCTTCGAGCAGGCTTCGCACTTCACCCTTCGCAAGAGTGGACAACCCTCTGAGGACTTCGACCAAGTACTTGGCAGCAGCAACTAGTGCTGGGCTTCGTACACGAAGGTCTAAACGCACACAAACGGACTTCGCTAAGGGCTTCGACACAAGAAGCAAAACGGGCTTCGATCAGGGCTTCGCTAGTAAGCTGTGAGGTCTAGCCTCAAGTTACACAGAGCGAACGCGCACTGAAAAACACACTTCGCACAAAACACCCTTCGCCTAGACAGGCTTCGGTGCACTATAACTAGCGAGGTATGTAACACGAGCTCAAGCAAAAAGCACAAAGAAGCAGGGCTTCACCGCTTGAACAAGGAACACAGAAAATGAACTCTCTGGATGAAATACAACGAAGTGTGTGGCTACAGAAGCTCAACAGTAAATGCTCAAAGTGTTAAATGTTACCTACCGAGCCCCCATATTTATAGCCCACAATTCACCCAAAGGAATTGACTACTTTACCCCTAGGGTTTACATTGGTTTTGTCTCTACAGAACTGAGGGGTACAAAAGGTAGTCTAACTTTATTTTGGAGGCTTCTCTGTCAGCTTTGCAGAGGGGACAGCGTCAGCTTTTTACAGAGCAGACAGTGTCAGCCTTTGCAGTCTTTGACCTTCTGGAGCCTCCCTTCGCACGCGAGGGTGCGGTAGCTTCGGCGAGAAGCCTTGAGCCTGGTGGCCTTCGCTTCGCCGAAGATGGCCTCCGATACAGTGACGGTTTTGAGCCGAAGCCGTCAAAGCCCTTGGGCCTTCGCACCAACACCCTCGGAGTGGACCACAACGGCTTCGCAGCTACTCCCAGCTCGAACTCCATCAGTCCGTGTACCGAAGCCATGTAGGCCGAAGCACCTCAAGTCAACCTTGCTCCGGAGCTAGCCTCGCTCTGAAGCCTTCCTCACTCCGAAGCCCCACCTTCGGAGTACCACCCTTCGAAGTCCCTCCTTCGTTCAAGGCCTCCGCATGAAGCATTCCATGAGCACTTCGTCGCAGTGCCTCTCCCCGAGCATACTCCTCGACGAGCCTCACCCGGACCATGCCTTCGATGCACCTCGACTTCTGAGACCTTCGTCGGGTACCTTCGAATGTCTCCCTCCGGAGCACACTTCGAATTCCTTGCCTCCGCAGAAGACTTGATCCATCCAACTCTGAAGTCACTCCTTCCGGAGTACCTTCAAAGTGCCTCACCTCCGAGGACTTTGTCTCGGAGCACCTTCAGCCGGAGCCACGCTCCGCACTCTCTTTATTCACCTGGCGCACCTCGACTCGAGGACCGACCCGGACCACCTTCGCAGCCACGGTGACGGAGCTCCCTGCTCCCCTGGCATCAAGCCTCCCGCTTGACCCAGGTTCACCTGCTACAAACCTGTCCGTCGCCTCCGAAGTCCCTGCGCACCACAGACAAGCAGACAAGTGTATCCAGTACTCCGGAGACCTCTCCGGGTTAGCAACCTCCGGTACACACTCCGGTGTACCGCCCAAAGTACCGAAGCCTTCAGTACAAACCCAGTCATCGTGTACTGTCGGACCCCTCCGACACGCACACTCCGCTGCAACAGCTGCAGCAACCAAACCACCGAACACACTTCGGTAAGACCACCTCCGAACACCCTTCGGAGGTACAACCTCCGAACCCCTCCGGAGGTCCAACCTCCGAACACCCTTCGGAGGTACCCTTCGAACCAGAGGGTAAAAACCTGTCAATCACTCATCACAAACACCGAAACCAACACTTGGTTTCTCAATCTCCCCCTTGATGAGTGCATTGACAACCACATTCAAGTTCAAGAAAATTTTAAAAAATTTCAGCACACAAGTGACCATAAAAACTCGGAAAAGAGCCAAATCATGTCACTTGATAAAAGAATTTTCCTCCCCCTTTTCAAAAGAGTAAAAGCCCTTTCGGCAAATCTCCCCTTTCTCAAGATAAAAACTCCCCCTGAGTTAAGTTTTCCCCCTTTGGCAACAAAGAACCTTCTCCCCCTTTATGTCAAATTTTCTCCCCCTTTAGAAATTATACCCCCTTGCGGCAGAGAACGTAGCAAATTTCTCCCCCTTTGGCAATGCAAGCATCAAGGAGCATGAAAAATATTCATAGCTTGGAAATGAGCAGAATTGCAAAGACATATAAAGCAAGAATATGCCAACAGTAATACCAAAGATCATGGGCTCAGCTCAAAGTAACTTTCTCTAAAAACATGGTGACAGCATGTGATTTTATCATTTTAAAATAAAGGGAAAATTACTCACATGCCATTATAATTTTCAGAAATTGCCTACATGCCACTGTCAGTGACTGTGGCGGTCCCCATCTGGCAGTGACACAACGATGGCATTTTGGCAAACCGTAAAAATCATAATGGCATAGAAAAAATTAACCCAATAAAAACATCACCACTCAGTCAAGGAAACTAGACAAGTAAAAGCAAGGACTACGCAAAGCTAGTCAATTTCTACTCTAGACAGACAAGTCCAGTTCAAATGGAGCATGAGAAGCAAACTTGATAATCAATGAATTTTGTTGTTCTTTTCTTAGTGCCAGGGATTATTTGTTTGTCCACCTTATACTTTCCAATCAGGCCAAGCCTAGGCATGAAAACCATAAAAAGCTTAAGGCAATGATTTTGGCATACACTACACTATTCCAGTTCAGACCAATGTGCAATGGAAAGCAGTCTAGAATAGAGTAGTGCGACAAACAAACCCTCCTGGATCTTTTCACTTAAAGCATGCAAATCATGGAGTTTTTGATTTTGATTAAGTGAATCAATTTGTTTAACACTTGATGAATATCCATGAGGATGTAGAACAATTTTTCAAATTGCAATTTTTAGCATCCAATGAACAGTGTCTTGCTATCAAGCAGATAAAAGATAGCTAAAGCAGTCCTGCCTAAACATGCTAGATTCAAGACTAAGCAGTGAGCACGATTTGATTTTGAAAATAAAACATCATGCACATGAATGTTTCAGATAAATTAAAAAGAGCTGAGCTATCATGATGTCATGGATTATAATCAGGCATATAGGTGCAAAAGATGTAAATGCAATTTCAACACAATTTGCAAATGCACATCCATTTAAAACTGCTCCCCCTCACAAAATGCCGTAAGGGTGACAAATACCAAGTTCCCCACGCAAGTAAGCAAATCGAGAAGCATCGAGGGGTTTCGTGAAAATATCGGCTAGCTGGTGTTGGGTATCAACATATTGAAGTTCAATATCACCCTTCTCATTGTGATCTCTGAGAAAATGATACCGCACATCAATGTGTTTGGTTCTGGAGTGCTGAACCGGGTTGTTTGCAATACAAATAGCACTAGTGTTATCACAGAAAAGTGGAACACTCTTATAATCTAACCCGAAATCCCGCAAAGTGGAAGTCATCCACAAAATCTGAGAGCAACAGCTAGCTGCAGCAACATATTCGGCCTC
Organism: Zizania palustris; assembly: GCA_019279435.1. Taxonomy (NCBI): domain Eukaryota; kingdom Viridiplantae; phylum Streptophyta; class Magnoliopsida; order Poales; family Poaceae; genus Zizania; species Zizania palustris. The sequence continues at coordinate 36,936,615 of JAAALK010000287.1, read as the reverse complement.
AACCGTCGATTGTGCAACACTAGACTGTTTGCGGGAAGACCAGCAAACCAGTGAAGTACCCAGAAAATGACAAGTACCAGAGGTACTCTTCCTATCAATTCTACACCCAGCAAAGTCCGCATCGGAATAACCTCGAAGACATAAAGATGAAGATGCTGAATACCATATGCCAAATTCGAGGGTATGTTTGAGATACCTTAGGATGCGCTTGACCGCTTGGCGGTGCGAAGCTCGTGGTGAAGCCTGAAAACGAGCGCACAGACACACAGCGAAGTGTATGTCAGGCCTCGTAGCATTCAAGTAGAGGAGGGAGCCGATCATGCTTCGGAACTCCTTCTGATCTACGGCTTCTCCATCTTCGTCAGGGTCCAATGCTACAAATGTAGCCATTGGAGTGGCGAGGGGCTTCGCATCAGCCATGTCAAACTTCTTGAGCAGGTCCTTGGTGTACTTTGTCTGGTGGACAAAAGTACCTTGTTTGCTTTGCTTGATTTGCAAACCAAGGAAAAAGGTGAGTTCACCCATCATTGACATTTCAAATTCCCTGCTCATGGTATCTGCAAACTCGACAACCAAAGCATGAGAAGAGCCACCAAAGATGATATCATCCACACAAATCTGAACCAGGAGGAAATCTTTGTCATGCTTGAGAGTAAACAAAGTTTTATCAACAGAGCCCATAAAATACCCTCGCTCAAGCAGAAAAGACTTAAGTCTATCATACCAAGCCCGAGGGGCCTGCTTGAGTCCATAAAGAGCCTTATGAAGTTTAAGGAATTTATGTGGGTACTTGGGGTTTTCAAAACCAGGGGGTTGTTTTACATAAACATCTTCACCTATGAAGCCATTAAGAAAAGCACTTTTGACATCCATTTGATAGAGTTTGAATCCCCGGGATGTCGCAAAGGCAAGCAAAATCCTAATGGCCTCAAGGCGAGCAACAGGTGCAAAAGTTTCAGTAAAATCAATCCCTTCTAGTTGAGAAAAGCCCTGAGCGACAAGTCTAGCCTTGTTTCTAACTATAGTCCCATCCTCTCCTTGTTTGTTTCTGAAAATCCATTTTGTTCCAATGAAATGAACATTAGGTGGAGGATCAACTAATGACCAGACTTGGTTTCTCTCAAAATTTTCAAGCTCTTCATGCATGGCATTGATCCAACTAGAATCAGAAAGTGCATGACTAACATCTAAGGGCTCGAAAGAAGCAACAAAAGCAGCATTAGTGAAATGGGCATGTGAACGAGTTACCCTTTGATCAAGCTCACCAATGATCTGCTCAGGAGGGTGCATCCTTTGAACATGATGTGGAGCCTCGCGGCGGGATGCAGTCTCCCCCTCAACTTGTGCGTTGGAGTGGTCCAAGATGACCGATGTTGAGGTAGTTGCTTCGGGACCTCGTGCCGAAGTGGTCGAAGTGAGGTCGGCTTCGAGGGTTGATGTCGAGGGTAGTAGGGGTTCATCCTCGAATTCTCCGGGATCTTCTTCTTCGAATAAGGTATGTTCCATGTCGTGTTCATTTGCCTGTTCAAAAGCAGAACTAACAGAGGGGGTTGATTCATCAAAAGTCACATCACATGACTCGATGACAGTGTTAGTCTCCAAGTTATAAACACGATAAGAATGACCATGAGTAGTGTAACCCAAAAAGATCCCGTCAGAAGAGCGCGACTCAAATTTATCCAAATTACCACGTTTTAGGATAAAGCAGCGACAGCCAAAAACTCGAAGATGAGTTACCTTGGGCTGTCTCCCAAAACGCAGCTCATAAGATGTTAAATTTAAAATTGAGCGCAAGAAGATTCGGTTTGAGATGTAACAAGCAGTGTTCATGGCCTCAGCCCAGAATTTTCTAGGAGTCCTATGCTCATCAAGCATCGTCCTAGCCATCTCAACCAAAGTGCGGTTCTTCCTCTCAACAACACCGTTCTGTTGAGGAACCCGCGGAGCAGAGAATTGATGTTCTATGCCATGCTCCATGCAAAAGTCAACAAAGAGACTGTTTTTGAACTCAGTGCCATTATCACTTCGAATGAATTTTAATGCACCAGGGAGTTCAGTAAAAAGTCTCAAAGCCAAGCTCCGAAAGTGTGAAAACACTTCATCCTTGCTGGCAAGAAAGAAGACCCAAGAGTAGCGAGAGAAATCATCGACAATAACTAATACATACCACTTGCCGCCTAAAGAACTAACCCGAGAAGGACCTACAGTGTCCATATGGAGAAGTTCTCCGGGTTGTTCAGTCATCACTGTGGTGACTGGCGAATGCGAAGCAGCAATCATTTTTTCATGTCGACAAGGAGCGCAAACTAAATTCTTCTCAAACTTGAGCTTGGGCAATCCTCGGATCAGACCTAGGGCGCTCAGACGTGCGAGCAACTCAAAGCTCATATGCCCTAGTCTCCTATGCCACTTCCAGAGCTCAGAAGTTGAATGTGCAACAAGACAGTGAGAAGAACCAGATGACTCTGAAAAACCAGCTCCAAAAACTCTCCCAACTCTAAAGATCTTACACACCACAACGCCATCAGAATTGAGCACTTGCGAAGTATCGCGATGGAATCGCACTTCGAAGCCCTCATCAAGCAACTGAGATACAGACAGCAAATTGTATCCCAGGTTTTCAACCAAAGCAACATCTTTGAGAGTGAAATTCAAGTTAATTCTTACCACACTTTTACCTTTCACTCTACTCCTTCGATTGTTTCCGAAGGTGATATGATCCCTTTGCTTGGTTGTGGTGAGGCTGGAGAACCATGCTGCATCTCCGGTCATGTGGCGCGAACAACCAGAGTCCATGATCCACGTGCCCTCCAAGCCTCGATCTGTCGCCTACACATGATAAAAATATCTCGATCGCTCAGTGCTGGGGTGAGTAAAATAATGACGAGGCATCCAGCACTGAGTGACACGAGTAGTAGGCACAGTAAAAGTAGACGGTCTACGCACAGGAAAATCGAAATGATGCAAGGTGCGAGGTCTACCTACATGCTGTGATCGAACAACATGTCGAGGTCTCCTACTCTGACGAGGTACAAAGCTACTCGCCCGGGGTCTACTACCATATGGAACATGGTGAACACCCCGAGGAGCAAAACCTCTCCGAGAAGCACGAGGAGCCTCGAAAACAGGACGAGAGTAGAACTCAGACTCATGCATACCTAAAGATGGGTAATGCATGTCCTGATAACTCATCGCCTGAGAGCGTCGCTTATTCTTGATGCGACGAATACAAAAACCAATCAAATGACCCGCCCGCTGACAGTAAGAACAGTGAAAAACTCTCCTAGGGGCACTCTCATGGGTCACAGGAGCAACTCTCACAGGCTCCTTGGGCTTCTGCTGAGTGGTTTTCTTGGGAGGATTTTTCTTGGCAGGAGGTGTGGTTTTCTTTGGTGGTTGGGTAGGCTTTTTGGCTGAAGGGGTGTCTAACAGAGCTCTCTCTTTCTCTAGGGTAGTGGGAGAGGTAAAAACAGTTTTGGTCTTACTGTCTGAAGGTATCCTCTCAAAACCCAAACCTAGAGCCACCCCTGCTCTGTCAGCACACAACTTGGTCTTGGCCAAGAGCAAATCCATCCTACACAACTATTTTTTTTGAAACTATGCATCGCCGATTCAATTTACGTACGTACCCACAAACATTTTATTCGGACGAATCCACGCGTCATGAAACGTCAATAGATATTTTGGATAGGGAGGGAATTGGATTGGAAGAATGTATGGCTCAACTGTTGTATTTCTTCGAAGAGAACCTTCATAGGCATGGGCAATACTCCGATAGTACAATGCCTCTTCAAGATTAGGTTGAAAATATAGACAATGAATAGTATAACATTGTCCTTCATTTAGGAGAATGTTAAACCTATGAACTTCCTCCCGCTCCCATGCAATGACTTCTATTTTAGCACCCTACGTATAATATTAGGGTTTAGAATAGTTCACATGTTCACTACTATGTAAAATTTAGTCCAACTTGTGTGCAACTTACGGTAATATCCATTAAAATAAATCGTTGTTTTTCTCCATATTCATCAGGGAGAAACTTAACTTCTACTCTGGCGACGGCACTCCATGGATAGTTTAAGTGCTCGAACTCTATCTCGTCAAATTTCATAAACCTTAACAAAAAAATGAAATTTAGAACATCTTTCATCGTTGCTGGAAAGTTGGTTTTACTAATATAGGCTCACCTAGGTACCACCGCATTACGAGTTGGACGGTCGGCGTAAGTTCTCTTTCGCATGCCAGCCATTTAATATATCTAAGAAATTCAACTATATTATAATGTTTTATCTAGCGGAATTATTTGACAAATCAGATATAAACACATTATTTAACAAATAGAATAAAAACACATGTAAGAATAAAAAGAGGGGAAAATCTTTACAGAATAAAAAGGGGAAATATTAAAAAATTAAACAGGATAATTCATCGAAAAATGCCAAAAATTCAAAAAATACAGAAACACAATTATGAAATGTATAGAAAATTATAAAAAAATCATGAAAATGCTGAAAAAAATTAAGAACAGTGGTACTGAACATGATGAATCATACAAAAGTTTCCTCACATCTAAATTTACTTTTTCTTAATTTTGGGCATTTTTCTTATTTTGTAGGGAATAATAAAAAATAAAATGCAATAATGAAGTAACCAACTTAAGCAACCATTATGAAGTAAACAAAATAGTGGTACTGAACATGATGAAGTATACAAATGTTTCCAACATCTAATTTGATTTATCTTGATTATGGGAATTTTTTTATTTTGAGGAAATATTCAATAAAATAGTAAATACGATTACAAAATCCTATAAATTAGAGAATACTAATGGAAATTCTCAAAAATTTCAGAGTAGTGGTAATGAATATGATGAATTATAGTGGTACTGAACATGATGAAGTATACAAATGTTTCCAACATCTAATTTGATTTATCTTGATTATGGGAATTTTTCTTAATTTGAGGAAATATTCAATAAAATAGTAAATACGATTACAAAATCCTAGAAATTAGAGAATACTCAGGGAAATTCTCAAAAATTTCAGAGTAGTGGTAATGAATATGATGAATTATACAATAATTATACAACATCTAAACTTGCTTTATCTTTTTTTGGGAATTTTTATATGTTCAAGGGAATAATAAAATAGAAAATTAATTCTATTAAGTTCTAACAATTTACTCATAGAAATGCTCAAAACATTAAGAGTAATTGTACTGGACATGATGAATCATGTTAAAATTATCTACATCCCTAAAGTTGTTTTATTTTAATTTTGGTGATTTTATAATTTTCCAGGGAATAATTAAATAGGAAAAAGGCAATTATTTAATTCTGTAAAATGGAAAATACTAATAGAAATGCTGGAAAAATTAGGAGTAATTTTAATGAACATGATGAATTTTACAAAATTATTCTAGCATCAAACTTAATTTTATCTTATTTTTGGGCAATTTTCTTATTTTCCAGAGAATAAATTAAAACAGAAACTAATTACTTAATTCTGGAAAAAAGGAAAATGAAAATTTAGCCCAACAGTGAAGTGGCCCAGCCCATTAACGCGTTTCAGCCGGCCGAAGCCAACTTGGGCCTGGGCCAGCAATCTTCCCCGCGCGCGGGCCAACCTGGGCCTGGGCCAAAAATTCGCAATCCCGCCTGGGCTGGATCTGGCCCACTTAATCCTGGCCGTCGGATCAGATCCGACGGCCAGGCGTCGTTTTCGCCCGGATATAAGCGCGGCCGCGCCTGGAAACCCTAAACCTAAATCATTTTCCCCCTCCCCGGCCCGAGAGCGAGGCGGCGTGCGAGAGAGAGGCGGCGTGCGAGCGAGCGGCGCGGCGCGGCGCGGTGCGGCGGAGCGGCGCGCGGCGGCGGCGGCCCGCGACGGCGACCGGTGGTCGGCCGCCACCGGTTGGCTCGCCGGAGCACCGCGCTCACCCGAGGGTGAGCGGGGCTCCGTCGAGCTAGCCCGGGCGGCCAAAACCCGAGGGTCCCGAGAGGATGCGTGCAGCGGCGGCGGCCCACGACGGCGGCGACCGGCGGTCGGCCGCCACCGGCTAGCTCGCCGGAGCACCGCGCTCACCCGAGGGTGAGCGGGGCTCCGTCGAGCTAGCCCGGGCGGCCAAAACCCGAGGGTCCAGAGAGGATGCGCCGGCCTCTTCTCGGCCTCCGGCGAGCGGCGGCGCGACGGCGGAGGGGTCCCGGCCAAGCGGCGCCATGACCCGAGAGCCAAGGTGAGACCCGACCCCCTTACTCTTAGTTTAGGGTTAGGGTTTCACCCTAACCCTAAACATCGTTTTTTCTGTTTGTTCATGTGTTCTGATCCCCTCGCCTCTCTTACCCGAAGGTGGACCCGGCCCCGGCGCGCGGTGAGGAGGGCGCGCGGTCGTGGCGGACCGGGGAGGGGCGCTGCGAGCGCAACCGCCTGGACCGGGGAGTGCGGTCGAGGCGGACCGGGGAGGGGCGCGCGATCGCGCTGCGCACGTTGCGGGCGCTCCGCCGAGGCGGACGGACGAGTAACTCGTCCCATTAATATAGTTAAGATATACATATATATATATATACATATACATATATATATATACATACATATGTATATATATATATAATATGGACCCACATTCAATTTTCGCGGGTATATTAACGGGGAACGGGGATGGGGAGTAGAGGAACGTCCCCGTCCCTGCATCACCCGATGGGGATAGATTTTCCCCGTTTGTCCCTCACGGGGATAAGATTTCCCCATACCCGTTCTTTAATAGAGTAAATCTCGTCGGGAATCGGGGAACGGGCCCATTGCCATCCCTAAGTACAACTGCAACAATCGAACCGACGGCGACGTTTTTATACAGCGCGACCCAAAATTTTGCACCGTTCCTTTTGCAATTCAGACTTTGGAGGAGATCTACGAACTAAGCTTCTCAGTCTAAACTTCACAAAAATTACCTATGATACCATTGAAAAATTAGAAAGTACAACTGAAATATATTATTTCATATTATGTAAATCTATGAATAAATATTACAAAATTACTATACTACAATAATGATCTAAATATATATTATTAAACAAGTCAGTGTTTTATATTGAAACTGCTTATTAATGATGTAACCAAATATTATAGATATTACATATGTTTACTATCAAAACGGAAATCCAATCACTACAACCAAACAACTTCTAAAACTCCACGTCCTCGTAAAGCAACTTCACCTCGTTCCATCAAGTCTGCATATATCTATCAATTTCTGTTTAGGTGTTGGCGTCTGTCACACACATGTTTAGCGAGGAAGATGAAAGCGCAGCGGTAACAGGGGTATCTGTGAAAAATCCAGAATCTACGGCCGGATCCAAATCTCTACTAATATAAAGCGCAGACTTCGTTCACGAATTTTATCTGTGCTACCTTTTACTGTGCGCCGGCGTCCCGCCCGACCAGAACCGGCATCCATGCGGGAAGTAGGGGCTCCAACCGCCCGGCAGAACAGAAGCGCACAGGAAGAAAAGAAAAAAAATGTTCTTTTGCATTTCGGTACTTTAATTTTTGTATCTTGCACAAAAGTACGAATTTTACGTAAAAATCCTTAGATTGCTGAAAAATCACACAGAAACGAAGAATTTTGTGCAAAGGCCCATAGATTTCTAAAAAATAACACAAAACTATGAATTTTACGTATAAACAGTTAGATTCACTAAATTTTTTTTTATCATCATAGCAATAAAATAAGCCCTATCGTAAAGCACAGAACCCTTACATAAAAATGTCGAAAGGGTGGCTCAAATTAGGCCAGGCCTACCGAGTTTACACCGCAAATAATGTTAGCGCTACGTTCGGCCCATTAGGATTTGGCTCAATGGGATGTGGCCCATCCGATCACGGGTGACGGGTCTCACGGCCAGGCTAGTGTCCGTTGTCCCGACTACTCGACCCAAGCCAATGAGAATGGCAGAAGCTTTCGGATTTTCGGTCGAGACTCTAGCGTGGTGACTTTTCAGCGAGCAGAACAGGTATCTCTCCAGACTACGGACCAACTGTTGGCCATGGGCTAAAACGAGCTAGCTGAAATTGCTCTCACTTTACGTGTGTGGTTGCTCACTTTGCCGTACTGCAGTGCAGAGCGAGCGCCAGAGCCGGCCGGCATTGGCCTGAATATAATGGTCCATTGTACCTAACACTAGTCCACTACTACGTATAATACTGTTTCTGCTAACAACATACAAGTACCGACTGATTACTATTTACTGATGCATTATTCTTGCTCGACCTTTTCTGGCATACTTCTCTTTTGCAGTGACTTTACCGTCGTAATTTAGGGTTTGGGGTTTTATCGACCGGTTGATACCATCTAATTTATGTGGTAGTGATAAACCCTATATTTAAGGCTGGAGAGTCGACTCAACGATTAGAGCTAAAAATTTTAAACAACAACCTCCCGAGAATACTAGATTGTAGATTGGATATAGAAGAGTTTAACGGATGTGTCGGTACAAGCTTTCAAGGTTTTGAACTAAAACCCAGATCTAAGTTGCGATATCTTTGGAGAGAGACTTAACCTTCATAGGATCAATTTCGGTAGCATTGTTCTCATTCCAAAAATTCTTGAAGCTTACGATATTAAGCAATTTAGACCTATTTGCCTTTTGAATGTTTGTTACAAAATTATCACAAAGGTCCTGACTGCCCGGTTGTCCTTGTGTATTGAGAAGGTCATTGATCCTAGTCAATCGGCTTTTATCCCTGGGCGTAATATTCTTGAGGGTATTGTGACTCTTCATGAGGTGGTTCATGATTTGAAAAAAAATAAACATAAGGGGGTGATCCTTAAACTTGACTTTGAAAAAGCTTATGATAAAGTTAACTGGGAGTTTTTATATAAAGTCTTGCGGAGGAAGAGTTTTCCTGAGAAGTGGGTTAGTTGGATCCATCAAGTTGTTGAGGGGGGTAAAGTTGCCATTAATGTTAATGGTGAGTTGGGGAGGTTTTTTAGAACTTATAAAAGTTTGAGACAAGGTGACCCTCTCTCACCTCTTCTGTTCAATATTGTTGGCGATGCCCTTGCTGAAATCCTCCTTAGAGCTAAAGAAAATGGTCACTTGAGAGGTTTGGTCCCTCATCTTGTTAGAGGTGGTTTGGTTAATCTTCAATATGCTGACGACACTATCCTTTTTATGAAGTATGATGATTATAACATCAGTGTTATGAAGTTTATTTTGTATTGCTATGAGGCGATGTCTGGCATGAAGATTAACTATCAAAAGAGTGAGGTTTTTGTTTGGGGGGTTAATTCTGATGAAGCTAATAGAGTTGCTGACAAATTTAATTGTAAGTTGGGTGAGTTTCCCATCGTTTATCTGGGGGTCCCTGTTTCTGCCTCCAAACCCTCTGTTAGTGACCTTAATCGTTTGATAGTTAAGATTGAGAAAAAACTTTCTAGTTGGAAATGTGGTCACTTGTCTTATGGGGGCAAGATGGTCTTGCTTAATTCCTGTCTTAGCTCTATTCCTATGTACACAATGGGTGTGTTTTTGTTACCTGAAACAGTGCATCAAAGCATTGACAGAATTAGAGCTCGTTTCTTTTGGGGAGGTTTGGAGAACAAAAGAAAATACCACTTGGTAAATTGGAGATCCCTCTGTATCCCCAAAAATGATGGCGGTTTGGGTTTCTTGGACTGTAGAGCTATGAATTCTGCCTTAATCTGTAAATGGATCTATAATTTGGAATCTGGTAATGAGGGCTTGTGTTACTCTCTTCTTCGGAATAAGTATTGCCGAAATGTCGGTTTTTTTCAATCTTCCCCTGTGGGCGGGTCGTATTTCTGGAAAGGGCTCCATAGGGTTAAGAGTTGGGTCAGAAGAGCTTGTGGTTATCGTGTGGGTTCGGGAGATAGAGTTTCTTTTTGGAGGGACAATTGGATTGATGAGGTCCCCCTCAGTGTTCAGTTCTTCAAAATCTTTGATATTTGTAGAAATCCTTGTGCCACTGTTTCTGATTGCTTCACTGATGGGGTGTGGAATATTGAGTTGCGAAGGTCCCTTTATGAAGATGAGTTGATTCAGTGGAACATGCTACATACTTTGATTAGTGATGTGGTCCCTAATAATGTTGGGGATGTGATGTTTTGGGGGTTGGATAAGAGAGGTTTTAAAACCAAGAGTATCTACCAGATGATGGTTTTTGGGGGTGCCAGAGATGTTAGGGGGGCGGTTATTTGGCGGAGTTGTGTTCCTCTAAAAATTAAGATTTTTGTTTGGCTTCTCTTTAACAAGAGAGTTCCGGTTGGTTACCACTTGTCTAAGTTGGGGTGGCCGGGTAACCCGGGGTGTATTTTCTGTGGTCAGTTGGAGGATGCTGACCACCGGTTCTTTAGCTGTCATATCTCTCGGTTTATGTGGGTGTTTATAAGAGATGCATTGAACTGGACCAGGTGTCCGCTGAATGTTGATTCTTTTGTGGAGGATTTTTCCAATCATAAGTGTCTGAAGGGTAACTTGATTAAGTTTTGGGTCTTTGCTGGCTGTGTTTGGACCCTGTGGCTTTTTCGGAATGATATGGTTTTTCAGGATCGGATTCCTAGCAACATTATGAGCTTACTGTATCGTTTCCTGTCTATGCTTGCACAGTGGCTGTCGTTGACGCCAATGCGCCTAAAGGAGGATGCTACAAGGTGTCTGTCCTCGCTCCATGCTCGCGCCAGGTCCATCACAAATCAGCCAAGGAATGCAAGTCTGAGTGACTTGTAATCAGGTTATTTGTGTGTGGAGCCCCCTTTCTGATCTGTCTTTTGGCTGTGTTTGTGGTTGCCTGTGAGTTGGCTGGGTGGTCTTTTGTGTAAGAACGGTGTTTGTTTTGGTACTTGTCGGTTTGTTGGAGTTGTTGCTCGTTGCACTGGTTTGTAAACTGACAGCTGGTAACCCCAGTTTCCCTGTTTCGTTATCTGGCTTTCTAATAAAGCCGGGCCACTTGTTTGGTGGCTTTTTTTCAAAAAAAAATATCTTTGGAGAGAGTTTTGGTCCACATTATATAGTATCGAGGGACTAAGTTACATGTAGGGAACTAAATCCAGGGGTAGTTAGGGCTTGAGTCCGAGGTGCCTCTATAAAACCACTAAAATTATATTAAATTTTTATGTGTTTTTTAAAAAATAAAAACAGTTCGTTCAGCCCTAGGTATTAACAATTGTTGGCTCCGCCTCTATCCAAATCTTATTTGAATTTTATATTGTTAGGATTATAATCGGACGTTTGTTAATTTTTAGGTTGTTTCCTATTTACAGGACTATCTCCTGACATAGACAAACTGTGCCGGGTGAGACCTACATCTGATCCGGTCCAATAAAAACCCATTAAAACATACCCAAGATTATATCTATCCAGAGACGAAGATGTATGAATCAACTAACTGGCACACAATGATACCCCTGTTACACCACCCTTCAGCTGCAAGAATATGTTTCGCTCCAAGTTTTTGATGAGTAAATAGCTTAACATTTAGAGTGCAAGCATCGAGGTCGACGAGCCTGTTTCAAGTGATCTGAACTCAAACAGAAGTCGGTTCAAGCACGAATGCGAGATATCTGATGGATCAAATTTGTCGGCTATATGCTTAGCGTATCATACTAGCTTTCGTTCTTCGATTGTTTGAGATCAATTATTGATATGCTTAGCGTATCATACTAAATTTGTCATGGAGATGTAAGGGAGTCTGGCCAGTGCTTTTTGTGTTATGTTGTTTCGTCTCTTTTTGGCCAAAAAAACTTAATCCTGTAGCTGGAAACTTATACTGCTACTTACTTTCTGCTTTCTAACGAAGCAGAGCTAAAAAATACCAGCATTTTATCCAAAAAAAATTTATTGATATATGCTTCGATAGTTCGATATGGACTGTCAGCTGACGATGACGTAGGGCACGGAAAACAGAGCGTAGGATTACAGCATGATTAATCAATCATTAACTGTTAAAAAAGTTGAAAATGGATTTACAGATTTTTTTAATAAAAATCGCACCATTCAAGAGTTTTGAAAGCGAGTCGGGACAATACTAGAGAAATCTATTCGAGTTTGATTGCACTTACTTATTTTTAGCACTAATAGTAGAGACTAAAGTTTAGTCCTTTTGTTTAGAAGTATGGACTAAAGTACTATAAAATAACCACATTACCCTTAGGCCGTGTTTGTTTAAGATTTTGCTTTCTGAAAGCTGGCTTTTAGCTTCTGGTTCTGGAATGCTGGCTTTCTGAAAGCTGGGATCCGTTTGACATCCCAGCTTCTGATCAAAATCCAAAGCACACACAATGGAGGGAGACGGACGGGCGGCGGGATCCGAACGGAGGAAGTGGCATGTGGCTTGCTCGACGATGACCCAACACTGGGAGGAGGCTGGTGGTCCGGTGAAGAGGGAGGACAGCGCCGACGGAAGGAGGTGGAGGGAGTGAGGAGTGTAGCCGGGAGGCGCTGCGACACGGAGGGGATGGCGTGTGGAGGTCAGGAGGCGCAGCGACGCATTGGGGATGGCGTCGCGGAGGGGACAACGGGAGGCCGGTAGGCGCGGCGACGCGGAGGGGATGGCGTCGCCGCGGCGCGGAAGGGACGACGTCGGCAGAGCACGACGACACGGAGGGGACAACACCGAGAGGCCGGGAGGCGCGGCGACGTAGAGGGGGTGGCGTCGCGGCAGCGCGTAGGGGACGATGTTGGGAGGCGTGGCGGCACGGAGGCGACGGTGTCGGGAGGGCGCGATGGCGCAGAGGGGACAACGCCGGGAGGCCAGGAGGCGCAGAGGCGTGGGAAAGGCCAAAAGCTCACCAGAAGCTGGCTGTTTGTTTGAGCTTTCAGCTTTTGGGGGCCAAAAACTAGCTGAAAGCTCAAACAAGCATGGCCTTAATCATTGTTACCTTTACCTTTTTTATCCTCTTAAACAGTCATAAATGAGGGTAGATGATGTACATGACATATTTTAGTCCCAATAAGCAGCTTCTTGTTGACTTATGGACTAAACTTTAGGGACTAGAGTTTAGTCCCATAAGCAAGGTTGTTTGGAATTTTAGGGACTAAATGAGACTAAACTTTAGTCTCTAAAAATAAGCAAAGGTCATCCAAATAGGCCCTAGGTTAAATACACCAACTAATTTGACCTCAGAATTTAAGTTGATGTGAAAAGACAGATAAATTATTTTATATTCCAACACTTCTTACGTGAGACCCTATCTAGTCTTAAACATTAAATAGAAATAAACTATAATTTTTATTTAATCATGTGATTCGAATTCAATACATCTAACTCTCAGTATCATATTAAAAAAACGAGTAATTCCAACCTAGATGTGATGCTGAATATCTTTGTGGTGGAGTGGTGGTAGAGCCGGTTGCCTGTTAAGTTCCTCCATTGGAAATGCAGTGGGCCGCTGGAGAGCTGGAGAATTTTCTGGTCTCTTTGAGACATCAATCGCATTGTTCCAATCAGGACGGACACCTTGCAGGTTGGAAGGGCCAAATTTTTCTATGCCATTATAATTTTTACAGTTTTGAAATATGTCATCGGTGTGTCATAGACCTACCACAATCATTGACAGTGGCATTTTTCAAATTACAAAAAATTATAATGGCATGTTTCAAAATTTCCCGGGTTGTGGGCAATGGCTTCTAGCCTTCTACACCAGACACAGATTTCGTGTAGCCGCATGTGCTCGGTCCTTTTGTAGTCTTTCAAAGTTCCGAGAGGCTAGCGCCTAGCAGCAAATAGCCTTAGCCCCTGCCAGCCACCACGCATAATGCACGGCCTGCTCGAGACAAGATCCAAAAGTACAGTGGCTTTGTCTTTCTCCGCAACTTCTACCCAGCAGCATCGCGGCCTGGAAATTATGTGAGGGAATCGTCCCTTGTCCAGTCCAGCGTCGCGAGACTCTCGGTGTACCAGCTGCCTATTTTCTCCATGATCAGGCAGCTACGAGGAACAGCTTCGGTGTGTCTAGCCGTCTACGATACAGATTCATACAATTTAAGTACTATAGCTATAGTAAGATCCAGACGTTTGGTTAATCGTACGAACAAATTCAGTCTGCATTCTAAATTTAAGAATACGGTCTTAGTATGAATCCACGCATACGCTGAAATCAGTTTTCACTTGTATTAGGATGGTAGGATTAAGTACTGTAGCACAGATCCTACTTGTTAGCCACACCGAAATTAACTTTCATCCTCTCGTAAAGCAGTTTTAGGGTGCGTTTGGTTCTGCTTTTGAAATCTGCTTCTGCTGTGAAGAAGCAGAAGCTGAACCAAATGAGTTTACCAAAACTGCTCCTGCTGTGAAAAGACAGTTTTTTCTACTACAAATTTGGAAGCAACCTGGACCCTACTTTTCTGCTTTTCTAATTTTTAGTACAAATTAAATAGTATGAATTCAAGGTGCCTTAATTGATCTAACATTATTATGGTTTGTATTGCATTGCACAATTTCATGAGATAATATGTGGTTGTCGAATACTTTATAAGATGAACTATGAACTTTTTTATTTATCTAATATATTTTTTACTTATTTAGTTGCATCAATGTTGAGTGTTTCCTATTTATATATATGTATAAAATATTATAATGATGAAAATTATGTAAGTTATAAAAAACAGTCAGCTCGCAGCAATTTTTCACAGCAACTTCAACTAAACGACTTTTAGCTTTTTCGCAGCAGATAACTCACAATAGTTTTTTCACTGTACGCAGCTCACAACAGCTTTTGCACAGCTCACAGCAGAACCAAACGCACCTTTAGATTCAGCATACCAAACAAGAAATCAGTATACCTGTATACACTCAAGTATGGTTTCAAATACAATCAACTAAACACTCTTTTTTTTAAAAAAAATACTGACTCGGCTTATACAGCTTCCTGTAACATCCTAAGTGAAAAATGGAGAGTGTCTTGATGGAGTGATCTGCTGGGGGAAAATATATATTACAAATGCCTAATTGCAGCGTATGTGGGACCCTCTGACATCTTGCAAGACTGTTAGCCTTATAGCAGCCTTCTTCTGACTGACGTCTTGTGACGGCTACATATACACAGACTTTGATGCTGTTGTAAACATCTAAATTTCTGCAGGAGTGAACTGAAGAAACCTGAATTATCCCTGTGTCCGGATATTATGATCCTGTTTTGGACTGCTCTGCTTCACGTTTTATAGCTCCGCTCCATAAATATTTAGCTAAACAGGTTCAGATCTCAGTTTTTGGATCCATGAAAAATGCAGATCCATGACTCCGCTCCACGTTTTTTGTGGAGCACCTCAGGAGGTGCTCTGCGGATTCAGTTTTTAAAACAAAACATGGAGTTCGAGGTAATTTACCCACCAATGCTATTATAAACTTATTGATTCACTTTTTAGTTGATATTTATTACTTTTTCATTTAATACTATCTATATTAACTTTTTAAATGTTACTGTTGACTTTTATCACAAACTTTGATTATTCGTCTTATTCAAAAAAAATGAAATATCATTTATTTTGTTATAATTTGTTTTAATATTGAAGGTACTTCGATTATAACTTATATTTTTGCATATTTACATATTTTTTTTGATAAGATGAATGATCAAAGTTTGTGATAAAAGTCAACGACGTTATTTAAAAGTTAATGGAGGGAGTACTAATTTAATATGTTTTACATAATGGACATGAAAAATAATATAATTGAAGATTTATGAATAAACTATGGGGTAAAATAATACATTTCTACCAAATTCTACTATTCTTAAATCTGAATTCCCTTCTCAAGCCAAACAAGTGCAAATACTCCACAGTGGAGCAACAACTCCACTCTAAATCTGATTCTAAGTGAATTTCGTAGAGTGGAGCAAATTTTAAGAGAGTGGAGTAGTCCCAAACAGACTCTATATTCCAGATCAGATCATCTATTGTCACCTAGCTGTACTGTATTCAGTTTTGTTTGAGACGGCAGGGAATAACTGAAGGACTTTTCAAGTTAGGAGCGGACAGTTACTCGGATCACCTAAGAACCCAACAAAAAAATGTGCATAGAAGGGACACTACAATTCTTCAGTGAAGTGATTTTTCTTCATTCTATTCGCACGTCGCAATAGAAATGTAACAATCTAATATCTATAAAAATTAACATTTACTTCTCACGTAAAATAATCACTCGTTTCGAGAAGAATTACATTATGCTCTTTTCTTTAGTGTATATAAATATATATATATATATATATGAGGTCTTTATGGCATATACTTCAACTGGAGGTAAGAAATACATTCAATATTAACCCATGATTAAATTAATTAAACAATTTTTTATTAACTTACCTCCTCTCTCTTCTCTTCTCCATCCACCCTATCACCATGTCCTGCCATCCGTCCACCCCCATTCCCCGCTGCCCTGTCCACCCTCGTTTACCGCCACCATCCCACCCTGCCACCCATTGCTTTTGCCGCGTCATCCCGTCTGCACTATCGCCATGCCACACCATCCATGTTCGTCATCATCCCGTCCACCCCCATCGCCACACTCCACCACCAGTCGCCAACGCCCCGTCCATCCCGTTGCCCACCGTATCCGTCTTCGTCGTCCCGTCCACCCCCATCATCACGCCCCACCACCCACCGCGTCCATCGACGACACCCCGTCGTCACACCCCGCCACTTGTCGGGTCCACCGCTGCCCTTGCCCCTGTCACCGCATCGCGTCTCCCCTTCTCGCCTATCGAAGCCAGTCGATTCAGTCGACTAGGCCTAGCAAACAGAGAGAGAAAACGAAAGGGAGAGGAAGAGGGAAAGAAGAAGAAAAAAATGAGAGTGATAGTTTTTTCATTTAAATCTGGACTGTTAGATTGCTGAAAATGAACGATCTATAGTTGTTTAAGGCACCGTAAAATTTTCCATATATATACATATATATATATATATATATATATTCAAACCTAGATTATATTTCAAGGTAGATGGAGTATCATTCATCATGCACATTTCTGTTCCTGCGTAGGACTACAGATCGAAACGAAGAGATACGAGTAGGAGACAAAAATACCGATTGCCAAGGCATACGAATGCATGAAAGACCTTGCTATCATACAGTACACCAGTAGCACAAGGATACAAGCTTGTGTGTAACATTCTTTTCGGTTACACTTCACAACGAATAAGAAAATGTTTACCATAATAATATTTTTTTAAAAAAAACTTAAATTACTGTAAAATCACTCCAGAAAGAAAGCTGACTAGCCGTGCAATACAAAAAGTCCCGGAATGGCTTTCAAATCATGTCTGATATGCAGCCTAGAAATTCTAAACATCTTGATTGGCCAACATGCATGTTAGGAATGATTGATCCGAAAAGAAAGCTGTCCGTACATTCAGTGGATTTCATTCTTTTCAAGTGGTTTTCGATATTTCAACAGCTCGACAACCTGGCTTGCCATTCCTCTCTTTTAAAAAAGAAAAGAATCGCTATTAATTCAATTCATTCAGCATCGCATAATGCAAGGGTTTCCAAGGGATACTACTAAAATCCAATCACCAACCATGGCCCCCCTTAATCAGTCGAATCCTAGAAAGAGACCTGTGGATGGTCGTCCAAAAATCCTTTGAACTTTCGCCCTAATAAGTAGTCGCAGGCTCGCAGCAGCATGACCCAGGATTGCCCATTGTCATGTTTATTTTAGTCGTAGATTCTTACTAGCTAGTTGAGTATCTACGAAGCTGGTAAAAATACAGAGAAGTTAGTGTTTTCTCGCAACTAAATTATGGTTAATTTTGATATTACATACCATTGATTCTCATAATTTAGATCTAGAATCTAAACCATGTATTTTAGTTTTAGCCGCTAGAAGATGAAACAAACATGATTCGGCGTGAAGAGTCCGACATCTGAATGCAACAGACCAGATGATTGAAGTGAGCCAACCCGATTACAAGAAAAAGAAACCGGCCAATTTCGTTCAGAAAAAGCATCACAAAAAGGAAAGAAAATTAGTCGCCACTAGTTCATGTTTAAATAATTGGTGGTGCGAGATGTGACCCGAAGTTGGATGCTTACATGGGTATCTGATCGATCCATACATGTTTACTTGCACGCAAACACGGGGGCATCAGCTTGAGTATTGTACTAGCCTGACAACGGCGAAAAATCACCTGAATTATACATGAACTACTAGGACGGAATTAAATTAACTGAAGCACTCGCCGGCTATCTTGGCGACCATCTGGTTGACGGCGGCGGCGAT
This sequence comes from Zizania palustris, assembly GCA_019279435.1. Taxonomy (NCBI): domain Eukaryota; kingdom Viridiplantae; phylum Streptophyta; class Magnoliopsida; order Poales; family Poaceae; genus Zizania; species Zizania palustris. Next base: position 36,918,384 of record JAAALK010000287.1, on the reverse strand, counting down.
TTCATCGACCGACGACAGCCGGCATTCATCCTCCACCTGCAACAGAAACGGTGAATCGATCAATGCCTGGAACAGGACAGACCAGCGTGTGTGTACTGTAGATTGCGGGATTTAGGGCTTAATTTGATGTACCTTTAGACTGAAGGAGTAAAGGACCAAATGGTCGGCGGTGGTGGTGACGTTGAGGTGGAGCACGGTGAGGCCAAGGCACTGCAGCGCCACCACCATACTCAGCAGCTGCCTCGGCCGCCGCGGCGCGAGCACCTTTACGTTCGCGTGGCTGTCCGCCATGGCCACCTTGATGTCCGCCGCGCCAGGCCGAGCGCCGCACCCGCCGCCGTCGCCGTCATTGTCACCGCCGGCACCAAGAGTGGCAGAGTAGTACTGCGCGAACGTAAAGAAGCCGGCGAACGGCGGGTGCTCGGGTCGCGGCGCCGGCGTGCGCCGCTTCTGGGCCTCGAGCGACTGCAGTAGCTGCTCCCGCTCCTTGACGAAGTTGATCGCGCCGGCGACGACCGACGCCTGGTCACCCTGCAGCAATCAATCAACAACGCACGTCAGTACTATACGTGCGCCGTGCGGTCGGTCGATCAGCGAGAGCAAATGGCGCGTGCATTCGCGCCACGCCACCACGCCACTCAAAGGCGCGGCTTTTGATGCGCGGCGAGTGGTACACGACGACACGATCGCCATAGATTCCGTCAATATGACCAGAGGATTTGACATTTGTTACAGTGAAGAGTTGGAGGGGGCAGCGACCGATGCGGCGAAAGCCAAGCCGTTCGTGCAATCGTGCATGCATCACATGGCACGGAACGACGAGACCGGCGAGGCGGAGGGTGACACGGATCGAAGGGCGTGGCACGTTACGTACCCGCTGCGCGTAGGATGGCGGCATGAGGGAGCGGAGCACGGAGAGGTACTCGTTCATCTGCCGCCGCCGGTTGCGCTCAACGACTATGTGGTTGCGCCGCTGGCTCTCCGCCTCCTCCTTGTTCTTCACTACCTTGGGGCGCCATCTCCGTCTCCGGGTGGCTGACGCGGCCGCCTTGGCGTGGCAGCCGCCGCCGGGCGCTGCCGTCGTCGGCACCGGGGACGCAGCCGTCTGCGACGCCGGCGGCGACATGGGGTAGTCCCTCTCGTCCCAGAGCTCCTCTGTGGCGCCGGAAGCAATGGAGCGCGCGCGGGTCGCCGCCGCGTTAACCGAGACAGCCATCCCACCAGCTCCACCCTCCTCTTGCAGCACCACGCCGCTGTTTTCCTCGAACTCGTCCATGTCGACGCCGCAGCCCATCGACGGCGCGTACATGGCCGCGCACGTGTGGTGCTCTTGAGAGAATACCACAGCTTCCAGCGCCATAATTAATAAGATCCTTCCAGGCTGCAGCTCCAAGCTGGCCAGCACGTACCAGGCAGGCAAGAACTTGAGATTGGAAGACGGTTACTGGTCGCACTCCACCCTCTGCACCATGGGCGGCGTATATGGGATCGAGGAAGAAGATGACTCGGAGGAGGGAGGAAGCAAAGGTAGTCCCTTTAATTTAAAGAGGGGCTTGAAATCAGCGCCGGTCCTAGGATTTTGAGAATCCTCTGGTGAATTTATGTCAACGGTCTCTCTAAACCATAAAACTTATAATATATGAGCTAATTTTATTTGTATAAAGGAGTAACAAATTCAATAATATATTTTAATTTAACATGTCTGATAATTATCAACAGCGAGAAATAATGTAGACTAAAAACATTATATTTGTACTTGTATAACTATATGATTATCTTAAATAAGAATAGAACTCCATCATATTCGTTGCTTCTTATAAAAAGATATTTCTTCGGGCATTTCTTGATGCAAAATCATTAAGGACGATATTGAGATCAATAGTGTCCAAGATATCCTTCTCGATGGTGCACATAGTCAAGCCATTTAACTTTTCTTGTGACATAGTTGACCTCAAATAGTTCTTCAATAATTTCAATAATTTCAAGTTGAAATAACATTGGTGTGCAATGGAGACGATGACACGACCTGCCACGGGCATGGCCGACGAGGTAGGAATTTTTTTAAAAAATAATTTTTTAAAAAAAAATCAAATTTGTATATCAGATTCAAAAAATTACAAAAATAGTATCCGGTCGGTCGACCAAATGCCGACTGGTGGCCAATCGGCACTTATTTGGCCGATTAGAGCCACGTGGCAGCCAGTCCGCCGTTCATCGGCCGACTGGCGTTGGAACGCGCTGCGCCCGCGCCCTGACCCGCTCCCGCTACCGCGCCGCGCTGCCGCCACACCCTCTCGCCTCCCGGCCCCCGCGCCCCCTCTCCGAGCCCACGGTCGGCGAGGGGGCGCGGGCTTAGGCGCGGTGCGTTCTGGGCGCCAATTGGCCGATGGACGGCTAACTGGATGCCACGTGGCTCCAGTCGGCCGACCAAGTGCCGACTGGCTGTCAATCGGCACTTGGTCGGCCAAACGGATACTATTTTTGTAATTTTTTAAATTTGACATACAAATTTGATTTTTTTTTCAAAAAAATACTAATTTTAAAAAACACGAGGTAGAACGGAAGGGGCAATGCAGAACGGCAGAAAGCAGCAGATGGTAACCAACCGGCGGTGTCTCGAGATCCCGGGCTTAGCCGCATTTTTGTTCCGGATTTCAGGAGAAGGTATGATTCCGTTTAGCTGCTAATTCGAGCTAGCTAGCTCCGATCCTCGCGTTGACACCATCACTGTTCCTATAGCTGAAAACAACTGATCGCCATTAGTCGTCGTCTCCCTGCTGATCCGTTCACCTCGAAACCTAACACCGATCAGACTGACAAGAACGGCGGTGGCCCTCCCATCCCATGTACCAAATAGTTCACGTGGAAAAGAACAATAATCACTTCATGAGCGCTCGAACCAAGACAAAACACTCCATCCATTGCACGTACTCGATTCATAGTTTCATACAGGCAGAGCTAACTGAAGAGACTGGCAGACTCGATTCATACCCTGCAGTCCTGCACTTGCCGACACCGGCGTCCATGGCGGCATCAGGAGAAAAAATGTGCAAAATCCCCGACGCTGCCGCTCGAGCTCAGTCTCACCGCTGTTGGATGACACTGTTCACAGCGGTGGTGCCGATGCTGGTGCGAGCACTGCGGTTTTACGTCACTGTGCGTGTGTGCGTAGGTAGGGCCAGCGATCGGTGAGTGATTCTGATGGCCGCCTTGTAGCTCGTGGCCGGAACGAAAAACACATTCAGTTTCTGTTCCTGGGGGCACGGCGTTACCTCACGGATACTGAGCTACAGTCACAGAGTCGCAGTCTCAGCCTCACTGCCACAGGCGGTCCAGCCATTTCTGATTTCTGTGGCTGAAACGAAGCCGTCGCGTGGAGGAGGAGGAGGCGGCCCACGGCCCAAGGACTGGAATGGCCTGGTGTCCATATGGACCAGGAGCCGGAAAACTGCCGATTCACTTATCTGAAATTTTTTATCTTAACTAGCAAAATACTCGTGTTTTGTTACGGGCAAAAAAAATATTTTAATATTGTATAAAATAAATCAAATATATTTTTATCTGATATATGCTATTCATTTTTAATTATACGTCTAAATCCACTCTTATTGATGTATTGTGTACTATTAAATAATATCCTGGAGTAAACTTCCAAACTACCATAGGAATTTGTCTGTGAAAGATTCCTCGCCATTTGGTTATTTTAAAAGGAGTATAGAAATTTGATTTATCTTTTAGGAGTTTTGATTATAAACATAGAGCCAACAGCTTATTGTAATTGGCAACTGGGATTTCTATTTTTTTTAACAGCAGAGGACGGGAACAGAAATGAAATATTCTGCCTCCACTGGTGATTTTTATTATTTTTCTTGTTGTCTCCGTTACAATCCGGCCGGCATCGATCGATCGTTTTCATAAACACTATCGGTAATAACAAAAAACCAACGTGCCATCTCCTGATTCCGTTTTTTTTCAACAAAATTAATTGTTGATTGGTGTCTTATTTAATTGTTAATTGGTGCCGTTAAAAAAATGTTAGATCTATTACTTTTTATATCAAGACTAAGGAGAAAATTAATAGTACTATTATTGCATGTATGAAACTACGTGACTATTAAATTTCTCATATATTTATTATAATGCATTAAATAGTACTATTATTTAATGCATGAAATCACACGGCTAACATCATAAATGAAACTCATTAAATACTTGAGTATAGATAAACTACAAATAGATGTAAGATTTTTGGAAGAAAAATAAAAAATGTAATAGGTCAAAAATCGATTTTTGGATGGAGGTGTTGACACTGAAATATGTCCCCGCACTTGGGCCGGTTCAACGTCCAAAAATATCGCAACGATATCGACGTCGTGTTCCGACTACCCTTAATAGTGATAAGGGAAATAAAGTCGTCAGGCAATCAGATAAATAATTAGCAATTTAAATCCAATTGGCAGAAAGTATTAATGATAAAGTAAAATGGGATAAAAATAAATTAAATACCTGAAATCTGCTTATTCAGAGCCGATTTCGGACTACGGCAAAATTGGCCCGAAGGGTCCCAAAGGGTTTCTCCAGTCGGACCGGAGGTACACCCGCGGTCTGATAGGGGGTACGGAGAGTGCTTCGGAGTAAGGCCTCTGAAGTCTGATGCGAAGGTGCTTCGGCAAGGGCTTCGGTTCAGAGGCTTCATCGCACGGGCTTCGGTGTTCAGTGCAAAGCGGAGAGGCCCAGTCGAACCGACGAAGACCCATCGGTCTGACCGGCCGCTGTCGACAACGGCGTGACGAGTGCTCCGGTCATACCCGCCCTACACCACCGGTCGGACCGACAGTAGCAGATTAGATCGGCTAGACTTCGACAACCTCTTAGATAACCTCCAATACCTCCCAAATTTCTTGGAGATGATTGTGAGAGCAATTACTCTGTAAAAACAATAAAAGATCAAATATAATTCGGCCAGGAGGCCAAATCACTAAATATGGCAATAAAAACCGATAAAAATAGGTAGCAATCCGTTACGTGGATTAACGGGAGGTTCACAAGCGAACCGTCAAGGGATACCGTGATTACGGATGCGATGGACGGAGGGCTTCTAGTGCAAACCCATGAAGATGTATAAATAATGCGAAAAAGTGAAGTAAAATAGTGCGATTCAAAGCTAGGACTTTGTGTAGAGATTGATTGTGTTCTCCCATGAATCGTCCTTGCCCCTATATTTATAGGGGTTAGTCTGGTGTATCCTGACACAAAATTCGAGTAGGAGTCGGCCAAAATTCAGTTTGGATATGAGTTGGATAAAAACAGCTCGAATCCCCCTTTATCTCTAATTTTCAGTTCTGGGCCGGTCTTACCGGGCCTATACGACTGGTTGGACTGGCCTACTATGGCCGGTCAGACCGGCCTGTGCGAGATATTGACACATTTTCGGTCAAAAAAATATGAATTTCAGTATTTCGTCTGTTTTGACCATTAATGTCATTTTTCGCTATAAACGGGAGGGAGTACTAATATTACATTAAATGTTTCGTATATTCATCCTAATGTATTAAATAATACTACTATTAAATGCATGAAACCACATGGTTAATGTCGTAAACAAAATCAATTTAATACTTGAGTCTAGATAAACTACAAATAGGTAGAAGATTTTTGAAAAAAAACTAAAAATATAATAGATAGAGCACTATTTTAAGGGTATAAATGTACTTAATATAGAATAAAATAAAAAACAATTTATTTTATATAGCTATTGATACAAATATAAAACGACTTTTTCTAAACCGGATGAAATATTTCCACGCTCCGTCAGTCCATCATGTGGAATGCCCATGGGCACGCATGGCTCGTGTAGTTATTATCTTGTTTGAAGCCTCATTAATTTCGCCGTGGAACACACCTGCGATTATTATACCTTCTAATCAGCACGTAGAGGTAGTAGCCCCGGCGCCAACGTGGATTGATTGCTAACTCTAAATCCATCATCGATGCCAGGACGTCGATCGCCATCAACTTAACTTAACTACTGATTGTATCGCAATCGTTTTTTCTTAGATGATGTCTTATATTATTATATCAGTAAGATATCATTTCTAAAAACTATACTCTCAATTCATAGTTTTTTAGATGATTTCCCATGTTGTCGAGTATCTCAATCGTGTTTTCTTAGACGATGTCTTATATTACTATGTCAATAAGATATCATCTCTAAAAATTATACTCTCAACTTATAGTTTCTTAGATGATTTCCTATATTGTCATTTAGTAAATTTTTTATACATCTCTTCACATCTCAACCAATCTCTTTTCACGTTTATCTTGGATGGTGTGAATACGTGGTATCTTAATCTTTTATCATCACTCTTCGTTAAAGTGCTTGTCACATCATCATCTTTCTTATGTGACCGTCTATTAAATGTACATGACATTATTCTAGTCGGAGGGTTGAAAATACCTTAAGGCTATTCACAGTGGTGGGTTTTATAACATTGTTTCCTAGAAGGCCACATCAGTTTTGTAACTGAATAAAATACCCTCTCTCAGTGGAGACTTTCATTTCACTATTTCCTAGGCTAACCAGTGTAATTAAATGCTTTGCAACTGAATTAAACATCCTCTCTCCGATTAAACGATTTGGTTTACAGTAAACGTTTCATTTCGTTTCATTTGTCGTGGAAACAAGTTAGTACCATGTCATGAAGATAACACTATTTCCTTCTCTTTTCTAATTAATTTAATATCATGACAGCAAAAAATTGATGTGTCCATAAAACTCCCGACGTGAATACCCTAATCCGGCCTAGCAGACATCGGCTACCGAAAACGACGTGGCAGTATTAAGGCACATGCATCGACCCACCAAACGTGCAGGACCAAAACTAATCAAGTCCGACCTAAGCGTGCGTGAAAAAGTCGGGAACTGCAGTGACTCTTGACAGAACAGTTTCGTCAGTCTCGGCGGCTACGAACGGGGCTGAGGGGGCTCCACCGGACTTACATTACATGGTATGGTGGTTCAGTTGACCGTCGGTTTACGTGTGGTCGACGGTTAGTCAAACCAATCCTAATTTGGCCGAGCGTTGGTCTTTGAAATTTTTTGAATTAGCTATACACAATTAAAACTTTTTCAAAAAAAATTATTTTTAAAAAATGCACGCGAGGAGAGGGAGTAGAATTATGGCGGCCAAACACTGCACAAACTCGTCCCCTAGGTGGTGGTGCCGATCCCATTGCCACACGTTCCACCTCAATGTCACCATTGTCACGTGCTCCTCAGAGTTGAAGATCGAATAGCACATGTGGTGGATGTGGTTGTTAAGGGTTTGTGTCCTGACTGCTGTCTCGTTTGGAGATGTATGTATGTGGTTCAGATCTCGAATGCATTCGGGATGTATGTTGAAAGCGATAATATAGTTAATTTTTATATGTTTTTATATTTGATCCGTGTCTATTATACTTGTGTAAAATATACTCCCTCTTTCCCATTATCTCCATCATCTAAGCGTTTTTCAAATTTTTCATAATCTACATCATCTAATAGTTGAGTTATTAAAGCAGCACATCGTATTATGCGTGAATTGATTTAGAGTCTACATGCATAGCTTTGACTTCCGCTTTTGTTTCTTATTTTACTAGTACTCCACATTGTCACATGCACATGTAGGTTGAGAGTGCGAAAAAACAAAGCAAGAAACACAACATACGAAGAGAATTTAAGTTCTATATCTCTCGTCTTGGTTATCGTATCAAATTGTTAGATGATGAAGATAATGAGAAGGAGAGGGTACTATATTTTAGCTTTACCAACCTAATTTATACTTTAATTTAGCCACCTCTGTTTTTATATTCATCTCTGTGGGGCTGGGTGCACGAGTGTAGGGCCGACTGCCGTTTCGTGCGGCCATGGGTCGGCTGCTGGGCACGCGGCCACATGCGACTTGTCCTTGGGTTTGGTTGTGTTTTTAAAATCCGTTTTTAAAGTCTGTTTAGAAGCTCTGAGTTAAATTGGTTTATCAAATTTGTTTCTCACAATAAAATAATTTTTTTCTAGTACAAATCTGTTTTTAAGGAACCTAGGTCCCCCAAATTTTTTAGTTACCACCAACAAATTTTTACCTATTGTGCACCCTGGACTCAATATGGTGTACCCCATAAAGTGATGCACCCCTTAATATTTACTGTAGCTCCGCCAGTGAGTACCACAGACTTTGTTTTTCTGTTTCTGCTTTCTAGTATAAATTAGATAACATGAATTTAAGGTGTTTTGATTGATCTAACATCATTATGATTTTTATCGCATTGCATAATTTTATCAGATAGCTATATAGTTACTGGTTACTTTATAAAATAAATTATAGATTTTTTCTTTATCTAATATATTTTCAGTTATTCAGTTGCATTATTGTTGACTATTTCCTATTTATATATATGTATGGAATATTTTAATGATGAAAATTATATCAATTATAAAAAACAATTAGTTTACAGTACTTTCAACCAAACGATTTTAAACTTTTCTATAATAAATAGCTCACAACAGTTTTTCATAATAGACAGTTCACAATAGTTTTTTCATCAAACAGTAGCGCGTTGGCAGTTGCTGGTGGATAACGCATTAACGCGTGGACCGCGCGACGCACGGCCAAATTAACCGACGTACGCACGCACGACGTCGGCCGCCTCTCTCCGCCGGCGGTGGCGCGCACCACATTCCGCATGACGAGCGGGTCAGCTCGATCGGAGCCGTTCGTCTGACGATCACCGATCTGGTCTGCCGCGCCAAGCTAGCGATGTGGCATTTGACGCCGGTGCATGCCCCGTAGGAACATGGACACGTGAGCGAAGTCAACCTGCATGCTTTGAAGTCCATTCGAGCACCGAATCCACTGACTCGCCATTTTTGTCGTCCTCGGTCGAGCACTTGCTGGTCTTGCCGTTTACACACAGGCAGGTTAGCTTTACCTGCTGCTGCATGTCATCGTAAGTTTAATTGGACAGACTCATGCAGCCTCACTCGCAGGCATGTCACTCCTTTGCAATGCGCGGCTCATGCATGAAAATCTCCCTCGTTTCTCGTCTTTTCTACCAACATCGCGGTATTTTTGTGAAAAAAAATGCATTACCGAGCTGGGCTGTGGGCTGTGCCCTGTGCTTGTGGCACGTACGGCTCATCGTGTGCAACGATTAATTCTCACACACGTCAAGATTTGCAAATTATGTGGAGCCAATTAGCCAAATAGGGTAAAAAACGGAGTAACATGCAGCGCGCGAGTTGCGACTGAAATATAAAACCGCAAAGTGTTTCTCCGTGACCACACCTGACACTACGTAGTGTTCACGAGCAGAGCATTTATAGGTAATTTATTTTCTAAACACAATAAAGTAGATTTATTGCATGTTATCATCTATTCACATAAATATATGTAGGATTAGAAGGTATATTTGGTTTACTTAGGCTATTCATAGTGGTGGATTTCGTAACACTGTTTCTTAGAAGGTCACATCAGCTTTACAACTGAATGAAATATTTTTTTCTCAGTGGAGAATTTCATTTCACTGTTTCCTAGGCTAACCAGTGTAATTAAATGCAACCAGCTCTCATGAAATACCCTCTCTCTGATGAAATGATTTGGCTCTCAGTGGGTGTTTCATTTCGTTTCATCCGTCTTAGAAACAGGTTAACATCATGTCATGGTGATAACACTATTTCCTTCTCTTTCCTTATTAATTAAATGTCATGTCAGTAAAAAAATCTGATGTGGTATGGTAATTAATACCATGAAATACCCTATAAAACCCCCATTGTGAATAGCCTTAGAGCGACTCCAACCATAGCGCTCAAATAAGAGCCCCTATTTTTGATCTGAGGGCTTCCCTTATTTTTGAGAGGGTTGTTTTCTGTGTTTCACTCTAGCAGTGACTTTCAAAACAGAGCTCCTATTTTCAATTTCCATCATTTCTTCACACACTATACACACGTATTTGATAAAATCATAGTCCATAATAAATTATTTATTATTTAATAATGAATGATTATATTAAAATATTCAAAAATTTTAAACGCAAATACAAATATTCAAATTTAAATATAGGAAAATAATAATCTATCATATTAAACAATAGGAACAAAATCATCTATCATATTTAAATATTCACAATTTTAAATTCAAACACAAATATTCAAATTTAAATATAGCAACATAATCATCAATCGTATTAAACAATAGGAATATAATCATCTATCATATTTAAATATTCAAAATTTTAAATTCAAATACAAATATTCAAATTTAAATATAGCAGCATAATCATCTATCATATTAAATAATAGGAACAAAATCATCTATCATATTTAAATATAGCAACATAATCATCTATCGTATTAAACAATAGAAACATAATCATCTATCATATTTGAATATTCAAAATTTTAAATCCAAATACAAATATTCAAATTCAAATACATGAATAAAATCATCTATCGTATTAAACAATAGGAACATAATCATCTATCATATTAAACAATAGGAACATAATCATCTATCATATTTAAATTTTCAAATTTTTAAATACAAATACAAATATTCAAATTTAAATATAGAAACATAACCATCTAAACAACATGACCATAATCATCTATCATATTTAAATGTAAATAAAAATATTCAAATTTAAATAAGCACGAAGCGCACGCGCCCACATGGCGCAGATGAGAGCCGGGATAGGGGGCGACGAAGGTTTAGTGGCCTATTTTGAGAGCTAGGTAGGGGCCTATTAGAGCAACTCCAACAGGGCCTCTATTTGAGCTCTCAAACTCATTTTTGAGAGCCCTCGAGAAAAATCGAGATCCAATAGGACCCCTACTCAAGCTCTCAAAAATAGGAGGACTCTCAAAATATGTCACCAAGCCCTCATCCCTAGGGCCCCCTATCCCGGCTCTCATCTGTGCCACGTGAGCGCACACGCTTCCCGCTTGTTTGAATTTGAATATTTTATTTGCATTTAAATATTCGAATATTTAAATATGATAGATAATTATGTTCGTGTTGTTTTGATAGTTATGTTTCTATATTTAAATTTAAATATTTATATTTATATTTAAAATTTTCAATATTTAAATATGATAGATGATTATGTTCCTATTGTTTAATACAATATATGATTTTATTCATGTATTTAAATTTGAATATTCATATTTAGATTTAAAAATTTGAATATTTAAATTTTAATATTCAACTATGATAGATGATTATGTTCCTATTATTTAATATGATAGATGATTATGTTGCTATATTTAAATTTGAATATTTGTATTTGAATTTAAAAATTTGAATATTTAAATATGATAGATGATTATGTTCCTATTGTTTAATACGATAGATGATTATGTTCCTATATTTAAATTTGAATATTTGTATTTACATTTAAATTTGAATATTTGTATTTACATTTAAAAATTTGAATATTCAAATATGATAGATGATTATGTTCCTATTGTTTAATACGATAGATGATTATGTTCCTATATTTAAATTTGAATATTTGTATTTACATTTACAATTTTTAATATTCAAATATGATAGATGATTATGTTCCAATTGTTTAATACGATAGATGATTATGTTGCTATATTAAAATTTTAATATTTGAATTTAAAAAATTGAATATTTAAATTTGAATATTCAAATATGATATTTGTATTTGAATTAAAAAATTTGAATATTTAAATATGATAGATGATTTTGTTTCTATTGTTTGATACAATAGATGATTATGTTCCTATATTTAAATTTGAATATTTGTATTTGCATTTAAAAATTTAAATATTTAAATATAGTCATTCATTATTAAATAATAAATAATTTATTATGTACTATGATTTTATGAAATACATGGGTATATTGTGTGAAGAAATGATGGAAATTGAAAATAGGCTCTCTATTTTGAGAGCCACTGCTGGAATGGAACGCAAAAAACAGGCATATCAAAAATAAGAGGAGCCCTCAAATCAAAAATAGGCGCTCTGATTTGAGGGCTACTGTTGGAGTTGCTCTTAGACCTTAATTTTTCTCGCGGGCTCTCAAAAATGAGTTTCGTTACTCAAATAAGAACCATGTTGGAGTTGCTCTTATTGTCGTACTTTTTTTTGCCAAACATCTTTAAAAATGTAATAACTAATAATACGCGTTACACTACGATTCGGTAAAAAATAAGTCAATAACAAGTACAAAAAATACGGTTACTTGCAGCGGTAATTTAAACGATGCTAGTAAAATTTTGCGCGATAAAGTTTGACAAAATTTTACAACCAACCAGTCACCACACTGCTTCGGCACACCTGGATGGGTCGTAAGGTCAAACCTGCCAGAACAGCATATCCACCCGACTCGTAGCTTCGTCCTCTCGCGATCCCGCCAGACCCGGCGGGCGCCGCGCGACCACGAGGTCCACGACGACGTTTCGTCGTCCTCGTCCTCGTCGGCGTCGAAAGCCACCGCTCAACTACTCTTTTCTCCTCTACTATTTAGCTCGGCTCGGCACGATGCACGCGCAGAAAGATCGACTAGCCAACCCGTTCACGCCTCCCCGACCGCCTGCGCCGCCCTAGCGCATGTTGCCAAGTTGCCGAGCTAGGATGCACAGTCCTGGCCGCTACGGCCAGCCTGCGCTGCTCGCCGCGGCGCTCGTCGCGTGCGCGCTGGCGTCGTCTGCCGGAGCGCAGCCGGCGGCGCCGCGGGGGTATAGCTACGGCAACGTGTCGGGACAGCAGGTGCACGTCAGCGCGATCATGATTGTTCTGCTCGCCGCCGTCCTTGCGGTGTTCCTTTTCATCGCCTTCGCCACCATCTTCCTCTTCCACTGCACCGGCGGCTACACCGAGAGGGAGGGCGATGCCAGCCGCTTCGTTCCCGCCGACAGCTTGGACTTGAGGCGGCAGCAGCGGCGGCGCGGGCTCGAATCCTCGGTGCTCCGGATGTTCCCCACCATGAAGTACGCGGAGGCCAAGGCGCTGCGGTTGGGGAAGGTGGCCGGCGCGCTGGAGTGCGCGGTGTGCCTCAGCGAGTTCGAGGATGACGAGATGCTCATGTTCTTGCCCAAGTGCAGCCACGCCTTCCACCCAGACTGCATCGGCGAGTGGCTCGCCAGCCACGTAACTTGCCCCGTCTGCCGCTGCAACCTTGACCCTACCAAGGACACCACCGAGGAGCTAGAGGTGATCGTTCCGGCCGCCGCTCGAGAAACGAACAGCACCTCCAGCGAAATAGCCGTAGTACGGCAAGAAGACGACGGGCACCAAGCGGCCGTGGTGATCGACGTGGTCACCGAGGTGGAGCGGAGGAAGGAAGAGAGGATGGAGCTGCAGGCGATAGGAACCCAGCTCCGCGCGATGCGGATGCGGTCACGGTCGGGGCTGCGGCCGGTGGCGGCGCCGGCGAAGTTTGTCCGGTCGCACTCCACGGGCCACTCCCTCTACGTTCGGCTCGACAGCGACCTAGAACGGTTCACGCTGCGGCTGCCGGAGCACGTACACAGGGAGATGGTCGCCGCGGGGGAGCAGAGCGTGCGCCATGGTCGAAGAGTCGGGGAAGGAAGCAGCCGGCGTGGTCGTTCATTCCCCCGCCTCTCGCCGTCGGGCAGATGGCCATCGTTCCTTCCAAGTCCAAGGTTTTTCTCAGGAAAGCTGCCTTTCTTTTCGGCGTCGAGGAGAACGCCGGATATCACCGAGGAAGGAGATGTAGTGCCATCCTCCTCATCGCCGTCGCCGACGAAAGTGAAAGCGAAGCGCGTGGCCGCCGTTGATGCTGCCGACTGTCCTGCCCAGGGCACCGCAGCCGGCTCGGCGGCGGCGGATGACGTGGAGAAGGCAGCTACCAGGCAAGTTCGAACATATAGAAGGAACACAAGTTTTGAATGGAGAAACTTGCGTTAGATTACTTTCACACATGAAAGAAACAAGAAACAAATTTGAGGATATGTCGCCAAAAGTTTGATTTTTTAGTGTAGTTTGATCATTTGTCATGTGTGTGGATGATAAATAGAGTTATTTTTTTTGAAAGAAGCAGGAGCAATCTGATATGTATTAGAAGAGAGAAAGTAACAAGAAGAGCCTAAAAAAGAGCTCCAGGACTGGGCCGCCCCCAAAAAAGGAAACTATAACAAGAAGAGGAGGGGTAAATAAATAGAGTTATTTGAGTCTATGACAATTGAGCAAAATGACAAATAATCAAAACTACTTTTTAAGAAGAATAAATTATTAAATGTTCCCAATATATGCCAAATTATTCCATTGAAGAACTTAGACGTCCATATGTGTAATGTGTCATTGCATACGAGCAAAACAATCAGTAGCATAAGTAGCACAAGAGATGCCCTCAACAGTGGTAGGATCATTTTATTGTGTCTATCAATTTGCATTCGTCGAAAAATTCTTCGCAATTTTCGTCTGAATTTTACACGGTTTTTGTTGTAGATGCGCCGCATGCGTGAACACCATCTTTTGTGGTTTCTGCAGGAGACGGGTTCATTTTTGCTTTTGTTAGGCTGTCCACTTGCATGGAGAGTTTCTAACGTAGGCTCCGTTTGCTGGTAGAGTTTCTTCGGACTCGTTCGGTTGATTCTTTACGGAATCATAAGAACTAGGAAGTCCAGCGCGCTTCGCGCGCATGTTATCATAAGGCATATTCAGTTACCTACAATTCAGTCTTACAATTCACATCTTACAATTCACAGCTTGACAAATACTTACAAAAATTAGTATGTATATGTGAGCAAGAGCAGTGACAAGAAGATCAAATGTTGTATTGCCTGCCTGTACAGTGCGAAGCTGATTGATGCTGATTCCAATGAAAAGTAGAGCAAGAGCTTCCCACTAACAAAATTAAAAGGAGCAAATGAGCTCCAGTCCTTGTCTTCTTCTTTTGCCTGTCCCCATGGAAGTCTTGTGGAAGAGAATGCATGCATATGCCCATATCTAAACAATGACAGTCTAAATATGGCATGAATAGCTAACTACAATGAACAATGACAGTCTAAATATATAGCACAAAGCCCATATCTAAACAATGACAGTCTCAATATGGCATGAATAATTAACTACAATGAACAAACAAGACAATCAATGTTTTCTTTTCACAGTTCACAGATATTGAGAACTCAGACTAAGGAAAAAGTTTATACCAGCTGCTATGAACCCTATTTACAAAACCCAATTGCAGAATATATGCTGGATTTCAACCATTTTATCAATTAAGCAAGTCAATAAGAAAATGTATGAGTCAGTAACATGATAAAATGGATGCAAAAAAGAAGAAGTGGTCATTGATTTCTGTAGTTAAGTTATAAATGCATGGGATAACAAATAGAATACAAGAGAGACACAAGAAAATTAGAAAATACATGGTTGTTGCATTGAAGTATCTATTGTGTATTTTATCTATACTTGAATATTGCATATGTGTACACCAAACTGAGAAAAAAGCAAACACATAATATATCCTAAGTTTTGGTACCCACTACCCAGTGTTCATGCACCATGTAAAAATGTGAGATGACAACTACATGAGAAAAAAAGATCATGATTAAGTACCTTTTCCCAAAAAACACATGTTGATTCCCAACCATTAATCAGGAAATCCTCAATGAAACTTACCAATTAGAAACAGTAACTAAACTCGCTGAGAAATCATTAATGATAATATATAAAATCATGCCTGTAACTGAGAAAATTCAAAGTGCAAACTTTGGTACATATGTATCTTCATGGTATATTCAAACATAGTGCCTGTAACGTGATGAACTAAATCATACCTAATCCCAAGATCATGCCCTAAATTGCCAGCATCATCAAATGTCAACAATAAACCAGCAACTACACCGAGAAATCAAAAAGGAATTGAAATGAGCTAGATCAAATTGCAGTACAAACTAACAGTAATCTGAAAAGTTCGCAGGAAGTAAGACGAAAAGGGCTTCTTTTGATACAAAGATCCAATCTTAAAATGAGACATGGTATGTGAAACCCCCAATACAACAAATCTCAGCAGCAAGCGTGAACAAAGCTAAGCTAGCACAGATTAACAACTAAAATGGCCAAATTGGGGTAGGAGACCATCCAAGAACATAATATTTAGCATGAACAGCTATGTCGCTCTCGTGCAGAGCTAGCATTTTTGCGAAAAACATAATTTGTTGTATAATTTGGACTGTTCAAGATCAAATATTCAAGGCTGATCCATGAACATAAATATGAACAGACATGCCAAAAAACACCTCCCTGATCCATCAAATATGCCGTCCGTCGCCCTCCGTCGTCACCGGAGGTATCATTGTGACCCCCATCACCTCCGCGTTCCATTTTTGGCCCTAGCTAGGTCCCTAGGCCCTCGCCGTCGCCGCCGTGGCCGCACCCGAGCCCGCCGTCGCCGGAGACGAAGGCGGTACTCAACCCCTTACGGCGTGCCGTGCCGGACGAGATCGAGGCCGTCCGATCATGATCAGAGGGCTACGATTAAATCCCTTTGGGATTTAATCCGGGCCCTCGGATCTGATCGAAGAGGTATCGTGCGATCGCAGCCGTCGATCGTCACTTAAACCCCCGGATCCATCTGGTGCGTCCACGTATACCCTTTCGCCACGTTTTAATCTGAGCCGTCCAATTTCATTAAACCCACCCGCCTCGCATCTGGCCGCTGGATCCAGATCCAACGGTCCAGATCGCTCGAGTCCACGCGCCTAGCCACAGGTTCACGGTGAACCTGGTTCACCGTGGACCAGGGACTGTTTTTCAGTTTAAATAAAATCCAGAAAATAGTTTAAACTTCAAAATTCATATCTTGCTCATTTTAACTCCAAATTTCACCATTCAAGTTTTGTTAAATCCAGAATAATATTCTCTACACATTAATGCCATAAAAACAGTATGTTTCTGTTACCCAAAATATTTTTAGCAAATAAAAGGATAAAAACCCCTTAGGGATAAATTATTAATTCAGCAAAATAAATTAGGAAAAATCCTAAAAAGTTAAACTATCTGTTTTATGTAAAAACTCAGAATAATAAGACATTACTTCACATAAAAACACCCACAAGCATGTATGTTCTTTTATTTGGTGGATTTTATCTGTTTATTGAATGTATTATTTATTTTTCCGTATCGAGAAGACTACGAGTTCATCGAGGAGCAGGAGTTCTACCCCGAGGTTCCTCCATCCCCCTTTGCTGATCAAGGCAAGTCATCGACCCTTCTGTGGAAACAGTTGATCATAATTGAGCCCATGTTTTAATAAATTATCGCTATAACCCATAAGTTAATATTGCATTAGTCCAATAATCAAGCCTTACACTTATATTTATTAGATCCCCGTCCTTGTGTGCAAACCCAAGCCATGCTTATTGAGCCTTAACTCCTTGTCACTCTACTATTAAAATATTAGCTAGTGCCCAATGTACCGGCACAACTGCTATAGGATAAAAAGAATGAGTCGTAGATAGCTGGATTCTGTATATGAATTTCCCCGTTATTCTCGTCTCTGGACTCTGTTGGAGTTGGCTAAGTTATAAGTATGGTGGGTTCCGGGTGCAAGCTCGGGCACTGGTTTGTCGCACCCGGGGCACTATAAGGACCGGTCTGCGGGATCTGTTGCAAAGCACTTCCGTACCAACCACAAGTCTAATGGGTAAGTCCTAACTGGAAGTATGGAATACTCCGGCTCGATGCACCATAGAGGAGGGGGCAAGGGGCTAGCCTGCGGGCGACTTGTACCGACGAGGCTCAAGGGGGGTATGGTGGGGCTCCGATGCGTCGGGACACCATATGAAACCCATAAGAGGGTGCTGTTGAGTCGGGGAGGACTATATGGAAGGTTTTGGCACGAGTTCCCGTGTGATGGGTCATCTCGTTACACTTCAGTGTAGGTGATGAGTGCGTGCCTTGTGGGTACAGTGGTACATCTCTGATCAGAGTAATTCAATCTTTTCGAAAAGCCGAGCCCACGGTCAAGGGCGGGTTGTGTGACTACTCGCAGTTAGTTTACAATTGTTTGAATGGTCAAGTTATTCATGGCACGTAAGGACTATTGAGCGAGGTGGGGCTGACTGTACCCCTCGAGTTAGAAGATGATGATGCACACACACATGTTTACTTTCCGTTCTAATAAATTCCTCACATTTAAAGCTTTACAATTATGCTGCTTCCGCAAAACTAGCCACTATCTCCCTTGTTGTTACCTTGCATTATATTTGCATTCGGTGGCTTGCTGAGTACATCTGTACTCACCCCGTTGACTTACACCATCAGAGCCAGTCTACTACGAGGAGGATGAAGGCCTGGAGTAGCGACCCAGTCAAGGCGAGACTGGAAGGAGGCGTTCATCTAGGACCCTTATTTTATTAGTTTCTCTTCACCTTTATTCACTTTTGTATTAATGCGGTCTACGAACCGTGAATGATTGTCCGTATTGTACGTGGTCGCATGATGAACGTCTTGTTTTATTGATTTTCTATGGAATTTCAATAAAGTCCTGATTTATTAA
Source organism: Zizania palustris (assembly GCA_019279435.1). Taxonomy (NCBI): domain Eukaryota; kingdom Viridiplantae; phylum Streptophyta; class Magnoliopsida; order Poales; family Poaceae; genus Zizania; species Zizania palustris. The sequence goes on along the minus strand of JAAALK010000287.1, from coordinate 36,899,851 downwards.
ATCGGGGCGCGACAAGATGGTATCAGAGCCGACTTGACTGTAGGAAGCCAAACAGACCTGACCTTAGGACTTATACTTACTATATTTTCTTACAAACACTACTCTCATCTTCCAAGATTTTGACACAAAAACTTTCTCTTTTTTGTAGATGCCAGTCCATACCATGAGCGGGACTCTTCGTGATGAGGCCGGATTCATCCGCGAGCTTCGCGTGCTCGTCGACTTCTTGGGGTTTCCCCATGAGCCCGCGTTCCACGGGATTTTTCCCGATGCGAACGAGAGCTACTGTGAGGTCACGGTGGTGATCCGCCCCTCCTCCACGCAGCCATCCTTATACACCCATGGAGTTGGAGGACCTTCATTCGTGGTGGCTAGCCAGCGAGCCGCTCTTCAGTCCCTCGCCGAGCTTCGACTGGTATACGACTGCCACCTCCGCGACACCGTCTACCGCTTCATGCCCATGCGCACACCCAGGAGTCACCGCAGCATCTACATCAGCCCCCTCACGCAGAGCAACTCCGCCATCACCCGCACGATGAGACTTTTGGAGGCCATGGACAACCTCCACACAGAGGCCGTCCTCGACGCAGACAGCCAGCACGACACCATCGACTTCTACCGCCACACTTCGGAGAACCTGACCCGTGAGAATGCCGAGCTCCGTCGACAGCTTGAGCAGAACCCTTTGTTGACCCTCGAGGTGGAGGAGTTGAGGTGCCAGAACGAGCTCCTACGCCAGGGCGCCATGGTCCACACCCAGCTCCGTCAGTAGCTCAGAGAATTGAAGAAGGACATTGAGGAGATCGCGCCTCTTCCGCCTCGCAGGAAGAAACCCCTTCGGATCCCTACTGTGAGGCCCAAGAGGATCTCCCGCAGCGCACCACCCGCCGGACCGTCCAGCTCCTCGACCCCGACCGTCTCCCACGAGCCCGAGATTGAGCCGTCCCCCGAGCTGCCGTAGACGTAGTTTTACGGTTGATTGTTCTTTTAATTTTTGCTTGATTGTATTAGCATTCATGTCAAAACATAAGGCATGAATGAAGAAATAAATAAATGTAACCGCAAGAACGGTACCCTTCTGAAATAAATATAAAGAATTCGCTAAAATAAATATGTCTACTTTGAAAACTCCAGGATGACCAACACTCAGGGTTCCGACGCTCCTCAGAACGGAGGAGAGAGTGGCAACTTGCCACAATGGGGAGCCACCGGGCAAAGGAAAGCCCCAGTCGCCAACCACCCCACACTGGCTGAGATGATGGCCACCCAGAACCAGTTGGTTGCTGCCCTTTTGAATCAGATGCAACAGCAGCAGCAGCAGATGCGGGAGCAGCAGGCTCATCTCTTCCGCCTCCACCAACAGCCTGAGCTGCCCCGACCCGCCACACCAGCTCCCGCTCCCGCATCCCAGCTCTCGGAGTTCCTCCGAGTCCGCCCACCGACCTTCTCAAGCACCACCAACCCCCTGGAGGCTGGGGATTGGTTGCGAGCTATCGAGAAGAAGCTCGATCTGCTGACCTGCACTGAGCAGGAGAGGGTGGCCTTCGCCACCCACCAGCTTCATGGTCCCGCCGCAGAGTGGTAGGACAATCATCGTGAGACTCTGCCCGAGGGCCACGCCCACACTTGGGCAGAGTTTTCGGCTGTTTTCCGTGCCGCCCACATCCCCGACGGCATTATAGCCCAGAAGCAACAGGAGTTCCGAGACCTGCAGCAGGGGAGCAGGTCTGTCACAGAATACCTGCACGAGTTCAACCGTTTGGCCAGGTACGCACCTGAGGAGGTCCGTACGGATGCGGCCAGACAGGCCAAGTTCCTCCGGGGACTGAAGGATGAGCTGTCTCTACAGCTTATCTCCGGAGACTTCGCCAACTTCCAAAAGTTGGTGAACAAAGCTATCATGCAGGAGACCCAGCAGAACAAGGTCGACCTGAAGAAGAAGCGAATGATTGCCTTCAGGCAAAACCAGGGCATGGCCTAGAGACCCCGTTTTGCTCCACCTCCACCACCACAGCAGTATCACCCCCGCCCAGTATATCGTCCGGCACCACCAGCCGCCAATGCCGGAGCCAGCCAACCTCGTCCCGCTCCCGCCGCACCAACCGCCCCAGCTGCCCCGGCCAAGAAGCCGGAAGTTTTGAGAGACATGCATGGCAAGCCGGTAGTATGCTTCAACTGCCGCCAGGAGGAACACTACTCCCATCAGTGCCCCCATCCCAAGCGTGCTCCAGGCGTCGCCTCCAACCTCGCCGTCCGCGCCAAGGTCAACCACGTCACCGCCGAAGAAGCCCAGGCCGCCCCGGAGATTGTCATGGGTAAGTTTATGGTTCATTCATCGCTTGCAGTGGTATTATTTGACACCGGAGCTACCCACTCCTTTATATCAACTGCTTTTGTGGAAAATAATGCCCTGGACATAAGTGAACTACCCAGGCCAGTATTGATAGCCACCCCGGGCAAGCAATCCCTCGCCTGTTCCTTTAGTCCAAGGGTATGGGTAGAAATCCAAGGCACGATATTTTGGGCCGACCCCATTCTAATAGAATGTCAAGGCTTGGATCTCATTCTAGGGATGGATTGGCTAAATAAACATCAAGGAGTGATAGAATGTGCCCAGAGAAAAGTGACTGTGACTAATGAAGACGGGATTATCGTCACATTCCAGATGCCAAGCATGAAGGCCGGAAGGACAAGACTACATCAGATTACCTTGGAGGAGATACCAGTAGTCAGTGAATACCCGGACGTGTTCCCAGAAGATCTACCAGGGATGCCACCCAAGAGGGACATCGAGTTCAGGATTGACTTGGTGCCCGGAACCACCCCTATTTATAAGCGACCATACCGGATGGCCGCTAATGAATTAGCTGAGATGAAGCAGCAATTGGAGGATCTTGAAAGGAAAGGTTATATCAGACCAAGTACATCGCCATGGGGTGCTCCCGTCATCTTCGTCGAGAAGAAAGAAGACAAGGCAAAGCGTATGTGTGTGGATTATCGCGCCTTGAATGAAGTAACCATCAAGAATAAGTACCCGTTGCCTCGGATCGACGATCTCTTCGACCAGCTAAAAGGAGCTACAGTATTCTCGAAGATCGACTTGCGTTCTGGTTATCATCAGTTAAGGATCCGAGAAGAAGATATACCCAAGACTGCCTTCACCACCCGTTATGGATTATATGAGTGCACGGTTATGTCCTTTGGATTGACCAACGCCCCTGCATTCTTCATGAATATGATGAATAAGGTGTTCATGGAGTATTTGGACAAGTTCATCGTAGTCTTCATAGATGACATCCTCATTTATTCCAAGGACCAGAAAGAGCACGAGACTCACCTCCGGTTAACCTTAGGGAAACTAAGGGAACACCAATTGTATGCCAAGTACAGCAAATGCAAGTTTTGGACGGCAGAAGTAAAGTTCCTTGGACACATCATCTCTGCGCAAGGAATCACAGTAGACCCTGCCACCGTAGAAGCAGTTACGGATTGGCTGCCACCCACGAATGTATCTGAGATACGGAGTTTTCTGGGTTTGGCCGGATATTATCGGAGATTCATTGAGAATTTTTCTAAAATAGCCAAGCCAATGACCAGGTTATTACAGAAAGGAGAGAAGTTTGAATGGACTCCTGAATGCGAGGAAAGTTTCCGCACCCTCAAGACCCGTCTGGTGTCAGCACCCATACTGACCCTTCCCGATATCCGTAAAGACTTCCATGTCTACTGTGACGCATCTCGCCAAGGATTGGGATGTGTTCTTATGCAAGACGGGAAAGTTATCTCTTATGCCTCCCGTCAGTTGAGACCTCATGAGTTGAACTACCCGACCCATGATTTGGAATTAGCCGTCGTAGTGCACACCCTTAAGATTTGGAGGCACTATTTGGTTGGAATCGTTGTGAGATCTTTACGGATCACAAGAGTTTGAAGTACATCTTCACACAGCCTGACCTCAATCGGAGGCAAAGACGATGGCTGGAATTGATAAAGGACTATGACTTAGGTATTCACTACCACCCCGGAAAAGCAAATGTGGTAGCTGATGCATTAAGTCGCAAGGGATATTGCACCGCCATGATTCAAGAACACGCACCCCTATTATGTAGGGAGATGGAAAAGTTAAACCTTGGGTTAACCACAGGAGCATATCTAGCCACCTTGGAGACTCAACCTGTCTTGTTCGAGCAAATCCGCGAAGCTCAGTTGGAGGACCCGGATATAGCTGCCATTAGGAAGAACATGAGGCAAGGAAAAGCCCCTGGATTTTCAGAAGACGAAAATGGCACTATATGGTTTGGAACCCGGATATGTGTGCCGGATAAACCAGAGATAAAGACCCTTATCCTGAGAGAAGCCCATGAGACATTGTACTCCATTCATCCAGGCAGTACCAAGATGTACCAGGACCTGAAGGAACGTTATTGGTGGGTCAGCATGAAAAGAGAGATTGCACAGTTCGTCGCTGAGTGTGACACCTGCAGAAGAGTAAAAGCTGAACATCAGAGATCTGCAGGATTGTTACAGCCACTTAAGGTGCCTGAATGGAAGTGGGAAGAAATCGGCATGGATTTCATCACCGGATTACCAAAGACCCAACTTGGGTACGATTCTATTTGGGTGATCATCGATCGGCTTACGAAAGTAGCACATTTCATAGCCGTCAAGACGACTTTTAGTGGCCCTAAGCTGGCAGAACTATACATGGCCCGGATCGTATGTCTTCATGGAGTGCCCAAGAAGATAGTGTCCGACAGAGGAAGTCAGTTTACCTCTCGTTTCTAGAAGAACCTTCAAGAGGAGATGGGCACGAGATTGAATTTCAGTACCGCCTACCACCCTCAGACAGATGGACAAACAGAGAGGGTAAATCAGATATTGAAGGATATGCTTCGAGCATGTGTTTTGGATTTTGGAGCCACTTGGGACAAGAGCTTGTCGTACGTTGAGTTTTCATACAACAACAGCTATCAAGCCAGCCTTCAGATGTCTCCTTTTGAAGCCTTATATGGACGAAAGTGTAGAACGCCTCTACTTTGGGACCAAACTGGTGAATCCCAAGTATTCGGAACAGACATTCTTCGTGAAACTGAAGAGAAGGTACGGATCATCAGAGACCGACTCAAGACAGCCCAATCACGACAGAAGAGCTACGCAGACAATCGTCACTGAGACCTAGCCTTTGAAGAAGGAGATCATGTCTACCTTCGAGTTACGCCTCTCCATGGTACCCAACGGTTTAACATGAGAGGAAAGTTGGCCCCTCGATATGTTGGACCATTCCCCATTATCCGACGCCAAGGTGAAGTTGCCTATCAGTTGGAACTACCACCCTCACTGGCTGGAGTGCACGATGTATTCCACGTATCTCAACTCAAGAAGTGTCTCCGCGTCCCCACAGAACAAGTGGATCTTCAGCAGTTGGATGTTCAAGAGGATCTGACCTATGTGGAAAAGCCGGTCAAGATATTGGAAGTCAAAGAAAGGACCACCAGGAGTCGGATCATCCGTTTCTGTAAAGTGCAGTGGAGCAATCATCCGGTAGAAGAAGCTACATGGGAAAAAGAAGATGAACTCAAGGCACAGCATCCTGAGCTATTCGAGGATTGATCCGAATCTCGAGGACGAGATTCTTTGTAAGGGGGATAGGATTGTAACACCCCAAAAATTAAAAAAGAATAAAATAAAAGAAAATATTATTTAAATCATTTCTGGATTTATTATTAAAGGAAAAATCACAAAAGAACCCAAATAAAGCCAAACAGGGAGAAATACTCCAAATCTGGACTTGAAAAATTTATGAGATGAACTAGAGACCAAAATATGATTTTAGGAATTTTTACAAATTTTTATCACCAGTAATTCAACCCTTAATCAAATATTTGAATTTCTGGAATTAAATTTAATCAGAAAACAATTTTTAATCTTATTGGGCCGAAACCCTGAAACTCCCTCCAAAGGCCTTTTGGCCCAGCCCATTACCGCCCTCCCACTGACAGGCGAGGCCCGCCTGTCGGCGCTCGCCTCCCCTCTCTCCTCCCGCCCGCGCCCCGCCTGGCCCCGCGTGTCAGCCTCCACGCGCTCCCCTTCGCCCACTGACAACCGTGGCCCGCCTGTCGGCCCTTCCTTTTCTGTTGCGCCCGCTGACAGGTGGGGGCCACCTGTCAGATCCTTCGTCTTCGATGGAAGGGGATCGCTCCCTTTCCCTTCCCCGGCGATTGCTTTCTGCTTCCACACCGCCGGCCCTCTGATCGTGATCGGACGGCCTCGATCTCGTCCGGCACGGCACGCCGTAAGGGGTCGAGTACCGCCTTCGTCTCCGGCGACGGCGGGCTCGGGTGCGGCCACGGCGGCGACGGCGAGGGCCTAGGGACCTAGCTAGGGCCAAAAATGGAACGCGGAGGTGATGGGGGTCACAATGATACCTCCGGTGACGACGGAGGGCGACGGACGGCGGCCGGCGGCGAGGGTAGACGAGCAGGGCGTTCGGGTGGTTGATGGCGACGGCGATCCGGCGGCGTCCTCGACCAACGGAGTGGATGCCGAGGTGGGGCGGTCGACGACGGACTCGACGGTGGTGGTGGCTAGGGCGGCGGGGGTCCGAGGCGACGGCGATCGCTCGCCGGAGTTGAAGTAGGGGAGGTGCTCGCAAAAACTGTCGAGGCGCTCTGGAGGGCTTCGGCTAGGGCTCTAGGTGGTGTGGGATGAGGACGGCGACCACAGGGGTATAAATAGGGGGTCGCCGGCGGTCGGAATGGAAGGGAACCGAGGAAACCGAGAGGGCTCCTTCCAATTCCAGCGAGGGTTCCATTCTCCTCGGGTATGCTTCCTTATGCGCGAAGATGCGTCGCCATGGATGGAAAGGAGGCGGTGGCATGCGGGGGAGGTGATCCGGGGTGATCCAGGGCAATCTGGTGGCCGGCGGTGTGGAAGCAGAAAGCAATCGCCGGGGAAGGGAAAGGGAGCGATCCCCTTCCATCGAAGACGAAGGATCTGACAGGTGGCCCCCACCTGTCAGCGGGCGCAACAGAAAAGGAAGGGCCGACAGGCGGGCCACGGTTGTCAGTGGGCGAAGGGGAGCGCGTGGAGGCTGACACGCGGGGCCAGGCGGGGCGCGGGCGGGAGGAGAGAGGGGAGGCGAGCGCCGACAGGCGGGCCTCGCCTGTCAGTGGGAGGGCGGTAATGGGCTGGGCCAAAAGGCCTTTGGAGGGAGTTTCAGGGTTTCGGCCCAATAAGATTAAAAATTGTTTTCTGATTAAATTTAATTCCAGAAATTCAAATATTTGATTAAGGGTTGAATTACTGGTGATAAAAATTTGTAAAAATTCCTAAAATCATATTTTGGTCTCTAGTTCATCTCATAAATTTTTCAAGTCCAGATTTGGAGTATTTCTCCCTGTTTGGCTTTATTTGGGTTCTTTTGTGATTTTTCCTTTAATAATAAATCCAGAAATGATTTAAATAATATTTTCTTTTATTTTATTCTTTTTTTAATTTTTGGGGTGTTACAATCCTATCCCCCTTACAAAGAATCTCGTCCTCGAGATTCGGATCAATCCTCGAATAGCTCAGGATGCTGTGCCTTGAGTTCATCTTCTTTTTCCCATGTAGCTTCTTCTACCGGATGATTGCTCCACTGCACTTTACAGAAACGGATGATCCGACTCCTGGTGGTCCTTTCTTTGACTTCCAATATCTTGACCGGCTTTTCCACATAGGTCAGATCCTCTTGAACATCCAACTGCTGAAGATCCACTTGTTCTGTGGGGACGCGGAGACACTTCTTGAGTTGAGATACGTGGAATACATCGTGCACTCCAGCCAGTGAGGGTGGTAGTTCCAACTGATAGGCAACTTCACCTTGGCGTCGGATAATGGGGAATGGTCCAACATATCGAGGGGCCAACTTTCCTCTCATGTTAAACCGTTGGGTACCATGGAGAGGCGTAACTCGAAGGTAGACATGATCTCCTTCTTCAAAGGCTAGGTCTCAGCGACGATTGTCTGCGTAGCTCTTCTGTCGTGATTGGGCTGTCTTGAGTCGGTCTCTGATGATCCGTACCTTCTCTTCAGTTTCACGAAGAATGTCTGTTCCGAATACTTGGGATTCACCGGTTTGGTCCCAAAGTAGAGGCGTTCTACACTTTCGTCCATATAAGGCTTCAAAAGGAGACATCTGAAGGCTGGCTTGATAGCTGTTGTTGTATGAAAACTCAGCGTACGACAAGCTCTTGTCCCAAGTGGCTCCAAAATCCAAACACATGCTCGAAGCATATCCTCCAATATCTGATTTACCCTCTCTGTTTGTCCATCTGTCTGAGGGTGGTAGGCGGTACTGAAATTCAATCTCGTGCCCATCTCCTCTTGAAGGTTCTTCTAGAAACGAGAGGTAAACTGACTTCCTCTGTCGGACACTATCTTCTTGGGCACTCCATGAAGACATACGATCCGGGCCATGTATAGTTCTGCCAGCTTAGGGCCACTAAAAGTCGTCTTGACGGCTATGAAATGTGCTACTTTCGTAAGCCGATCGATGATCACCCAAATAGAATCGTACCCAAGTTGGGTCTTTGGTAATCCGGTGATGAAATCCATGCCGATTTCTTCCCACTTCCATTCAGGCACCTTAAGTGGCTGTAACAATCCTGCAGATCTCTGATGTTCAGCTTTTACTCTTCTGCAGGTGTCACACTCAGCGACGAACTGTGCAATCTCTCTTTTCATGCTGACCCACCAATAACGTTCCTTCAGGTCCTGGTACATCTTGGTACTGCCTGGATGAATGGAGTACAATGTCTCATGGGCTTCTCTCAGGATAAGGGTCTTTATCTCTGGTTTATCCGGCACACATATCCGGGTTCCAAACCATATAGTGCCATTTTCGTCTTCTGAAAATCCGGGGGCTTTTCCTTGCCTCATGTTCTTCCTAATGGCAGCTATATCCGGGTCCTCCAACTGAGCTTCGCGGATTTGCTCGAACAAGACAGGTTGAGTCTCCAAGGTGGCTAGATATGCTCCTGTGGTTAACCCAAGGTTTAACTTTTCCATCTCCCTACATAATATGGGTGCGTGTTCTTGAATCATGGCGGTGCAATATCCCTTGCGACTTAATGCATCAGCTACCACATTTGCTTTTCCGGGGTGTTAGTGAATACCTAAGTCATAGTCCTTTATCAATTCCAGCCATCGTCTTTGCCTCAGATTGAGGTCGGGCTGTGTGAAGATGTACTTCAAACTCTTGTGATCCGTAAAGATCTCACAACGATTCCAACCAAATAGTGCCTCCAAATCTTAAGGGCGTGCACTACGACGGCTAATTCCAAATCATGGGTCGGGTAGTTCAACTCATGAGGTCTCAACTGACGGGAGGCATAAGAGATAACTTTCCCGTCTTGCATAAGAACACATCCCAATCCTTGGCGAGATGCGTCACAGTAGACATGGAAGTCTTTACGGATATCGGGAAGGGTCAGTATGGGTGCTGACACCAGACGGGTCTTGAGGGTGCGGAAACTTTCCTCGCATTCAGGAGTCCATTCAAACTTCTCTCCTTTCTGTAATAACCTGGTCATTGGCTTGGCTATTTTAGAAAAATTCTCAATGAATCTCCGATAATATCCGGCCAAACCCAGAAAACTCCGTATCTCAGATACATTCGTGGGTGGCAGCCAATCCGTAACTGCTTCTACGGTGGCAGGGTCTACTGTGATTCCTTGCGCAGAGATGATGTGTCCAAGGAACTTTACTTCTGCCGTCCAAAACTTGCATTTGCTGTACTTGGCATACAATTGGTGTTCCCTTAGTTGCCCATGAGACATTGTACTCCATTCATCCAGGCAGTACCAAGATGTACCAGGACCTGAAGGAACGTTATTGGTGGGTCAGCATGAAAAGAGAGATTGCACAGTTCGTCGCTGAGTGTGACACCTGCAGAAGAGTAAAAGCTGAACATCAGAGATCTGCAGGATTGTTACAGCCACTTAAGGTGCCTGAATGGAAGTGGGAAGAAATCGGCATGGATTTCATCACCGGATTACCAAAGACCCAACTTGGGTACGATTCTATTTGGGTGATCATCGATCGGCTTACGAAAGTAGCACATTTCATAGCCGTCAAGACGACTTTTAGTGGCCCTAAGCTGGCAGAACTATACATGGCCCGGATCGTATGTCTTCATGGAGTGCCCAAGAAGATAGTGTCCGACAGAGGAAGTCAGTTTACCTCTCGTTTCTAGAAGAACCTTCAAGAGGAGATGGGCACGAGATTGAATTTCAGTACCGCCTACCACCCTCAGACAGATGGACAAACAGAGAGGGTAAATCAGATATTGGAGGATATGCTTCGAGCATGTGTTTTGGATTTTGGAGCCACTTGGGACAAAAGCTTGTCGTACGCTGAGTTTTCATACAACAACAGCTATCAAGCCAGCCTTCAGATGTCTCCTTTTGAAGCCTTATATGGACGAAAGTGTAGAACGCCTCTACTTTGGGACCAAACTGGTGAATCCCAAGTATTCGGAACAGACATTCTTCGTGAAACTGAAGAGAAGGTACGGATCATCAGAGACCGACTCAAGACAGCCCAATCACGACAGAAGAGCTACGCAGACAATCGTCGCTGAGACCTAGCCTTTGAAGAAGGAGATCATGTCTACCTTCGAGTTACGCCTCTCCATGGTACCCAACGGTTTAACATGAGAGGAAAGTTGGCCCCTCGATATGTTGGACCATTCCCCATTATCCGACGCCAAGGTGAAGTTGCCTATCAGTTGGAACTACCACCCTCACTGGCTGGAGTGCACGATGTATTCCACGTATCTCAACTCAAGAAGTGTCTCCGCGTCCCCACAGAACAAGTGGATCTTCAGCAGTTGGATGTTCAAGAGGATCTGACCTATGTGGAAAAGCCGGTCAAGATATTGGAAGTCAAAGAAAGGACCACCAGGAGTCGGATCATCCGTTTCTGTAAAGTGCAGTGGAGCAATCATCCGGTAGAAGAAGCTACATGGGAAAAAGAAGATGAACTCAAGGCACAGCATCCTGAGCTATTCGAGGATTGATCCGAATCTCGAGGACGAGATTCTTTGTAAGGGGGATAGGATTGTAACACCCCAAAAATTAAAAAAAGAATAAAATAAAAGAAAATATTATTTAAATCATTTCTGGATTTATTATTAAAGGAAAAATCACAAAAGAACCCAAATAAAGCCAAACAGGGAGAAATACTCCAAATCTGGACTTGAAAAATTTATGAGATGAACTAGAGACCAAAATATGATTTTAGGAATTTTTACAAATTTTTATCACCAGTAATTCAACCCTTAATCAAATATTTGAATTTCTGGAATTAAATTTAATCAGAAAACAATTTTTAATCTTATTGGGCCGAAACCCTGAAACTCCCTCCAAAGGCCTTTTGGCCCAGCCCATTACCGCCCTCCCACTGACAGGCGAGGCCCGCCTGTCGGCGCTCGCCTCCCCTCTCTCCTCCCGCCCGCGCCCCGCCTGGCCCCGCGTGTCAGCCTCCACGCGCTCCCCTTCGCCCACTGACAACCGTGGCCCGCCTGTCGGCCCTTCCTTTTCTGTTGCGCCCGCTGACAGGTGGGGGCCACCTGTCAGATCCTTCGTCTTCGATGGAAGGGGATCGCTCCCTTTCCCTTCCCCGGCGATTGCTTTCTGCTTCCACACCGCCGGCCACCAGATTGCCCTGGATCACCCCGGATCACCTCCCCCGCATGCCACCGCCTCCTTTCCATCCATGGCGACGCATCTTCGCGCATAAGGAAGCATACCCGAGGAGAATGGAACCCTCGCTGGAATTGGAAGGAGCCCTCTCGGTTTCCTCGGTTCCCTTCCATTCCGACCGCCGGCGACCCCCTATTTATACCCCTGTGGTCGCCGTCCTCATCCCACACCACCTAGAGCCCTAGCCGAAGCCCTCCAGAGCGCCTCGACAGTTTTTGCGAGCACCTCCCCTACTTCAACTCCGGCGAGCGATCGCCGTCGCCTCGGACCCCCGCCGCCCTAGCCACCACCACCGTCGAGTCCGTCGTCGACCGCCCCACCTCGGCATCCACTCCGTTGGTCGAGGACGCCGCCGGATCGCCGTCGCCATCAACCACCCGAACGCCCTGCTCGTCTACCCTCGCCGCCGGCCGCCGTCCGTCGCCCTCCGTCGTCACCGGAGGTATCATTGTGACCCCCCATCACCTCCGCGTTCCATTTTTGGCCCTAGCTAGGTCCCTAGGCCCTCGCCGTCGCCGCCGTGGCCGCACCCGAGCCCGCCGTCGCCGGAGACGAAGGCGGTACTCGACCCCTTACGGCGTGCCGTGCCGGACGAGATCGAGGCCGTCCGATCACGATCAGAGGGCTACGATTAAATCCCTTCGGGATTTAATCTGGGCCCTCGGATCTGATCGAAGAGGTATCGTGCGATCGCAGCCGTCGATCGTCACTTAAACCCCCGGATCCATCTGGTGCGTCCACGTATACCCTTTCGCCACGTTTTAATCTGAGCCGTCCAATTTCATTAAACCCACCCGCCTCGCATCTGGCCGCTGGATCCAGATCCAACGGTCCAGATCGCTCGGGTCCACACGCCTAGCCACAGGTTCACGGTGAACCTGGTTCACCGTGGACCAGGGACTGTTTTTCAGTTTAAATAAAATCCAGAAAATAGTTTAAACTTCAAAAATTCATATCTTGCTCATTTTAACTCCAAATTTCACCATTCAAGTTTTGTTAAATCCAGAATAATATTCTCTACACATTAATGCCATAAAAACAATATGTTTCTGTTACCCAAAATATTTTTAGCAAATAAAAGGATAAAAACCCCTTAGGGATAAATTATTAATTCAGCAAAATAAATTAGGAAAAATCCTAAAAAGTTAAACTATCTGTTTTATGTAAAAACTCAGAATAATAAGACATTACTTCACATAAAAACACCCACAAGCATGTATGTTCTTTTATTTGGTGGATTTTATCTGTTTATTGAATGTATTATTTATTTTTCCGTATCGAGAAGACTACGAGTTCATCGAGGAGCAGGAGTTCTACCCCGAGGTTCCTCCATCCCCCTTTGCTGATCAAGGCAAGTCATCGACCCTTCTGTGGAAACAGTTGATCATAATTGAGCCCATGTTTTAATAAATTATCGCTATAACCCATAAGTTAATATTGCATTAGTCCAATAATCAAGCCTTACACTTATATTTATTAGATCCCCGTCCTTGTGTGCAAACCCAAGCCATGCTTATTGAGCCTTAACTCCTTGTCACTCTACTATTAAAATATTAGCTAGTGCCCAATGTACCGGCACAACTGCTATAGGATAAAAAGAATGAGTCGTAGATAGCTGGATTCTGTATATGAATTTCCCCGTTATTCTCGTCTCTGGACTCTGTTGGAGTTGGCTAAGTTATAAGTATGGTGGGTTCCGGGTGCAAGCTCGGGCACTGGTTTATCGCACCCGGGGCACTATAAGGACCGGTCTGCGGGATCTGTTGCAAAGCACTTCCGTACCAACCACAAGTCTAATGGGTAAGTCCTAACTGGAAGTATGGAATACTCCGGCTCGATGCACCATAGAGGAGGGGGCAAGGGGCTAGCCTGCGGGCGACTTGTACCGACGAGGCTCAAGGGGGGTATGGTGGGGCTCCGATGCGTCGGGACACCATATGAAACCCATAAGAGGGTGCTGTTGAGTCGGGGAGGACTATATGGAAGGTTTTGGCACGAGTTCCCGTGTGATGGGTCATCTCGTTACACTTCGGTGTAGGTGATGAGTGCGTGCCTTGTGGGTACAGTGGTACATCTCTGATCAGAGTAATTCAATCTTTTCGAAAAGCCGAGCCCACGGTCAAGGGCGGGTTGTGTGACTACTCGCAGTTAGTTTACAATTGTTTGAATGGTCAAGTTATTCATGGCACGTAAGGACTATTGAGCGAGGTGGGGCTGACTGTACCCCTCGAGTTAGAAGATGATGATGCACACACACATGTTTACTTTCCGTTCTAATAAATTCATCACATTTAAAGCTTTACAATTATGCTGCTTCCGCAAAACTAGCCACTATCTCCCTTGTTGTTACCTTGCATTATATTTGCATTCGGTGGCTTGCTGAGTACATCTGTACTCACCCCGTTGACTTACACCATCAGAGCCAGTCTACTACGAGGAGGATGAAGGCCTGGAGTAGCGACCCAGTCAAGGCGAGACTGGAAGGAGGCGTTCATCTAGGACCCTTATTTTATTAGTTTCTCTTCACCTTTATTCACTTTTGTATTAATGCGGTCTACGAACCGTGAATGATTGTCCGTATTGTACGTGGTCGCATGATGAACGTCTTGTTTTATTGATTTTCTATGGAATTTCAATAAAGTCCTGATTTATTAAATCGGGGCGCGACAAGGAGGCAGTGGGCGACGGCGGCGACTATGGCGGCGAAGGCGGAGGCACAGATGTGTAGGAGGAGAGCACGGGAGGGGAGGAGAGGGGTCTAGATCTGGAAAAGAGGAAGAGGTTGAATCAAGCAAAGTTGAAGGACTATTTTGTAAAACAACACGTTGGACTAATTTCACAGAAATCGAAGGTCATTTTTGCAAAGGAGGTGACATGGCTTCACCTAGGAGCAGGAAAGCCCACCTGCTTTTAATATAAGTAATTCAGACCAAATGGTTTTTTTAAACAACTTCTATAATGAATCAATGCGAAGCAATTCTGAGCAGTGTGATGTTGCTTTCAAGGTGTGTAATACTTGGTGTTGTTACCTAGAACATCAGGTAGGGTTGCTGGTGATGATTGATGAAGTTATTTTTTTAGCTAAAGGGGTGTGTGTTGATTATGATCATGTTGTAATGCTTCAAAATGTGAAACCTCTTTCATTAATTACTTAGTAATTGTTGGGGGAAATAATCCAATCAGCTGTACGATTAGACAAACAACTTCGAAGAGCATTTTAGAGTTTAAATATTGAAGCCCTCGACAGTATCGATAGAAGCCTCGAAGTCACGCCTTCAGAGCCCTCCTCTATGAGTTCCGAAGGTCATCACGGGAGAAGTCCAAAGTCTCCGAGAGGCCACGTGACTCCAAAGGATCCCTAGCCTCCGAGGAAGCTCTGTCCCGAAGGCGCGCCGTAATCTAAGAAGACATTTACTTTATATGTTACATTCACACACATCTTTACTATTTTACCCCTACTAAGTTTTGTGAATAGAGTCCACAACAACGGTTGTAACTAGAGGGCAAAATAGTAACTTCCTATTGTATCTTTGCCTATAAATACCTCTTTCTTCCACTGTAACAGGGATCGAAATCTAAGCAATAGAATACACTTCAAACTGGACGCAGGTTCGGAGGCATGAGCCAGTGCAAACTTAACCCTCTCCTTTAGGTTAGCCCTTCGAGGCTATAAAACCTGTTAGCGTAAACTTTTGCGCCAATAGTAATATAGTTTATAATTCATATACAATTTTGAATCTCGTAATCTAGCTAAATGATTTCACAATTGATTCTGATCTATCACAAAATCACTTTCAGAAAGAATTAGAAACACAATCAGAATCGGGAGAATCGAAATTTAAAACGTTTTACAGCTTAATGCACATGCTCCCCTATCAATATGGATAGTGTAAGAGAGTCGTAGTCGCCATGGAGAGGTTTACTTTATAGCAAGGCTTTGCAACAATAGAGAGGCTTTTGCACCACTTAATTAAAATAATAAAATTAAGATATACAATTATATTCTATAGCCTAGTACCTCACTACAGAGGAGCCAGTTCTATCAATATGACTAATAACAATCATTCCAAGTGGATGTCAGGGCGAGAGTTTAACTTGCATTTCATACATATATAACATTTATTTACTACTCTAGCTGTTTTATATTATAAGTCACTTATCTTTTTTTTCTAAAGTCAAATATTTACAGCTACCATATTACATTATTAATATATATTATAAGTGACGATTATTAGAACTTTTTTCCTTGACTTGGAGCTTAGTTTTTCTTTAAAATCCTAAAATCTAAATTAGGAAGCTAATCTCCATTGTAATTGCTATTTTTGACTTGCTATTCATAGCAATAGCAAGTCTCCCTATTTTAATTGACTTGCTATATTACTACTCACTCCATTGTACTTGCTATTTGACTTGCTATTTTAGAAAACTTGCTATTTCTCTCACCAAACTTGCTACATGTAGCAAGTTTGGTGAGAGAAATAACAAGTTTTCTAAAATAGCAAGTACAATGGAGATAACTTTTAGACAATTCTTGCTATTTTTAAGGATAGCAAGTTGGATAGCAATTACAATGGAGATGCTCTTAGTGTGTCGCCGTCCCTCTGTTGGATCGACATCGCCGTCGCCACAGAAGCTGATCTCCTGCGCGCGCGCATCGAAATCCTCTCGTAGATACGACCCTCTCTCTCCCACCTCTCGCAACTGCAACACACTACTGCTGCTGATGCTCCTCCTTGCCAATCGCGCCCAGGAAGCCCCTCTCCATCTAGCCCCGCTCGCGAAAGCGAGCCACGGATTTTGCCCTCTCAAGCTCGGTCTGGTCGACAAGTAGATAGAGAGACGATGCTACTGGCTGGCTGACTATCTCTCTCCCTCTCCACTACTGGTTATACGGCGATGCCCAACCTTGACCATTCTACTGCACTTATTCATTTTCATCGTAGATACTTTACCACCTAAAATGTATAAAATTATATACTAGCATTTTTACCTAAAATGACATGTTTCTATAATTTATGGTTTAGACTTTGCTTGAAAAGATTAAATCCATTTATCTGGAAGGGGAAGGGCTTGCATCAGATCGCATTGTTCTCACTTTTGGATTTAGTATCGGTCGCATTGAAGATGTAAATGCAAAGCTTATTTTCTGGGATCTGGAAGGTCAGATATAATTGCATAAACAAATGTATTGTATTTGGTTAGTAGGGATAACGACAGAATAATCCATGGTTTGTAGACAAACCAGGCAATACTTTTTTTCTACTTTGCATTAAATTCTGTATGAAGCATTTCTCAGATTTATATGTTTATAAACAGGATTTTGTGACAATAAGATTTTACTGTGGAATCTTACAATGGATTAGATTATTTTGTTGTCAACTACTAGAAGCTGAATAATTGCCAGCATAACTGAAATGCTTCAGCATGCTTCATAACATTTTGGGGCTTCAAATGATGCCAAGTTTCATTTAATCAGATGATCCTACTTATCAATCTTTATCATCACAAACAAAATGTATATTTTAGACTTTCAAAATAGCAATTTTTTTTCACGTCATCACATCTTATGAATTACCAAATGGGCTTTCCGGCCTTTACACCTGAATAGACCGAACGGATCGCCAGTCCAGTTTTATTGGACATTTAGCAATCATTCCAACGGTTTCGTTTAGTCCAATTCGACAAGGACAAATCCTCCACCGGCGCGGCGCCGGCGGCGGCGCCACTATTCTGACGCTGCCCGACCACATGGCCTGCCCCCACATCGCCGTCCGGCTGCGCCACCTCCGCCGCCTACTCGCGGCTGGGTCTCTTACTTCGCTCGCGGCCGTCCACTCCACTGGGCCCTCCCCACCGCTAAATCCCAGTTCGGTGCCTCGGCGGCGGCATCCCCCGATCCTCCCGGCGGCGGCGCGACGGCTCTACTCCGTGCACGCCGTCCTCCCCACCCACCTCCAGGACGAGCGCTTCGCGGCGCTCTCGGATAGGATCTACAACGCCGTGGCAGAGACAGCTGCGGATTCCAGCGAAGGCACGGAGGCCGCCCTCGATTTGCTGGGCGCCGAGCTGACCACCCCACTCGTGTCTGACGTGCTGCATCGCCTCCGGTACGAGGAGAAGCTGGCCTTCCGGTTCTTCGTCTGGGCCTCACACCAGGATGGCTACGAGCACGAGCCGGCGACGTACAACGACGTCATCGACATCCTCTCCAGCACGCGGTATAAGGCCCGCCAGTTCGGTGTCCTCTGCGACGTGCTCGACCACATGAAGCGCCGCCGTACAAGGTCAGTGCCGGTGGAGGACTTGTTGCCTATCCTGCGAGCCTACACGGAGAAGCACCTTTGCCACCTCAGGAAGCTGGCTAAAAAGCGGCGGGTGCGGATGCGCACGCCGCCGGAGACCGACGCGCTGAACATGTTGCTGGACGGGTTCTGCAAGTGTGGGATGGTCAGGGAGGCGGAAGTTGTGTTCAGCCGCGTGAAGAGGAAGCTGCTGGGGAACGCCGAGACCTACAATATCCTCTTCTTCGGGTGGTGCCGTGCTAGGGACCCTAAGAAGGCCATGAAGGTGCTCGAGGAAATGCATCAAATGAAGCACACCCCGGAGAATTTCACGTACAATGCTGCCATTGACTCATTTTGCAGCGCTGGTTTGGTCTCAGAGGCAAGGGAGTTGTTTGAGTTCATGAGGACTGAGGGATCAACGATTTCGTCCCCCACAGCTAAGACATACTCGATTATGATCGTGGCGCTAGCAAAGGCTGGTAAGATGGAGGAGTGCTTTGAACTTATTTCAGATATGAGAAAATGTGGCTGTATGCCGGACGTGTCGACCTATAAAGACTTGATTGAAGGCATGTGCCTGGTGGGTAAACTGGAAGCTGCTTATTGTGTGTTAGAGGAGATGGCGAAGGCTGGGTTTCCCCCTGACATTGTCACTTACAATTGCTTTATGAAGGTTCTTTGCAGTCTTCAAAGGGCTGATGACGTGCTCCAACTGTGGGAAAGGATGATAGAGAGGCATTGTGAGCCTAGTGTTCATACATACAATATGTTGATGGTGATGTTCTTTGAGATGGGAGAGCCAGATAGGGCAATCGATATTTGGATTGAGATGGACAAGAGAGGGTGCCATCGAACTGTTGATACCTATGAAACAATTGTTGATGGACTGTTCGAATCTGGGAGAACAGAAGATGCGACCGCTCTTCTAGATGAGGTAATAAACAGTGGCATGAAACTGTCATACAAAAAGTTTGATGATATCATGCTGCGGCTATCAGCCGTGGGCAACCTTGGCATGATACATCGGTTGTCTGAGCATATGAGGAGATTTTACAATGTTGCAATGTCAAGGCGTTTTTCAATCACACAGAAGAAGATGAGCATAGGTCTGGGAAGGAAATGAATGTTTTGCGATTTCTTGTTAAAACGGATGATGAAGAGCTTACATGAGGTCAGTAAATCAGTTATTTACTGGTTTGCGATCAATTAGTTGACACTTGCAAATGTATTAATATTTTGCCTGCATCATGTTTAGGATCCGTGAAATGCTTGGATGCTTGTCACATAGACGCATTTTGAACACAAATAGCTAATAGTAACACGATGTACTCTTATATACCTTCAACATTAAAAATCCTTTTTCATTTGAACTCATAATTTGACTGTACAAACTTTAAGGCTTTATTTCTAATTAAGAATATATACAACTACATATTTCGTAGCTGTAACTATCAAGGGGCGTTGACACCTAGGGTAGGAGGCCCTCAACTGCGTAGATCATAACGGTAGGATAGGTTGGCGTAGGGTTCATCCCCTTGCCGAGCTATGTTGGAGAACGAGGAGACTTTAGAGAATTAGGGCAAAGACTATATATTGATCTTTCTTTCTTATTTGCCTAATTACAAACTATGGACCCCTTTATATATAGTAGGGATTCCTTTTATTTATAACTGACTCTAACTACAATTAGATAAGTAAACTAACAAGACTCTAACTAACCCTAACTAACTCATGGCCAGCCACATGGTATTGTTCACGTGAACAGTACCACGCGGTACTATTCACCGTTGGGTCTGATGGCCCTGGCTCATAGCAGTACTGTTCCCCTTGGGCCTGGTGGCCTTACCCCATGGCACATGACATCTCCCCCATCCTTGAAGAACAGCTCGTCCTCGAGCTGGTAGAATGGGGGCAGAACTGTCGACGTCTTCCTATGTGGCAAGCAGGCGAGGCCACGCCAACAGACCCTATGATCCTTGCGCCACAAGTTAGCCTTGAACTCTTCCTGGCCGAGTTGGAACGAGGTGTCACAGTACATGCCCGGGCAGGAGAGATGCTCGCCATTGGCCACCTGGACTAGCATCTTCTCGTGCAGACGTAGGTGTAGAGTGGTCTGGCCCTCCGCTTCCTTGGCGATGAAGTTGTGAGTGGAGTCAGAGTCGGGGAGGGCTAGCAAGGAGATGTCACCTAGTTGGAGGGGAACTTGCACCGTTTCGCTTGCATGGACACCTGTGATGGCGTGCAAGGAAATATGCGGGTTGGCCTCCTGCTGCTAAGCCGACTCGGTGATGTCGTCATCCTCGTCGAAGGCAAGGTCCAGGAAGAAGAGACGTTGGCAGACTCGATTATGGTTGGGCCAAATTTCTCGTCGCAGTTGCAGTAGAGTCTAAGGTGATGGCGTTCCTCCATCTTCGACTAGGACAACCATTTTACCGACCGACCCTTCACCGTGACCGGTGTTGTCATAGAGGTCTGTGGCGAAGGCGCCGATAGTGTCAGTCGGGCTGGCGGCATGGACAGGATGGCAGCGCCGTTCCCTTCCACGATGACCTAGTGAGCTTGAGATGACTCAATCAGGTTCTGCATGAGGGTCGCGAGATCAGCCTGAGTAGAAGTCACCATGGTGGATAACTCTGAAATCGCTGGTGATGCTGATGAAGATGGCGCGGTGGAAGAAACCAAGAATCTTCTGGAATTTGATACCAAGTTGTCTATGGCATCGACACCTAGGGTAGGAGGTCCTCTACTGCGTAGATCATAACAGTAGGATAGGTTAACGTAGGGTTGATCCCCTTGCCGAGCTATGTTGGAGAACGGGGAAGACTTTAGAGAATTAGGGCAAACACTATAGATTGATGTTTCTTTTTTGCTTGTCTAATTACAAACTATGGACTCTTTATATAGAGTAGGGATCCCTTTTATGTCTAACCGACTTTAATTACAATTGGATAAGTAAACTAACAAGATTTTTACTAACCCTAACTCATGACCAGCAATGTGGTACTTACTGTTCACGTGAATAGTACCATGTAGTACTGTTCACCGTTGGGCCTGGTGCCCTGACCCATAGCAGTATTGTTCACCATTGGGCCTACTGCCTTGGCCCATAGCAGTACTGTTTCTCTTGGGCCTGGTGGCCATGGCCCATAGCACATGACAGTAACACTTTGTAGTGGGTTTGTCTGTCATGCAATTGGCAAATTGGCTGAATTGGCTTAGTGAACAACAATATTTCAACCAATTTTACATTTTCTCCCTCATATCTTACCTGTTTTTTCTGATAGAACTTCTTTTGCAACCCTCACCTGTAGGCCTTAAGCCACCCTTAGTTCTGCAGGAAGGATATGATCCCGAGTCCCGACTTCACTGTGCAAAATGATCTCTTCGACAGCAGCTGAAATCAAACTAATGAAATAGCTTTTCAAGTATTAGTGTAACCAACTTCATAGAGAGCTTGTAACAAAGAAAGTATCCAGCCCCATCCCAAACATCAGTTCACTGCCTGGCAGAGATGCTGTGAAACCTTCGCAGCAGTGTGGATTACAAGTGGCGGGTTTTGTTTGTCCTCTACTGCTGGAAACATTAATCTGGAAATGTCAATTATGTATATATTCTATAATATATATTTATCTTTTGAATTTAAAATATATTCCTTTCAATTCTAATAACCAAATGGACCCTTAGGTTTTATTTTACTTGACTGAAGTGTATTGGCTTAATGGACATTTCACTTATGATCTAACCTGTACTGAACAATAAGCAGCTGAACCAATCTAGTCATCTAGTGTTATTTTCTCCATCTCCCACACATTATTGGTATATTCATGAAACACGTACGATGTCTTTCTGCTACAGATATCACAGAAAGAGTAATGATTAATGATATTATTCTAACACTCACCAAATGATTTTAATGAATATAGATTCCTGAAAAGTTAGGTGAACACTAGAGCTGAGGTAATATACTAATATCTAACATCATGGGTTAATGGACGTATATTGCTCGCAGCATGTTTGCAATATCTATATAGATAAGCTGATCAACATCATCACGGACAACTTCTACTTCCTACTGGGTTTGAGCAACTAATTCAGGTATGTTATCCTACCTTCTAGGCTGTCAGCAGGATTGAACTGGGAACTTGAATCCTAGCCGTAAGAATATATTTAAGAAGCTAATGAGGAGAATTGCTAAAGCAGTAAGTAACTAGTTTTAACAATGAGCCCGAAGGTTTGCTAGCTAGTATCTATGCTGATTCATTCTGCAAATTCACTTATTTGTGATATATATATGTGCTTTTTTGTAGTAATAATTATACAGTGAGATGGTGACAAAACATTACCTGAACATCATTATTTTTTAACAAGTTCATTAATTACTATGCAAGGGCATTTACTTTCAGTCCTTTGTCTCTTTCTTTCCAGTTGGTTGTTTGCTAACCAAGAGTTGTGCCAAAACAATTTACTTTTGCAGGATGGTTGATGAGATGTCTGCACGCAATTTTTCAAGGAAAAACTGCAGGAACGCCTTGGTTCGCCTAAAGAAAACCAGTGCTGTGAGTACTGCCGCATCGGCAAGGCAACTCCCACCGCCTTGCATGTGGTGTGTGAGGTGTGCCACTGATTTATATTTTATTTCTGCATTTTTTACTGTTCTACTCACTCCACTTCGTTCTATAATATTGCAACATATGATTGTATTTTATATTTTAATGAATCTAGATAGTGACATTGATCATATTCAGGGGGTGTTTGGATTGGGGACTAAAATTTTAGCCTCCGTCACATCGAATATTTAGATACTATTTTAGAGTATTAAATATAGATTATTTACAAAACTCATTCATAATCGGGAGATTATTCGCGAGACGAATCTAATAAGTCTAATTACGCCATGATTTGACAATGTGATGTTACAGTAAACATTTGCTAATTATGGATTAATTAGGCTTAATAAATTCGTCTCATGAATTATCCTCCGATTATGCAATTATTTTTATAATTAGATCACGTTTGGTCCTTTAAATTGATGTCCAAATATCCGATGTGACATGGGCTATAGCTTCTTGATGCAAACACCCCCTCATTATATTATAAATTTCAAATCTAATCCTAAATTATAATATTATATTATGGAACTTTTTTCTAAGACCCTAGTTGGACTGAAACCTGAAATTGTGGTTGCAGAGAGATGTCACGGACACGGAGTTGAGCACTTCAGATACCATCCAACTATGTACTCCGAACTCTGAAGTTGATGCCTCTTGTAGGACCAGGCTGGCGAGTGCGTCACCCGTCGGATATTCAGCTGCTCCTAAGTTCTCATGAGCTCCGAGATAAAAAATATGGCTGGTTCTGGCGGAAAATATATCTCTGCCGAGTAATCTCCAGCTACCCACTTACCATCCCATTCTTTTATTCATGCATGCTGTAGCTATCTGATGCTGCAGCGCAGAGCGGTACTGTTTATAAACGCCTCGTGCCTTTATTTTGTTTTGGCAGGCTATGTTTTCCACAGAGGAATCTGCTTCCGTGTCCATCTTATCTTTGCAGGTAACAAGATTTCCCAATCATGCAGGATCATATCGCCATTTCATGGATTTGATACAGCACCATCAACAATAACCGCGAGATGTTCGACTGCACTCAGAAAGACCAAAACGAAGACGATAAGGTATACGTACAGATCGACGGAAAGATGCAGCACGAGAAACCAACCACCGATTGGCTACCAATTTGACCGGCCTCGTTAGCGTGGAGCCCCTGCAATTGTCGACGCGATCAGAGCGCCGATCTCCTTCATCTGGCCTGTCACCTGTGTCATGTTGGAGCGAGCCCCCGAACGACGCCGAAACTTCGCCGCACCGTCTCGCCGAAAGGGGGGAGCTTTGGTTGGCAGACGGACACGTCGGGTGCAGTGCAGATGGAAAGCGAGCGCACGAGAGTTTTAGTCGCGTTTGGCTTTGCCCGCGTCCGTTCTCTCGTGGAAGCGGTACGTGGCGCGGGTCCCGGCTGTCTGTCGGCGCGGTTGAACAGTGCGGCGTTGCATTCGAGGCGGAGCGGCCATGCTTCGTGTAAAATCTGCAACAGTGCGGAGTTAACCCATGAAAGCAATTGACGGATCGGCTTGGGCCACGAAGGACTGTTTTTGGGATCTTCTGTAGCTATAGCAATTCATAAAAATCTAAATATATTTCAAATGTTTCAGATTTAAAACTCGCTACAGAATTCTCACCTTCTTCAGTTTATTTAAAATTCTTACCAACTTTTTTCTTAAAATTAAAGTTTTTCAAATGGGTGATTTTATAGTTCTTGAGGATACCAATAGAAAATAATTTGCTATGTGTTAATTTTCTTGTATGTCATGTCTCATATACTATGTGATATTAATATCTCTCTCGTAAAATTTTCCAGATATCTTGGCTTGAAAGGTGAGAGTAGACACCAGAAGATTTAACTCTGTGATTAAATAGTTTGAGATGAGAGTAGATATTAGATGAGTCGACTTTTTGATACAATAATCTGAAGGATTAAATGGACAAATTCAATACCTACAAGTTGTTAAAACTTTTAAATGTTTTTAATACTTTGTATGTAAAAACTTTATAAAGAATTGCACTGAGTTCGAAAAAGCGTGTTGATAAAAAAAATCCGTGCCGATAATCCCCAAAGTAGTTCGGTCGTGCTGTTACTGAACTTCCCTATTCCTGTTCAACACCCCACTCATCAGTCATCTGCCTCGCATAAAGACAACCTCTAACTCTAAGGCCCTTTTTGGTTAGTTTAGTCTTTGGACTAAAGTTTAGTCCATCATATATTTGTTTTTATGGACTAAATCTCATAAATAGATTGAACAAAGACTATTTTACTCTAGCAATAAGAAGTATGAGTTTTCTCAACACACTTTAATGAGGCGTAGAAGTGTACAAAGCTCACTTTAATCCAGTTTAGTCCATCTCATATGGACCAGAGGACTAAAGTATTTAGTCCAAATTTTAGTTCTCTGTGTTTTGGGGAACAAAAGGCCTAAATTTGGGTGCTCTACATGAGGCATGCTGTAAGCTGTACCCGTTTGATAAAGTGCAGGCTGCTACTACACAAGTACACATACTACATCCACAAGCCACAGCTTTACTCACTTCCAGTTTTTACCATAACTCCATCATAGCCTTGATGGCTTCTTGCTGAGACACACAGGACACAGCAGTGAGCCAGGGAGTCCTTGGGGATAGAGTTATTAGCCTAGAGAAGAAAGCAACAAGCCATGCTACTACTGTGCTACACTTGCTGCTGCTAGTCCATGTCCTTTTCTCCCACTGTGTAAAATGTGGCAATGTGCATCGTCTTGTTCGTCCGGGCATCGCTCTCCATCCATCACTCGCCGAGCACAAAACGAGGCGAAAAGAGAGAGAAAGAGGGGAGAGAATTTGGAGAGAGAGAGAATAAAAAGGCTTTTTTGTGTTCGCTCAGTCCCAGTCCAGCTCGCTGCTCAGATCTAATCATTATTTAATCCTTTTCTGCAGTGTCACATGAGCACTCCCCCGTCATCGCCGATCCCCCAATCCATAACCCTAGTCTCGTCCGCATCCACATCGCCTTGCTCCGCCTCCGGCATGCGCGATGCGGCGGAGGGCTCGGACTCTTCGCCGTCGCAGATGTCGGAGGACGGGTCCGGCGGGAGCGGGGGCGGAAGTTCGATGCCAGATCTGACGGGCGGGAACGGTCGCGGCGGAGGGAGGTGGGCGCCGCCGGACCAGGTGCTGGAGAACGTCCTCGAGAGCGTGCTGGAGTTCCTCACGGCGGCGCGCGACCGGAACGCGGCATCGATGGTCTGCCGCTCCTGGTACCGCGTCGAGGCGCAGACGCGGCGGGAGCTCTTCATCGGCAACTGCTACGCCGTCTCTCCGCGCCGCGCGGTCGAGCGCTTCGGCGGAGTGCGCGCCGTCGTACTCAAGGGTAAGCCGCGCTTCGCGGACTTCAGCCTCGTGCCCTACGGCTGGGGCGCCTACGTCTCGCCCTGGGTCGCGGCGCTCGGCCCCGCCTACCCGCGCCTCGAGCGCATCTGCCTCAAGCGTATGACCGTCTCCAACGACGACCTCGTGCTCATCGCGAAGTCATTTCCTCTCTTTAAGGAGTTGTCGCTGGTGTGCTGCGAGGGATTCAGCACGCATGGCCTCGCCGCCATTGCCGAGCGGTGCAGGTACGCTTCCATCGAAAACTCTTGTGTGATTTGGATGATGCATCATGCATCTCACCTGAATCTAAGAGCCTCGTGGTATCAAGATATCAGCTTTCCAGACTGGGAGGAGGGTATCGTACTATCATTGGTGCATTTGATCAATCCCATCTGCATCATGCAATTCTGCTTTTTTTAATGTGCACGCAGTATTTACGCTTTTTAGTTTTATTGGTCCGACTCTGCCATGGATCAGAATCTGATATCGGCGAGCTTTTATGACCGTGTCGGTTTCTCATCGCTACACGTCTCCTTTCAAAATTTAGATCTTTATTGTTCTTGACGATCTAATCACTACGTTGGTGACACTTGGTAGTGTCACAGTCGAATCTTGCAGTGGCAAGTCCTCCATTTACTAGCTGCAAAGTTTATCCTTTTCTTGTTAGGTTTATGTGCGAAGCAGTTCTAGTAAATAAACATGACCTATCGTAAAGTGGGACAGAGTGAGACATTTCACATTAAAAACGGGTGGCCTTTCTGCTTTTGATGAATTATAATTGGTTATATCACTGAAATGTGGTCTCATGTGTTGGTTCATCTCATTTTTAGGTACCTCCGTGTGTTGGATCTGATTGAAGACTATATTGATGAGGAGGATGAGCCAGTGGATTGGATCTCCAAGTTCCCAGAGTCCAACACATCTCTGGAATCACTTGTGTTTGATTGTGTTAGTGTTCCATTCAACTTTGAGGCCCTGGAGGCACTTGTTGCACGCTCACCAGTTCTGCGTCGGCTGCGCGTGAATCACCATGTGTCGGTAGAGCAAATACGTTGTCTGATGTCAAGGGCTCCCCAGCTCACACACCTTGGTACTGGCGCATTTCGTTCTGAGACAGGCCCTGGCGGTGCTTCGTCTGTTTCTGAGCTTGCTACATCTTTTGCGGCATCCAAGTCGTTGATTTGTTTGTCGGGTTTCCGGGATGTCAATCCAGAATACCTCCCAGCAATCCACCCAATCTGTGCCAATCTCACCTCCCTTAATTTTAGCTTTGCGAGTTTAACAACTGAGGAGCTCATACCAGTTATTCACAATTGTGCCCGTCTTCGCACTTTCTGGGTAATTCTCTTATCAGCCTGTAAGTTTTTTATAAATATATATTCCCTCCATCCCAAAACATAATGACCTCTGCCAATTTTAGAACCAATTAAGCAGCAATGCAAAAATCCCCCACATTAAACCGGTGGACCACTCCTGATGGGCTTAATTACCACCGGCTGTTGGACTAATCCATGCCATGAATTGGTGTTTTAAATTTGATTGTACATGTTACAACCAAATACTCCTAGAAACAAGGCTAACCGATAAGGTGGTGCCCATGTGAAAAATAATTATACTTGGCTTGGGCTTTGTTGAAATCCAAAAGTCATTATACTTTGGGACAAAATTTAAATGCTTCCTTATATTTTGGGATGGAGGGAGTATTTATCTATGTTGGTTTTAAGTTTTCATGTTTGAATTTCTTATTCTAGGTTTTGGATACGGTAGGTGACGAAGGCCTTTGTGCTGTGGCTGAAACATGCTCAGATCTTCGTGAGCTACGAGTTTTTCCTTTGGATCCCACTGAGGATTCTGAGGGATCAGTATCAGATGTCGGTCTTCAGGCAATCTCAGAAGGCTGCCGTAAACTTGAATCAATTCTCTACTTTTGCCAGCGCATGACAAATGCAGCAGTAATTGCTATGTCCAAGAACTGCCCTGACTTGGTAACATTCCGCCTTTGTATTATGGGACGCCACCGCCCTGATTGGGTCACCGGGGAGGCCATGGATGATGGCTTTGGGGCAATTGTGATGAACTGCAAGAAGCTCACTAGACTTTCAGTCTCTGGCTTGCTCACTGATAAGGCATTTGCATACATTGGAAAATACGGGAAACTAATAAAGACACTGTCTGTTGCCTTTGCTGGAAATAGTGATATGTCTCTCCAATTTGTGTTTGAGGGATGCACTAGGTTACAGAAGCTTGAGGTCAGAGATAGCCCTTTTAGTGATAAGGGATTGCTCTCTGGCCTGAGTTATTTTTACAACATGAGGTTCCTATGGATGAATTCATGCAAGCTAACCATGAGGGGTTGTAGAGATGTAGCTCAGCAAATGCCTGACTTGGTGGTTGAAGTGATGAAGGATCATCCTGATGATGAAGGGGAGATGGAGACTGCTGATAAGTTGTACTTGTATCGATCACTGGCAGGACCAAGGAATGATGCGCCACCCTTTGTCAACATCTTGTAGCATTGCTGTTGGAAGAAGTTTGTTGTACTCTGAACATGTTTCTCTCTTATTCCTTAGCATTGCTGTTGTATTCCGGAGTACTGATCAAGTCTGTCAGAACCAGAGATGGAAGCCTCCCGCAGATGATTTTCAAATGTCGCCTGGAACAGTCATACATTCTTGAATTAAGTGGGCCATCAATTCTTTTCTGGGCTGACAGAGGGGCATTCAGAATTGAGGTATATATATGAGGCTCTTCTTGATATGTGTACCTTGATGAGAAGTTCATCGAGCTACCTGATGCCTGATGAGGATCCCTTCTTTTCCTTGCGGCAACTCCACTGATGCCAACCAATGTACTGTTAGGTCAAGAGTAGGAACTGATTCCACTGGGACTGACTGCAGGCCGGCTCCAGTCAGCATGGTTAGACTAGCCATCTTTTGCTTGATTTATTTGCTCAGACGAAGGAATGACAATGACTATGTCAGGAAGCTCGAATGTTCCATCATATGTTGCCTTATGTTTTAGATGATGTCAAAACTCAACTATGATAAATTTTCCCTTCCCATATTTTTGGGGTTTGCACGAGTTGTTTTTGTAGTTCATTACCCCTTTTTCTTGGTCTCACCTGCTGCTGTTATGAATCAAGAGGTTATTGAAAAAAATGAAATTTATTCCATTGCTTTGTTGCATGTCACTACCATCACTGTTCTATTGCCACTATCATGCTACCTTGACTAATGAGTGTTTTATTGCTCTATTGCTACTACAATAATAAATGCCCTAGGCTGTGCATTGCCATCATAAGGACAGGCCCTACTAATGATTTGATCTCAGAGTAGTCCTTGTTTCATTTAGATCTGCATGACATCAACCGCCTGATTCCTGTTTGCCTTTACTCTTTCTTTTTTCCTGTGCATCTTTCAGGATCCTGGAGGTGTGAAGGGCTGAAGGCTCAGCTGAGCAAGTGAGCACCTGCAAGGGAAGAGTTAGCAGCTTACTAATGGCCAGCCTCACGGGGGGGAATCCCATTGTCGCATGCGCTGCCTGTTGCGCGTCATCTTCCACCTTCGTGCTAACCACTTCTCTTTAGTGTCCCGGAGCCCTAAGTTGTCACCAATAATTAACAAAACCAGGGTGTCTCTTTATCATGGTTTTAACCTATACTTTACATCTCTGCCTTCCCTGAGAGTGAGGCTGTCAAGCATGTGGTCTGCTTCCTGTGCTCACTGCATCTTGCATTTGTTTTGTCAGGCGCCTCAAGCTTAACCTGCCTTTCTGTTTTGCATCGTGAGCTGCGTCAGGGTGATGAGCCGCCTTAATTATCAACATGGCTTTTTAAGGAGATCCCGGAGAGCTTTGCAGATCTCAGGTTCATTTTAGTGTTTTCTGGGAGTATGACGCTATGCATTGTTTATGGTGTACGCAGCAATTCCTTCTGTCACTAAGCCCCGTTTATTTTTTGGGTCTAAAACCTGAAACTTGGTTATTTTAGTCCGGACTAAAGTTTAATACTCTTATTTGGATCTAGAGACTAAACAACATTTAATCTCTCTGAAATAATAACTTTACCCCTAATAATTGCTATCCCTCTGTGCTTTCCTCCTGCCATTTTTCCCATGTCACAAATATTGGTCGGAACACATATTTGCTGGCCAGAATGATAAACCCTCACTACAGGAAAACGATAAACTTCCGTCGGCCAAATTAACTTTTGTCGGCTTTTGGGAAAGCCGACGGAAGTTAACTTAACTTCCGTCGGCTTCTGACAGTGGCCGACGGAAGTTAGCGGGGATTTTTCCGCGGCCGATCGGATCCACTCTAACTTCCGTCGGCTTTAATGCTGGCCGACGGAAGTTAGGGGCCTTTTCCCCCAACCGCGCGCGCGTACAGGGAGACCTAACTCCCTGTACGCGCCCACGCCGCCGCCGCCTCCCGCGCCCAGCCCGCCGCCGCCTCCCGCCCTCGCCGCCGCCCGCCCTCGCCGCCTCATGCCGCCGCCCGCCTCGGGCGTCGCTCGCCCGGCCGCCTCCCGCCTCGGCCGCCGCCGCCCGCCCTCGTCGCCTCCCGCGCGCACGCGCCGCCACCATCCTCCGGACCGTGCCGCCGCCCGGCCGCCCAGCGGTCGCAGCTCCTCCTGCCGCCGCCGGCCACGCCTACTGCCCCGTGCCACCGCCTCCTGCCACCTCCGGCCGCCGCCGCCTCCGGCCGTCGCCGCCACCGGCCACCGCCCTGTCCCACGTGCCACCGCCCGCGCCACCACCTCCAGCCGCTGCCGGCCACCGCCCGGTTCGCCCACCACCCGATTCTAAAGGCGCTGGTACTATTCATCTCCTCCATAAAAAAACTTACTTTTTTATGGATTACTATAGTCACGACAATCAAATTATAGCAAATATCTATTGTGATACATGTTTAGAGGCTTCTTTTTGATACATGTTTGTAGTTTCCTAACAATTTGAAGTTACTTAGGTGTCACCGAATATCTATTCCGATGTTTATATGCAATATATGTTGTGATGTTAAAAAATTTGTTCATGTATTAATATGTTTCATATGCAATGTTCAGCCGACCGCCGCTCGTCAACCTCCACCGCCCGCCGGCCTCCGATCCATCGCTAGCTCTTAAGTAATTTTTTCTTCTTTAAGATTTTTCTTCACTTTTGATTTGTGAATTTTGTCATAGTGGATTACAATGGTTGCTCTAGGTTTGCAGTAATTTTATCATAGTGGCCGAAGATTGATTGTATGATAGACACTTATTTTTTGTTGTAATTTGTGATATAATGAATAATTGTTTCATTTTTGCTCACAATGACGTTAATTGTTATTATGCACATGTCACAAGTAGTTGCCCTGAATTAATTTTATGCTTTTACAAATGTTTCGTATGCGATGTGCTATTATATATGCTATTAATTATATTCTTATATTAATTTGTGGTTTATTGATGATTTCATTATGATGATTACTATATTATATATATGTATAATTTCTTATATATATTCTTTTCGTATCCAATATTTTATTTGACACCAATGTAAATAGTGTAACGAAACATATGCGTCACCCGTTTCGGACCAACATGTCTCACACGTGTCATGCGTGTGAGATATGTAGGTCCAGAATTGTCCCTTTTTGGACAGCCTCAGAGTGGGCGACAGAGTGTGGTTTATGATGAGTCATGAGTCCGAATGGGATTTCAGTAACATAACTTTGTTGTTCTCCATTGCACCACTATCAGGCGTACAATTGGAGAACAGCGGGGTTATGCTGCTGAAATTTCGTTCGGACTCATGGCTCATCATAAATACCACGTTTTGTCGGTCACTCTTGGGTGGGTTTAGGACCTACCTTTTCCTATAGACCATGGTTGTCACGGCATCGCCTGCGCCGACTAGGCGTCCAGACGGTCACCGCCGGACGCCATGGTGAATCGCCTCGCCTGGGTGGAGTTAGGCGCCCGCCTGGAGCTTCTAGGCGTCGCCCATGGCGCCTAGGCGATCGCCAGGCGTGTTTGGGCGGGCGCCTAGGGTCCGTGGTAGTGTCTAAGGCGTGGCACAGGCCTTTCGGTTAACCCTGTTCTCTTGCGTCGCAGGCTCTGCTTCCCCTTGTGTCGCCGGCCGCCCGGCCGCCTCTGCTTCCCCTCCGTTGTCCGGAGGCGGAGGCGGGGGGTGGCCAGGGTGTGTGTATGTTGCGAGCCCTTTTATAGCGGCCAGTGCGTGAATCTTCTTGATTGAATGAATGTTTTGCATATAGAATGGCTGAGGACGACCGACGGTGGATGTATAGTGGTTGGATGAAAAGTGGAGCTCACACGAGGGAGTGGGTAATCAACGCTGAGAAATTTGTTGATCGTGCATTCGCTTTGACAACAAACACTGGCGCGAGGTGCTCATGCATGAAGTGCAGAAATTCTCGTTGGCAAGACAAGAGGACGTTGTCATTGCATATTTGCAAATATGGTTTCGTGCCAGGTTATGAAGTTTGGTCTTTTCACGGCGAGACAGGCCGTGAAAAAACGGTATTAGAAGTGGAAGAAGAAGATGATAGCGTTGCTGACGATAGGATGGATGAGATGGTTGATGCTATACGACCGGAGTTTGCAGGTACTCCATGTTCAATGGAGTTATTGACTCGAGAGCGGTGAGAGCTCAGAAGTCAGCTCAGTCATCGCAGAGCTCCGTCGGAGTTGGCTCCAACCGTCGTCGCTCTTCAGAAACCCCGGAGGTGGATCGGGTGAGGGAGGAAATGAGGCAGGAAATGAGGCGGCGCGACGAGTACTATACCGCCTGCTTAGCACAACAGCAGGCGATGATCCAAGTAAGTTTAGTTTGGAGTGTTGTAGTTAAAAAGTATTCAGAAATAGGTTTAGAACTAACTGATTACATTAAAACATGTGTAGCAACTAGCCCAGCAGCATGGTGGATTGGACATGTCCAATTTCCAACCGCTACCTCCCCCGCCACCACCATTATATTCTACATCACCTGAGGTACCTCCTGACATATTGTTACTTCAGATACTTAAGTTAGTGTTTAGAAGAGTAGTTGAGTTAATTCGTTCTCTAATTTTGTCTATTTCTTCAGACTTTCCGTACGCCTGGCCAGGATGGAGCCTCTCGGGCAAATGTGGATGAAGCAGGAGGCAGCGGCGGCACCCACGACCCAAATGTGGATGAAGCGGGAGGCGGCGGCGGCACCCACGATCCAAATGTGAGCGATCAGTGAGTATATGGACAAATATGACTTTGTATGTGGCTCTCGCTGTGTTTTGTGAATTTGTATGTGAATTTGTATGTTATATGTGAATTCAGATGTGTACTGTGACTTTGGATGTGAATTCAGTTATATTATGTGATTTTGGATGTGATGTGTGAAGTGTGGATGTGAATTTGGATGTGAGATGTGATTTTGGATGTGAGATGTGATTTTGAATGTTATATGTGAAGTTTGAATGTGATTTTGGATGTGAAATGTGATTTTGGATGTGTATTGTGAATGTATGTGAAATTGTGGTTGGATGTGAGTGTGAGTAGGGGAACCAGGAAAAAATAAAAAAAAATACCAGATAACTTCCATCGGCTTTGACCATAGCCGACGGAAGTTAGCTGGTTTCGGCCACGTGGGCAGAAAGGCTAACTTCCTGTCGCGCCCCGATTTAATAAATCAGGACTTTATTGAAATTCCATAGAAAATCAATAAAACAAGACGTTCATCATGCGACCACGTATAATACGGGCAATCATTCACGGTTCGTAGACCGCATTAATACAAAAGTGAATAAAGGTGAAGAGAAACTAATAAAACAAGGGTCCTAGATGAACGCCTCCTTCCAGTCTCGCCTTGACTGGGTCGCTACTCCAGACCTTCATCCTCCTCGTAGTAGACGGGCTCTGATGTTGTAAGTCAACGGGGTGAGTACAGATGTACTCAGCAAGCCACCGAATGCAAATATAATGCAAGGTAATAATCAAGGGAGATAGTGGCTAGTTTAGCGGAAGTAGCATAATTGTAAAGCTTTAAATGTGAGCAATTTATTAGTACGGAAAAGTAAACATGTGCATGTGTATCATCATCATCTAACTCGAGGGGTACAGTCACCCCACCTCGCTCAACAGTCCTTACGTCCCATGAATAATCCGAACATTCACACAATTGTAAACTAACTGCGAGTAGTCACACAACCCGCCCTTGACCGTGGGCTCGGCTTTTCGAAAAGATTGAATTACTCTGATCAGAGATGTACCACTGTACCCACAAGGCACGCACTCATCACTTACACCAAAGTGTAACGAGATGACCCATTTCACGGGAACTCGTGCCAAAACCTTCCATATGGTTCCCTCCGACTCCACAACACCCTCTTATGGGTTTCGTATCGTGTCTCGACGTGTCGAGTGCTCACCATACCCCCCCTTGAGCCTTCTTTGGTACAAGTCGCCCGCAGGCTAGCCCCTTGTACCCCTCCACTATGGTGCATAGAGCCGAAGAGTTCCACACTTCCAGTTAGGACTTACCCATTAGACTTGTGGTTGGTACGGAAGTGCTTTGCAACAGATCCCGCAGACCGGTCCTTATAGTGCCCCGGGTGCGACAAACCAGTGCCCGAGCTTGCACCCGGAACCCACCATACTTATAACCTAGCCAACTCCAACAGAGTCCAGAGACGAGAATAACAGGGAAATTCATATACAGAAATCCAGCTATCTACGACTCGTTCTTTTTAACCTATAGCAGGTGTGCCGGTACATTGGGCACTAGCTAATATATTTATAGTAGAGTGACAAGGAGTTAAGGCTCAATAAGCATGGCTTGGGTTTGCACACAAGGACGGGGATCTAATAAATATAAGTGTAAGGCTTGAGTATTTGACTAATGCAATATTAACCTATGGGTTATAGCGATAAGTTATTAAAACATGGGCTCAAATATGATCAACTGTTTCCACAGAGGTGGTCGATGACTTGCCTTGATCAGCAAAGGGGGATGGAGGAACCTCGGGGTAGAACTCCTGCTCCTCGACGAACTCGTAGTCTTCTCGATACGGAAAAGTAAACAATACATTTAATAAACAGATAAAATCCACCAAATAAGCAATATTCACATTTGTGGGTGTTTTTATGTGAAGTAATATTTTAATATTCTAAAGTTTGGTATAAAACAGTAGAACTTAACTTTTTAGGATTTTTCCTAATTGATTTTCTGTATTTCAAATTTTAATCCCTAAAGGGTTTTTATTCATTTATTTAATAAAAATATTTTGGGTAACAGTAACATACTGTTTTTAGTGCATTAATGTGTAGAGAATATTATTCTGGATTTAACAAAATTTGAATGGTGAAATTTGGAGTTAAAATGAGCAAGATATGAATTTTTGAAGTTTAAACAAATTTCTGTATTTTATTTAATCCAGAAAACCTGCGAGGGTCCACGGTGAGCCAAGTCCACCATGGACCCGCGCACTGTGCGCGTGGGCCGATCGGATCTGGACCGTTGGATCCAGATCCAACGATCTGCGACTGTGCGGGGAGTTTAAGTGAGATCCAACGGCTGAGATCGACCGATACCGGTCAACCTCAGTCAAACGCATCAGGGCGCTCGGTTTCAGGATCTAATCCTGGCCGTTCAGTCCGGATCAAACGGCAGGGGCGTCGTCCGGCACGCGCGCAGCACGGGGGAAGCCGAGGGCTTCGTCCCCAGCGCCGGCCGAACAACGGCGAGCTCCCTCTGGCGACGGCGATGGCCGAAGGCCCTATTCTTTGCCAAAAATGGAATGAGGAGGAGCTGGCGGTCACGTTCGTACCTTAAGTGGCGACGGTGATCAACGGACGGCGACCGACGATGGGGTAGACGGCGGAGGGGGTTCGGGAGCTCGACGGCGACGACGATCCGGCGGTTTCCAAGGTCAACGGAGGGGTGGCCAGGGACGGGGGGTCGTCGACGGTCACTCTGGTGGCGGTGGCTAGGGCGGAGGAGGCCGAGGTCGACGACGATGACTCGCCGGAGGTGGAGCAGAGCTAGGGGCCAAAAAACCTTGCGGCAGTGCTCCTGAAGGCGATGGCTTGCGCTAGGGAGGTGTGGGCTAAGTGCGGCGGCCAGAGAGGGTTTAAGTAGGGGCTTCGTCGTCGTTTAAACGGAAGGGAACCGTGGAGATCCGAGGGGATTCCTATTTTGCACCGGCGGGCTTCCAAATGCGCGCATGCTTGCTGTCTAAGCCAAAGACGCGTGGGGATTAGGGGGAAGGTGATCGCTGGTGCTCGAGGAAAAGGAATCCGGGTCAATCTGGGCTAACGCGGGTGGCCGGCGGTGGGATTCGGAAGGGGATCTCGCCGGAAAGGAAAGGGGAGGGGGGGTTTCCATCGGGGAAGATGGATCCGACAGGTGGCCCCCACCTGTCGGCGGGTGAACGAGAAAGGAATACCCGACAGGCGGGTCCCGTCGGTCAGAGAGCGCGAGAAGGGCATGGGTGGCTGACGGGTGGGCCAGGCGGGGCGCGGTGGAGGAGAGAGGAGCGGGAGAGTGCGCCGACAGGCGGGCCCCTCCTGTCAGCGAGAGGGCGGTGATGGGCTGGGCCAAAAAGGCCGTTGGAGGGAGGTTTCAGGATTGAGGCCCAGTAAGCTTTTTAATCCTTTTCTGATTTAAAATAATTCCAGTAATTCATTTATTTGATTAAGGGTTGAATCACTGTTGATAAAAATTTGAAAAAATTCCTAAAATTATATTTTGGTCTCTAGTTCATCTCATAAAATTTCCAGGTCCAAATTTTGAATATTTCTCCCTGTTTGGCTTTATTTGGGTTCTTTTGTTATTTCTCCTTTAGTCATAAATCCAAAAATGATTTAAATATTATTTTCTTTTTATTTTATTCCTTTTTAATTTCTGGGGTGTTACAATCCTATCCCTCTTACAGAGAATCTCGTCCTCGAGATTCGGCTCAATCCTCGAATAGTTCAGGATGCTGTGCCTTGAGTTCATCTTCTTTTTCCCATGTAGCCTCTTCTATCGGATGATTGCTCCACTGTACTTTACAGAAGCGGATGACTCGGCTCCTGGTGATTCTTTCTTTGACTTCCAATATCTTGACCGACTTTTCCACATAGGTCAGATCCTCTTGGACATCCAACTGCTGAAGGTCCACTTGTTCTGTGGGGACGCGGAGACACTTCTTGAGTTGAGATACATGGAATACATCATGCACTCCAGTCAACGAGGGTGGTAGTTCCAACTGATAAGCTACTTCGCCCTGGCGTCGGATAATAGGGAATGGTCCAACATATCGAGGGGCCAACTTTCCTCTCATGTTAAACCGTTGAGTCCCACAGAGAGGCGTAACTCGAAGATAGACGTGTTCTCCTTCTTCAAAGGCTGTCTCGGCGGCGATTGTCTGCGTAGCTCTTCTGTCGCGATTGGGTTGTCTTGAGCCGGTCTCTGATGATCCGTACCTTCTCTTCAGCTTCACGGAGAATGTCCGTTCCGAACACTTGGGATTCACCAGTTTGATCCCAAAGTAGGGGCGTTCTACACTTACGTCCATATAAGGCTTCAAAAGGAGACATCTGAAGGCTGGCTTGGTAACTATTGTTGTACGAAAACTCTGCGTACGGCAAGCTCTTGTCCCAAGTGGCTCCAAAATCCAAGACACATGCTCGAAGCATATCCTCTAGTATCTGATTTACCCTTTCTGTTTGTCCATCTGTCTGAGGATGGTAGGCAGTACTGAAATTCAACCTCGTGCCCATCTCCTCTTGGAGGTTCTTCCAAAAGCGAGAGGTAAACTGACTTCCTCGGTCAGACACTATCCTCTTGGGCACTCCATGAAGACATACTATCCGGGCCATATATAGCTCTGCTAGCTTAGGGCCACTGAAGGTCGTCTTGACGGCTATGAAATGAGCAACTTTCGTAAGCCGGTCGATGATCACCCAAATAGAATCATACCCAAGTTGGGTCTTTGGTAGTCCGGTGATGAAATCCATACCGATCTCTTCCCACTTCCATTCTGGCACTTTAAGTGGTTGTAACAATCCTGCGGGTCTCTGATGTTCAGCTTTTACTCTTCTGCAGGTGTCACATTCGGCGACGAACTGGGCAATCTCTCTCTTCATGCTAACCCACCAATAGCGTTCCTTTAGATCCTGGTACATCTTGGTACTGCCGGGATGAATGGAGTACAATGTCTCATGGGCTTCTCTTAAGATAAGAGTCTTTATTTCAGGTTTATCCGGCACACATATCCGAGTTCCAAACCATATGGTGCCACTCTCGTCCTCTGAAAATCCGGGGGCTTTTCCTTGTCTCATGTTCTTCTTAATGGCAACTATATCCGGGTCCTCTAACCGAGCTTCACGGATCTGCTCAAACAAGACAGGTTGGGTCTCCAAGGTGGCTAGATATGCTCTGGTGGTCAATCCAAGATTCAGTTTTTCCATCTCTCTACATAACAAGGGTGCGTGCTCCTGAATCATCATGGCGGTGCAATATCCCTTGCGACTTAATGCATCAGCTACCACATTTGCTTTTCCGGGGTGGTAGTGAATACCTAAGTCATAGTCCTTGATCAGTTCCAACCATCGCCTCTGCCTTAGATTGAGGTCAGGCTGTGTGAAGATATACTTCAAACTCTTGTGATCCGTGAAGATCTCACAGCGATTTCCAACCAAGTAGTGCCTCCAAATCTTAAGGGCGTGCACTACGGCGGCTAATTCCAAATCATGGGTCGGATAATTCAATTCATGAGGTCTCAACTGACGGGAGGCATAAGAGATAACTTTTCCATCTTGCATAATAACACATCCCAATCCTTGGCGAGATGCGTCGCAATAGACATGGAAGTCTTTGCGGATATCCGGTAGGGTTAGTATGGGTGCAGACACCAAACGGGTCTTGAGGGTGCGGAAACTTTCCTCGCATTCAGGAGTCCATTCAAACTTCTCTCCTTTCTGCAACAACTTGGTCATTGGCTTGGCTATCTTAGAAAAATTCTCAATAAACCTCCGATAATATCCGGCCAAACCTAGAAAACTTCGTATCTCAGATACGTTCATGGGTGGCAACCAATCCGTAACTGCTTCTACGGTGGCAGGGTCTACTGCGATTCCTTGCGCAGAGATGATGTGTCCAAGGAACTTTACTTCTGCCGTCCAAAACTTGCATTTGCTGTACTTGGCATACAATTGGTGTTCCCTTAGCTTTCCTAGGGTTAACCGGAGGTGAGTCTCGTGCTCCTTCTGGTCCTTGGAATAAATGAGGATGTCGTCTATGAATACCACGATGAACTTGTCCAAATACTCCATGAACACTTTGTTCATCATATTCATGAAGAACGCAGGGGCGTTGGTCAATCCAAAGGACATAACCGTGCACTCATACAATCCATAACGGGTGGTGAAGGCAGTCTTGGGTATATCCTCTTCTCGAATCCTCAACTGATGGTAACCAGACCGCAGGTCGATCTTCGAGAATACCGTAGCTCCCTTGAGCTGGTCGAAGAGATCGTCGATCCGAGGTAACGGATACTTATTCTTGATTGTTACCTCATTCAAGGCGCGATAATCTACACACATACGCTTTGCCTTGTCTTCTTTCTTCTCGACGAAGATGACGGGGGCACCCCACGGTGATGTGCTTGGTCTGATATAGCCTTTCCTTTCAAGATCCTCCAATTGCTGCTTCATCTCAGCTAATTCGTTGGCGGCCATCCGGTATGGTCGCTTGTAGATAGGGGTGGTTCCTGGCACCAAGTCAATCCTGAACTCGATGTCCCTCTTGGGTGGCATCCCTGGTAGATCCTCTGGGAATACGTCCGGGTATTTACTGACTACTAGTATCTCTTCCAAGGTAATCTGATGTAGTATTGGTCTTCTGATCTTCAATCTTGGCATCTGAAATGTGATGGCAGTACCTTCTTCGCTGGTTACAGTCACTTTTCTGTGGGCACATTCTATCACTCCTTGGTATTTATTTAACCAATCCATTCCTAGAATGAGATCCAGGCCTTGGCATTCTATTAGGATGGGGTCGACCCAAAATACGGTGCCGTGGATATCTATCCATACCTTTGGGCTATATGTTAGGGCTAGAGTTTGTTTACCCGGGGTGACTATTTGTACGGCTCTGGGTAGTTCTTCTGTGCTTAGATTGTTCTTTTCCACAAATTCAGTTGAGATGAAGGAGTGCGTAGCTCCGGTGTCAAACAAAACTATTGCAATTGCTGAATTTACCATGAACTTACCCATCACGATCTCGGGCGCAGCCTGGGCTTCCTCGGCGGTGACATGGTTGACGCGAGCACGGATGGCGGGGTTCGTCGTGACTCCCTGTGCGCGCTTGGGGTGGGGGCACTGATAGGCGAAATGCCCCTCCTGGCGGCAGTTAAAACATACCACGGGCTTGCCGTGCTTGTCGCGCAGAATCTCTGCCTTCTTTGCTGGGGCGGATGGTGCAGCTGGCGCGGCAGGAGCGGGGCGAGGCTGTCCGGCTCCGGTGTTGGCGGCAGGTGGTGCCGGACGATGTACTGGGCGGGGGTGGTATTGTGGCGTCGGAGGAGGAGGGGTGAAACGAGGCCTCTGCGCCATGCCTTGGTTCTGCCTGAAAGCAATCATTCTTTTCCTCTTCAGGTCGACCTTATTTTGCTGAGTCTCCTGAATAATAGCCTTATTAACCAACTTTTGGAAGTTGGCATAATCTCCGGAAACGATTTGAAGGGACAACTCATCCTTAAGACCTCGAAGGAACTTAGACTGCCTGGCCGCGTCAGTACGGACTTCTTCAGGCGCGTATCGAGCCAGCCGGTTGAACTCGTGTAAATACTCCGTGACGGACCTGCTCCCCTGCTGCAGGTCCCTGAACTCCTGCTGCTTCTGTGCGATGATGCCTTCTGGGATATGAGCGGCACGGAAAGCTTCAGAAAATTCTGCCCAAGTGTGAACATGTCCTTCGGGCAGAGTCTCTCGCAGGTTGTCCCACCATTTTGCGGCGGGACCATGGAGTTGATGGGTGGCGAAGGCCCCCCTTTCCTGCTCAGTGCAGGTCAGCAGATCGAGCTTCTTCTCAATGGTCCTTAACCAATCCCCAGCCTCCATGGGGTTGGTGGTGCTTGAGAAGGTTGGTGGGCGAACTCGGAGGAACTCCGAGAGCTGGGACGCGGGAGCGGGAGCTGGGGCGGCGTGATGATGCAGCTCGGGCTGTTGGTGATGGCGGAAAAACTGAGCCTGCTGCTCTTGCATCTGCTGCTGCTGTTGTTGCATCTGGTTTAATAGGGCAGCAACCAACTGGTTCTGAGTGGCCATCATCTCAGCCAGTGTGGGGTGGTTGGCGACTGGGGCTTGCCTTTGCCCGGTCGCTCCCCACTGTGGCAAGTTGCCGTTCTCTCTTCCGTTCTGGGGAGCGTCGGAGCCTTGGTTGTTCGACATCCTGAGGTTTCCAAAATTAGACAACATTCTTTTAGCGGATACTTTTATTAAGTTTTATTCCTAAAATGCCGTTCTTGCGGTTACATTTATTTATTACTTCATTCATGCCTTATGTTTTGACATGAATGCTAATACAATCAAGCAAAAATGAAAAACACTCAACCGAAAAACTATGTCTACGGTAGCTCGGGGGACGGCTCGATCTCTGGCTCGTGGGAGATGGTAGGGGTCGAGGAGCTGGACGGTCCGGCGGGTGGTGCGCTGCGGGAGATCCTCTTGGGCCTCACAGTGGGGATCCGAAGGGGTTTCTTCCTGCGAGGCGGAAGAGGTGCGATCTCCTCTATGTCCTTCTTCAACTCCTCGATCTGGTAGCGGAGATGTGGGTTGGTGGCGACACGCTGTCGAAGGAGCTCATTTTGGTGCCGCAACTCCTCTGCCTCGACAGCCAAGCGGTGTCCCTGCTGGATCCGGCGACGAAGCTCTCCGTTCTCGCGGTTCAGATCCTCAGAAGAGTGTCGGTAGAAGCTGATGGTGTCGCGCTGTCCATTGGCGTCCTGCAGCGCCTCGTAGTGGAGATCATCCATGGCCTCCAACAAGCGCATGGTATGACCAATCGCCGAATGGCGCTGGGAGAGGGTGCTGACGAAGACACTGTGTGGGCTCCCTGGGGTGCGAAGAGGAACGAAGCGAAAGTCCGTGTCGTAGAGCTCGCTGTCGTAGATCATCCGGAGCTCCGTGAGTGCCTGGAGGGCGGTGCGCTGACTGGCAACCAAGAAGGTAGGTCCTCCTCCGCGATAGGTGTGAGCTGTCTGAGGGGAGGGCTGGACGACGACGGTGACCTCGCAAAAGCTTTCTTCCTCGTCGGGGAAGACTCCATGGTACATCGGCTCATGCTCAAATCCGAGAAAACTGACGAGCATGCGTAGCTCGCGGATGAATCCGGCCTCATCCCGAAGGTTCCCGCTCATGGTACGGGCCGGCATCTACAAAAGAGAAAAATTTTTGTGAAAACTTCAGAAGATGAGAAGGTAAGCATTTTGTAAGAAAATATGTTTAATATAAGTCCTAGGGTCAGGTCTGTTTGGCTTCCTACAGTCAAGTCGGCTCTGATACCATCTTGTCGCGCCCCGATTTAATAAATCAGGACTTTATTGAAATTCCATAGAAAATCAATAAAACAAGACGTTCATCATGCGACCACGTATAATACGGGCAATCATTCACGGTTCGTAGACCGCATTAATACAAAAGTGAATAAAGGTGAAGAGAAACTAATAAAACAAGGGTCCTAGATGAACGCCTCCTTCCAGTCTCGCCTTGACTGGGTCGCTACTCCAGACCTTCATCCTCCTCGTAGTAGACGGGCTCTGATGTTGTAAGTCAACGGGGTGAGTACAGATGTACTCAGCAAGCCACCGAATGCAAATATAATGCAAGGTAATAATCAAGGGAGATAGTGGCTAGTTTAGCGGAAGTAGCATAATTGTAAAGCTTTAAATGTGAGCAATTTATTAGTACGGAAAAGTAAACATGTGCATGTGTATCATCATCATCTAACTCGAGGGGTACAGTCACCCCACCTCGCTCAACAGTCCTTACGTCCCATGAATAATCCGAACATTCACACAATTGTAAACTAACTGCGAGTAGTCACACAACCCGCCCTTGACCGTGGGCTCGGCTTTTCGAAAAGATTGAATTACTCTGATCAGAGATGTACCACTGTACCCACAAGGCACGCACTCATCACTTACACCAAAGTGTAACGAGATGACCCATTTCACGGGAACTCGTGCCAAAACCTTCCATATGGTTCCCTCCGACTCCACAACACCCTCTTATGGGTTTCGTATCGTGTCTCGACGTGTCGAGTGCTCACCATACCCCCCCTTGAGCCTTCTTTGGTACAAGTCGCCCGCAGGCTAGCCCCTTGTACCCCTCCACTATGGTGCATAGAGCCGAAGAGTTCCACACTTCCAGTTAGGACTTACCCATTAGACTTGTGGTTGGTACGGAAGTGCTTTGCAACAGATCCCGCAGACCGGTCCTTATAGTGCCCCGGGTGCGACAAACCAGTGCCCGAGCTTGCACCCGGAACCCACCATACTTATAACCTAGCCAACTCCAACAGAGTCCAGAGACGAGAATAACAGGGAAATTCATATACAGAAATCCAGCTATCTACGACTCGTTCTTTTTAACCTATAGCAGGTGTGCCGGTACATTGGGCACTAGCTAATATATTTATAGTAGAGTGACAAGGAGTTAAGGCTCAATAAGCATGGCTTGGGTTTGCACACAAGGACGGGGATCTAATAAATATAAGTGTAAGGCTTGAGTATTTGACTAATGCAATATTAACCTATGGGTTATAGCGATAAGTTATTAAAACATGGGCTCAAATATGATCAACTGTTTCCACAGAGGTGGTCGATGACTTGCCTTGATCAGCAAAGGGGGATGGAGAAACCTCGGGGTAGAACTCCTGCTCCTCGACGAACTCGTAGTCTTCTCGATACGGAAAAGTAAACAATACATTTAATAAACAGATAAAATCCACCAAATAAGCAATATTCACATTTGTGGGTGTTTTTATGTGAAGTAATATT
Organism: Zizania palustris; assembly: GCA_019279435.1. Taxonomy (NCBI): domain Eukaryota; kingdom Viridiplantae; phylum Streptophyta; class Magnoliopsida; order Poales; family Poaceae; genus Zizania; species Zizania palustris. Next base: position 36,855,853 of record JAAALK010000287.1, on the reverse strand, counting down.
TTAATATTCTAAAGTTTGGTATAAAACAGTAGACCTTAACTTTTTAGGATTTTTCCTAATTGATTTTCTGTATTTCAAATTTTAATCCCTAAAGGGTTTTTATTCATTTATTTAATAAAAATATTTTGGGTAACAGTAACATACTGTTTTTAGTGCATTAATGTGTAGAGAATATTATTCTGGATTTAACAAAATTTGAATGGTGAAATTTGGAGTTAAAATGAGCAAGATATGAATTTTTGAAGTTTAAACAAATTTCTGTATTTTATTTAATCCAGAAAACCTGCGAGGGTCCACGGTGAGCCAAGTCCACCATGGACCCGCGCACTGTGCGCGTGGGCCGATCGGATCTGGACCGTTGGATCCAGATCCAACGATCTGCGACTATGCGGGGAGTTTAAGTGAGATCCAACGGCTGAGATCGACCGATACCGGTCAACCTCAGTCAAACGCATCAGGGCGCTCGGTTTCAGGATCTAATCCTGGCCGTTCAGTCCGGATCGAACGGCAGGGGCGTCGTCCGGCACGCGCGCGGCACGAGGGAAGCCGAGGGCTTCGTCCCCAGCGCCGGCCGAACAACGGCGAGCTCCCTCTGGCGACGGCGATGGCCGAAGGCCCTATTCTTTGCCAAAAATGGAATGAGGAGGAGCTGGCGGTCACGTTCGTACCTTAAGTGGCGACGGTGATCAACGGACGGCGACCGACGATGGGGTAGACGGCGGAGGGGGTTCGGGAGCTCGACGGCGACGACGATCCGGCGGTTTCCAAGGTCAACGGAGGAGTGGCCAGGGACGGGGGGTCGTCGACGGTCACTCTGGTGGCGGTGGCTAGGGAGGAGGAGGCCAAGGTCGACGACGATGACTCGCCGGAGGTGGAGCAGAGCTAGGGGCCAAAAAACCTTGCGGCAGTGCTCCTGAAGGCGATGGCTTGCGCTAGGGAGGTGTGGGCTAAGTGCGGCGGCCGGAGAGGGTTTAAGTAGGGGCTTCGTCGTCGTTTAAACGGAAGGGAACCGTGGAGATCCGAGGGGATTCCTATTTTGCACCGGCGGGCTTCCAAATGCGCGCATGCTTGCTGTCTAAGCCAAAAACGCGTGGGGATTAGGGGGAAGGTGATCGCTGGTGCTCGAGGAAAAGGAATCCGGGTCAATCTGGGCTAACGCGGGTGGCCGGCGGTGGGATTCGGAAGGGGATCTCGCCGGAAAGGAAAGGGGAGGGGGGTTTCCATCGGGGAAGATGGATCCGACAGGTGGCCCCCACCTGTCGGCGGGTGAACGAGAAAGGAATACCCGACAGGCGGGTCCCGTCGGTCAGAGAGCGCGAGAAGGGCATGGGTGGCTGACGGGTGGGCCAGGCGGGGCGCGGTGGAGGAGAGAGGAGCGGGAGAGTGCGCCGACAGGCGGGCCCCTCCTGTCAGCGAGAGGGCGGTGATGGGCTGGGCCAAAAAGGCCGTTGGAGGGAGGTTTCAGGATTGAGGCCCAGTAAGCTTTTTAATCCTTTTCTGATTTAAAATAATTCCAGTAATTCATTTATTTGATTAAGGGTTGAATCACTGTTGATAAAAATTTGAAAAAATTCCTAAAATTATATTTTGGTCTCTAGTTCATCTCATAAAATTTCCAGGTCCAAATTTTGAATATTTCTCCCTGTTTGGCTTTATTTGGGTTCTTTTGTTATTTCTCCTTTAGTCATAAATCCAAAAATGATTTAAATATTATTTTCTTTTTATTTTATTCCTTTTTAATTTCTGGGGTGTTACACTTCCGTCGGCTTTGGCCCTAGCCGACGGAAGTTAGCTGCCCCTAACTTCCGTCGGCCAGCCTGGCCGACGGAAGTTAGAGCCCCCTGCTGACGTGGCAGAGTTCGGGGCTAACTTCCGTCGGCCACGTCAAGCCAACGGAAGTTAGCTAACTTCCGTCGCCTCGCTTCCGTCGGCCAAGGCCGACAGAAGTTAGCGTTTTGCCGACGGAAGTTGGCTTCTTCCGTCGGGAAAGGGCTAACTTCTGTCGGCTTTGGCCGACGGAAGTTGCCTGGATTGTTGTAGTGCCTGCCATCACACATATTTCACAAAAATCAGGATTGTAGTATGCCTTTTTTCATCGAAACGAACTAAAACCAGGAAAACACAAATGTCAACGTTACCAAACAAAGGAGTTATAACCTATTGAATAATCCATCGGCTATCTAATTCCGAAACAGATTCATATTTTGGTCTTCATCGTCGTGTCGGGGACTACCTGTATTTTCTTGAGACGACGATGCTTCCGACGGTGCAACATAGTTTTCATCGCTATCCGTCATATCGAAGTTGACATCCCTAACATCACTTTCTCTAATGAAATTATGAATTGCCATGCAAGCGATAATTATTTAGCTTTTCTTTGTCATTGGATAACCCGGTAAATCACGCAAAATCCACCATTTTATTTTCAAAACATAAAAGACCGTTTGATGACATTTCTTAGTGACGGATGTGCATAATTGAAGAGCTTTTTTACCTCTTGAAACTGGTCCTTGTCGAAACTCTGGGAGATGATATTTTGTACTCTTATACGATGAAAGATAACCTGATCGATTTGGGTACCTAGAGTCCACAAGATAAAACTTTCCTGCATATCGATATTACACGTATTACTTACATACAAATTATAGTAACTATGTGAAAGAGTGAACCATATGATAGGGAATTACCTTGAGGTGGATGGGGAAATTTGTCATCATACTTGTTCAACGCATCTGATAAGGACATCACTAGCTCGGATATGACCATGATTGTGAGCAAACAAACAAAGGTGCATGCTTTCTACGTTAGATTTAAATTTATTTATTTGAACCATGGATGCTACACCATGAGGTACTTTTAATTTCAATTACAGAAATTCTCACATGGATCAAGCAACACGTTGAGAGCGCAAAAAGGGCATGGAACATCATGGAAGTTGATTGGGGACCAAGTCAAGGGCATAAAAATATAATATACTATTTTGGGACGTTATTTATGTGCCAAGAGAAAGTGGATATTAACTTCTACACATTTTCGACACGGATTCGGACTGCATGGACAGCAACAAATTCAAACATGCACAACTTTTACATGGCATCTCCGATTTGGATGATCGTAGACTTTTTGGAAAGATTGAGACGTCCTCTTTCCAACGGATGCAGCTACACTTCCAGATTCGATCCGAGGAGATTGCAATAACCAAAGCAATGCGTGTTACTCAGACTCGGACTTCAAGGAGAGCACGAGATTCACACATGCATATCTTTCACATGGAAGCTCCGATTTAGATGATCTTGGACTTTTTGGAAAGCTGAGGATGTCTACATGGAAGATAATATATTTATTCCACTAAAAGAATCACGGCCAAGGCTTAAGGATCTAAGTTTCTCTTTTCTAGTAATTCTATTTTGGAAATAATTAGTAATTTCCATATGTAATAAGTTTCCAAACTTTGGGGACGTCCCTAGGGCTATAAATACCCCTAGAGACTTCAGGTGCAATTTGGGTTTTGATTAGATAAAAGTTTAGCCAATGCTACTTATCCGTGTAAACCCGTGATCGGTTAGATCGCCGGTTTCACGTTTCAGAACCCCAACTATCCATGTGTGTCTTTCATCTCCAGCAATTCTAGTTGCTCCTTTATCTTGTTCTTGCTCATTCTTCGATTGCTTGCAGGAACAAGGTTGATCACTGATAAGATCAACAACCCTTGGAGTTGGTGTATCGATCGCTAAGGCGCAACACGAACGTCTCGTACGGTTGTAGTCGGGTCGTCAACGTCGTCTCCTTCCAATCGAAGTTACCTTATCTTATCAACTCACCGAAAGATCGGGCCATCCAATTTCAGCACCCATCAAGTGGTATCAGAGCTTTCATTGCTCGGTGAGTTTTTATTTCATTTTTTCCTATAGCCCAAAAAAAGCCACACAAAAAATTGCCCAAGATCCAAGCCTCTTTGAGCCTATTACTAGTTCTGCTTAGTATCGGCATTTTGAGTTTTTGGTTGCATCGTCGTGTGAAGTTGCTGGTCTTAGCATTTAGTTTGTTTAGAGTTTCGAGTTCTTGTCACGTTTTTACCACCGTGTTTTGGTCTGTTTAGTCGGTTTGTTATTCTGGAATTCGGGTATAATTCGGGCAGGTTGTGCAGGTGTTACTAAAACTGTCATATCTCGCACATGCCAACTCGGATTGGAGAGTTTTAATACTTTTTGGAAAGCTTACAAGAGGATCTTTATTTTTCCTTTTAGAGTCATCTTCTTTTTCGGTCGTTTGCTTTCTGGTTTGGAACGTACAATGTTCGAGAGTCATGTACTAAGCGTCACATTGTCCTTTGCTGTTCTTTAAAAAAAAGGAGATGCCATGTAAAAGTTGTGCATGTTTGAATTTGTTGCTGTCCATACAGTCCGAATCCGTGTCAAAAATGTGTAGAAGTTAATCTCCACTTTCTCTTGGCACATAAATAACGTCCCAAAACAGTATATTATATTTTTATGCCCTTGACTTGGTCCCCAATCAACTTCCATGATGTTCCATGCCCTTTTTGCACTCTCAACGTGTTGCTTGATCCATGTGAGAATTTCTGTAATTGAAATTAAAAGTACCTCATGGTGTAGCATCCATGGTTCAAATAAATAAAATTTAAATCTAACGTAGAAAGCATGCACCTTTGTTTGTTTGCTCACAATCATGGTCATATCCGAGCTAGTGATGTCCTTATCAGCATCTTTGAATACTTTCATGTCATGTACCGACCTAGGCCATCCCGCAACAACAAAAGTAAATCTCATATCGAAGTCACATATGGCTAACACATTCTGACAGGTGTACCCATGTCGTCACGATTATTGGACAACCTTATCAAGTGGCACTGTAACAGACACATGTGTTGGCGTAAAAGATTACGCTAATAAGTTCTCTAAGATTAAGAACTAACAAACGAAGAGTTTGTGAAGCGAACTATCTCAAGCCTCCGAATAGGATAATAACTCGAAGTAGTTCGAAGTTGTGTATTGAATATATGAGTATTCGATGCCTATTACAGGGCGAGATGGGGGGTATTTATAGGTAAAAACTCTAAGGAAAAGACCTTTTTACCCCTCTATTGCAACCAACATAGTGGAAACTATTCGGTACGCCGAATAGGGCTAAAATAGTAAAATATGTCGGAAGAAAATGGATAAGGCAGGCGTCCCGTCGGTCTTGCTGTTTCCCACTACGAGGTTGAAGCCTTTGGAGGGTATCTTCGAACAGGGGTTCGGATGAACCCTTCGGCTTTGAACCTTCATCAACTCGGAAACAAGTCTTTGACTTAGAACTGTATGAGTTGTCTTTGTCTCTTGATCTTGAAGGTCCTGGGGATGAAGTATTTCCCCCAACAACATGTGTCCCATCTATTGCTCCAATGCAATTATCAAAGTATGGAGAGAACCATGGAGATTGTAACCTCTAATGCATAGTACTAAATATAGTGTCTAGTGGTTTAATGATATCACATGCAAGCTTGCTAACACAACACAATACTTAATCAAACTTCCTACTACATGTCTCAGTTGACCTAACAAATCGATCTTCAACTTGTCTCATGCTTTGAGGGGCACCACAAATCCATAGAAACATAGCTAAAGACTCTATTGATGACATCTTCCTCGTTGACTTCAACCCATAGGACTGGACAAGGAGATTGTGAAGCCTATCAAACACAACCCTATTCATTCTAAACATGTTGTAATAAGATGTCATATTTCTTATTGTTTTAATAACCCATTCATAACCAGATTTTGAAGGAATCCTGCTACTTGCTTTGTTTAAGTATGTGTCATAGTAGTACATACCGACAATGGCACTAACGACAGCAATTGCTCTCCTCTTTTGACTTGTCATCATGTAGTCACCATCAGAATCAGTTTAAGAATTAGAATAAGAATCCTCCTGTATAAACAGAACAATATCGATCAGACTTCTTACAAAAAGCTAACATAAACAATTTCAAACAAACATATAAATAGTTCACTCATGCCACCACATATTTCACTAAAACATAACACATGTAAATAGTGCACCCATGCCACCGATGGGAACCAGAAGGGGCAGCATTGACGGAAAACAGAAGGGGCGATGTTGATGGGAACCAGAAGGGGGCGGTGCCGACGGGAACCAGAAGGGGTGATGCCGACAGGAACCAGAAGGGGGGCATGGACTTGTATGGCGGTGGAGAGGACGCAAGTCGGCGACGACGTATGGTGCGGCGACGACGTATGGTCTAGTGGGGAACCAAAAAGGTGCAGGGGCTAGGGTGTGGCGACGGGAACCAAAGGAGCGGGGCACAGTGTCTAGGGCAAGTTTAGTCCCAATAAACAACACCTAAGGGACTAATGAACTAAACTTTAGGGGCTAAAGTTTAGTCCAATAAGTAATCTTGTTTTGGATTTTAGGGACTAAATAAGATTAAACTTTAGTCCCTAAAAATAAGCAATGTTAATCCAAACAGAGTCTAACACGTGTGTTCAAGTACTGTTGTGTTCACGTGTCAGTCTTGACGTTACGTTACGTTACGTTATCGGGGGGTTAAGTTCATAAATGACCATGTGTGATCTTGCTTGCGATTGAGGAAATCAGGCAGCCAAAAATACACTTTTTTCTTGTTACGAATTTTGCCGAGAGATGGTATGCAATGCACACCTGCCAACCTAGAAAGGTAGACCAAGAGAAGTTGGATGCTTCCAGTGTTTTTTTTTAGATTTCGAAGCCTGTGTAATGTGCTCTGAAGTCTGGACCACGGCCATCTGATACCTTTGACTTGAGCGCAGGCAACGTGCCGTCGATTTGGTTAAGTCAATGCCACACAATGCAGAAACTTCGTGGATGGATCAGCAGCTGGTGTTAAGTCATAGGTCACTTGACTCACTTCGTTGTACTGTTTGCCAACTACTAATCCATCTCCATTATCTTACAGGTCAGCCTTGGCTGTAACCTGAAGATTGCATGAACACAGACAAACCTTTTTTTTCGTGCAAGTGAAATGAGAGTATGAGACCCTTGTCCGATGAAAACAAATTGTACGGGCGATGGGTGCATGGAGCGGCGCGTGTAACCTCACTCGGATGGATACTGCATGGAGGCCGGTTCCATTGGACGGCTCGTCGCCTAAGCCCTCGCCCTGATGCCGTCGCCGAAGTCCTTGCAGCCTACACCGATGCGATGCCCTCCTCTTGCCGTCCGATGAAACCGGCTTTCACGTGGCATCTATCTAAGTGGGGGCACATGTCTTACCCGGATGGATACAATGTGGAAGCCGATTTCATCAGACGTTCGTCGCCAAAGCCCCCGCCCCGATGCCGCCGTTGAAGTCCCTGCAGCCTGCATCGATGTGGTGCCCTCCTCTTGCCGTCCGATGAAACCGGCTTTAACGTGGCATCTATCTAAGTGGGGGCGCATGCTTCGTTTCGTTCACTCATTGCCCGTATAATTTTTTTCCTGGTATCCTTTACTTTTTCTTCCCAACTTCAAATCAACCAATCAGCTGGGTAGTAGGAAAACATTGTAGTGCACCCATAATCATTTTGTTTAACTTTTTTTGTGTGTTTCCTTAGCAACACAGTCACACAGATGTATAAGCTAAGCCACTATCTTTCATTTAGCATTTGCCATGAAATAATTCATGGAATGAGACAAGCGGGCTACACATGATGAACACCCATATGCCGCCGCAAGCTATCAACCATAAATGCGCAGAGCACACGAGCAGCAGCCAGCGGAACCGGTTTCTCTGCAGTTGGCCTCGGACAGTCGCCCCTCGGTGCCGTCCGATCTCAATCGGACGGCCGTGCGAGAGGGGCTTCGCGCCGATGAGACCCACTTCGCAGGAGGCTTCGGAGAGAGAGGGGCTTCGCACCGTCCGATCAAGATCGGACGGCGCCGAGAGGCGACTGCCCTATGCAGTCTGCGAGGATCTCATTTGGCAGCCAGCAGCATACCTGTGCCAAAGTCAACCCATATCTTAGTGTCAATTTGACGAGCTCTCATGTGGATCACAAGTGCGCACGTCCGATCGTACATCTATCAGTCGACATGTATCGATATCTCCGGTGGTGTAGTCGTCATGGAATCGGGACAACGAGCGTTGGGTCAGAGCTCGCTCGTCGTCGTCGTCAGATCTGGGAACCAACGTTCTTCAGGCTCGAATTGTTCTTGAAATTTTGTTGGCCAAGTCGATCGAACGATCGATCGGCCAGCATCCACTGCTGCTAGCTAAGTGCGAATTCTTGTCCAGTCCTTTCCAAGCTACCAAAGTAGCATGACATTGTTCTCCTAATCTTCGTCGTGTGCACGTTGGCCAATTGGACGAAGTAGATTACCTGCGATTGCGAGTACACAAGAGGATGCAAAACTCAAATTGTTTTTTTTTGTCGTGCGAGGTTACCATAACTCGGTATTTACAAGTTTAAGAACAAGGGTTATTTAACAGTCTCGAGGAGGTAACAGGAGGTACCGCATTTTTTAGTGTTAATTTTGGAGGGTTTTTACCATCCTCGATGAAGGTCCTACTGGGTATAAGGTACCAGAGGTACCAAATCAAATCTGGCCATTGATTTGGAAGGGGTGCGATCGGAAAAAATAGAAAAAAAAGGCATCTGCCCGCTTGCCATTGCTGCAGTCGGCCGGCCACCGCCGCCCGCCGCTCCACCCGCTGTTCTGCCGACCGCGCTGCCATCGCTCCGCCCGCCTCCGGCCGCCCGTTCCTCCACCGTCTGAGCATCTAGTCGTTGTCGCTGCCATCCCTTCGTCACCTCCCCGCCGCCGGCGTTATTCCGTTGCGTCCTCATCGCCCCGAGCCAAGCACTGCACCGCCCGAAGAAGCCACACCGACCCACACCTAGGCCGCCGCCCATACCACCGTTGCCCCTCCATGCCCAGACCGCCCTTTTCTTGACGCAAAATTACTAAATTACCCTTGCACCTTTGACCAGACTTAGACGTACCATTTTTTGAGAGGGTATGTACCAGATACTGTCTAATCTGAACCGTTGGATGAAGAAGATCAATGGCTCAGATTTGTTACCTCATCACCCTAAGGATGATAAAATCTTCTAATTTTGGTGCCGCGTATAAAATATGGTACCTAATTAAGAACTGTAAAATTAAATTTCTCTAAAGACAATTGCTTAAATCATTGCATAATCTCCGCAACTTCTTACCGACTTAATAGGTAATAGGTTAAGTGTAACATATTCGAACAAGATAAGTTATGCATAACTGATTTGGATAAACGATACTCTAGCGAAACAAAATAAAATTGCAAAAGGAAATCATGTTTCACCCTTTTAAAGTGATATTAAAGTTGGCATGTATACCTCTTATGAAAAGACGAGCTTTTAAGTTTTGTATAGGAATTTATTCTCACACCGATCGAGACGGCAGGTTTTCCCTCGCAGCGAAAGCCGAAACGGCCGGCGCCCGCGCGTTGCGTCGGATGGAAGCTGAAGTGGTTCGGCGACGGCGACGGCGACGGCCGCGACGACGGAGATCATCCATCCGTCCATCGACCGGTGGGAGAGAGCGAGTTAGCAACCACCAAATCAGAATATAATCTTGGCATGGATCCACCCTGACGATGTCAACCTCTTACATATTTTTTTAAAAACACTCTTTATAAGTCAAACGATCCAAATATCTTTAGGATTAAACGAATAAATTCTTTTAAAAAATCAAAAATCTAAACCGGACAGGTGTCAGTCTAGTACTGTAGTGTCTGAGGTCTGAGCTCTGAGCTCGTCTAGTTCGTTTTGGTGATTGCGACCGGGCAGCAAAGCTTTCAATGATAAATTGCATATCGCTTTTATATAATATAAAAGTACTAATTTTTAATAATAGAATATGATAAATTGCATCTCGCTTTTATATCAAGGATGTATCTAGCCTGAAGAAAAAAAAACTTAAAACCACTTAGCAATGCGATCTCTAGCAGGGGTGAAGCTAACACCTCTCTAAAGAATAAATTAGTATTTAAGGTGTACTATTGACTATACGTGTATTTTTAAGTTTAACGTTTATAATTTCTAGTTTAGAAATTAGTACACAAATTCTCTCCTGCTAAACATACCAAATAGAGTAGAAAAGGTATTCTAGCCAAGAAAGTTTTTAAACAAATCGTATTTTTTAGGCATGCCAATGCCATAGCTCATAAGTAATCGGGTTGATAAACCGCACCTCGTTTTGGGTCGCATGGATTTTCAGACTGAGGTAGCAGGTAGCATCAGGATCTCGGCGGAGATAAGAGCAAGGAAGAAACATATCTCCCAGATCAACATACTGAAATAATCAGCTATCTTCTTATTTGTCTAATAATCAGTATTGTGTTATAATTTTGATTATTTTAATCTGTTCAAAGGGGTCCTTAATCTGGCATAAAGTGGATAGGGACAATAGAAACATATCTCCCAGATCAACATACTGAAATATCTTTTTAACACCCAGAAATCCATCAAGCCAACATAGTATCCAAGGCATGAAATATTTCGTTTGTGAATCATCAAGGGATATATGCATTATCCCGTATTTGACTATTTTAGCGGATACATCTACACTTCACCCAGTACCAGAAAACAAGTGGCAATAAAATGATCATAACTAAAGTTTGCAGATCCAGCCATAAGCAGATGAACAACAACAAACATCCCAGGATCTGTACAAGTGCAATCTTTAACATGCCCCTTGAAAAACAGCAGTATTGCAACAACTCAAATATTAAGTTCTTTTTCATCGGGAAGTTGGCATTGTTAACTGAAAACCCTCCCGCCAACATTTTGAGATGACTGAACACAAGGTGCAGAGTAAAACCTCAACGCTCTCTTACAAAATTAACGCGGGACCTCCCAGATCCTCCACCCTCGTAATCATCCCTCATTGAGGATCCACCACTTGCCTTCATTGTTCCTCCACCTCCAATCTTCTCCACAGCTTTCTTCCCCTTTTTCACCTCTGTCAAGAACTGATCGAGACCGAAGGGATCATTCTCCTCCTGCTTATCAAACTCCACAGGTCTATCTCTCTTTCCAGCCCTCTCTGAAGCACCAGAAAACCCTTTGTCAGGTTTGAACCTATCAGTCTTCATGACCTTCTCCAGCTGTTCGTCCGCGTCACCATATACATCAGAATCACCATCCTTCTTGGGCCTGTAAAGCGTGGACAGTGTCGGCTGTGCTGTGAAGAGCCCCTTGGAGTAGATGTTATACTGATCATCTGTAGCAAACCCAGAGTCCATTCCTTTATCCTGGTTGAACAACCTCTGGTCATACATGACTTCCCCGCCCTTAGCACCACCAGTGCTTGCCATACCAAGGGCAATCTTCTCACTGACGTCACGATCCCTGTCTCTAGTGAGCTTACTCTTCTTACCCATTGCGGCATCCCTTGCCTCCAGCCTCCTCTCCCTCTCCCTCTCACGTCTCCGCTCCTCACGGATCCTGTCACGCTCAACCCTTGCTTCCCTTTCTTGTCTAGTCTCCCTTCGTTGCTCAACAGGCCGTTCCAAATCCATGTCTTCATCCCTGTCATCAGCAACACCCCTCCCACCACCAGGAGGAACCCCTACAGGTGCAGGTGGGACACCAGTCCTCTCCAGCCGTGCCTTCTGTGCAAGTGCCCTCAGTTCTTGCTCCTTCCTCTCCTTCTCTTTTAGCATCAGCTCCCTCTGCACCTTGGAGCGCATCTGTACTGCCTCTCTGGCCTTCTGCTCTGCCACATACAATGCTTCTGAAAGCTTTGCAAAGTTATCATTAATCTGGACCTCCTGCAGCCCCCTTCCATCAGCTGCCAGCCTCTTGTCAAGTGGAATCGTGTAACCCTTTGGATTCTTCCAATTTGAAATGCATGGTGGAATCTTCCAATCTTGCTGATCCTTCACTGTCACCGGCCGTGGTGGTGAGTGCATTACTGGGACAGGTGGTGATCCGGATGTGCGAGGCACTCGCTTATGCTTGAATTTTGGTGGCTCAAGAGGATCCACTGCCACCTCTGACATCCTAATAATCCTCTCCTTGGCACCTGAATTGAAGGCCGCCGATTGTTGTGATGGCTTATACTTGATAAACTTCGATTCTGAATCATGTGTCGGAACATTCTTGGGCTGTGCAGCAGAAAGTCGGACATTGACAACCTTCTCCAAGGCAGCTTTGGTTCGCTCAGTGGTTTCCTCGATTTGTTTCTGGTTCTCCTCGTCCTCGGTTGCTTCCGAGTCAGCCGTGGCGATCTTGGGCACGAGGTCGCTGTGCTTAGAGTAAACGATCTTAGAGGCGTTCTCACCCTGTCTCACGACAGCGTCGAAGGCGACGCTGCCCTGCGCGTCAACGGTGAGCGCGAGGATTTTCGACCCACCCTTGTCGTCGCGCCGGCCCATGCCGAGCGGGTACTGCGCGACGTGGATCTCCGGGAAGGCGCCGCCGTCGCCGAAGTCCTCCGGCCTCCGCGGCACGAATCCGCCCCGCTTCCCGTACGCCGGCACGGGCTTAGCAGGGCCCGCAGGCTTCGCCGCCGCCGCGGCAGACTGCGCCAGCTCTCCGCCATACCGCTCCTTGAACCACGGGTCGCTGCTGTGGTCGTAGAACGTCGACGCCGCCGCCTTGGGCGCCGGGAGAAGCTCCTTAAGGGACCCCATAGCTAGCACGGCCGGCGTGCCGTGGATCTAGGGCTAGGGTTCCGGCGAGTCTCCGGGTCGGGATCGGGCGCCGAAGAGGAAAAAAAAAAGCTGGGTTGGGCCCGATGGTCGCCAGTGGGTTATGGCGGGTACTGGATGGGCTGGGCTCGATCAAACTTTGAGCCAGGCCCATAATTTTGGGCCGAATCGTTTCGCAACCTTGTTCTTATGGTTCTTTTCCAACGCAAAAAAATTTATAGAATTTTTTGTACGGTTAATATGAAATTTAGAGATGTTTAGGATAAAGATAAATTACCGAAAGAGTGAAATTTTTGTTGAAGGTGTCTCCAAAGAAGAAACTAATAGGGTGGCTGATATGTTCAACCGCAAGCTGGGATCTTTCCCCTTTCCTATCAACAGTTCAAAAGTCAAAACACTCTAAAGCAGATTTTGTTGAGATAGTTAATAAAATAGAAAAGAGATCGTCAACCTGGAAGTGTGGGCACTTGTAATCTGGTGGTAGATTGACTTTTATCAATTCTTATTTCAACATTGTCTCAATATATGTGATGGGTGTATTTAAACTGCTAGAGAATATTGAGGTAAGTTTTTTGGGATGGTCTTGGCCAGAAAGGAAGTATCGAATGGCTAGCTGGAAATCTTTGTGTAGTCCTAAAGATTTTGGGGGAATGGGTTTTTTAGATACTAGAAGTATGAACTCTTTCTCTTGCTGTGCAAGTTGGTGCTTAGACTAGAAGCGGGTTATGAAGGGTTTTGTTATTGTTGAATAAATGGGCTTGGCCCAAATTTATTTGAAGAATAATTCCTGGAAAAATCTCAAAGGCCCACCATGTAAAGGGAGCATGTGAACCTTTAGTCCCACCTTGCTAGTTCTAGGAGAGGAAGACCAACTTATAAGGGATGGTGCTCTCCTTGCAACTAGACCCATGTGGGTGAGAGGAGACTAGAGAAACACACGTGCGCGCTCGCTCGCCTCGCCTCGCCGGGCCGGGCCGGGCTCGGGCACGGGCACAGGCCGGGGCCGGGGGGCGCGGGCGCACGACATGCGCGTGAATGGTCCGCCGAAATCGGCTCCGATTGCTTGCGCAGACGCGGCTCCCTTTTGCCATTCCGTTTTGCTGTTGATGGAATTTGGAACGGTTCCGCTTCATCTTCACAACAGTTTCCAGTGGAGAGTGAACGGTTCCGATTCATCTTCACAGCAGTTTCCAGTGGAGAGTGAAGAGACGTCCTGATCACACGTCTATATCTTCTCCACCAGGCGACGGATCAGGCGCGGAAGGAAAAACAGAAGAACCTTGCCATTCTCTCTGTGTTGTGTTGCCATTTGTAGTCTACTCCGTTCCGCTCATCGGCGTGCACCGTTGAGCGGAAGAGAAGGTCTCCGGAACCCATCGTCTTCGAGATCCTGCACCGGGAGAGGGCGAATAAGGTTTTTGGGAAGCGCTCCGCGCGACTGCTCGCTTTCGTCCACCACGGCTCGTCTTCCTCTTCGCTCGAGTGCTGCTCGTCGTCACCGTCGTCCAGTACCGCGCGTCGTCGTCGTGGTACCCGTCCGATCTGTGAACATCCGGTACGTACCTGTTACTCCTGTTACTCACCTGTACCACCTGATACTCACGTGTATCAACCCGATACCCACCTGTATCATCTGTTACACACATCCTGTTACTCCTGTTACTCACCTGTACCACCTGATACTCACGTGTATCAACCCGATACCCACCTGTATCATCTGTTACACACATCCTGTTACTCCTGTTACTCACCTGTACCACCTGATACTCACGTGTATCAACCCGATACACACATGTATCATCTGTTACACAGATTGGTTTTACCATGTTCAATACATTAATTTTTGTTCATGTGTTTAGTGTACTGGTCTACCCTGATTATGCGTATTCATCTATTTCACGTCATGATTTATTTGTGGAATAAGTTAAACCTAATAGTGCTGTTATTTCCAACATTCCAAAAACCTTATTATAGGCACTGTGGTTTTGATATGGCTGGATTTGCCGATGCACTGAAGCCGGAAAAATTTTCCGGTGTGCACTTCAAGAGATGGCAGATCAAAGTCACTTTGTGGCTAACAGCTATGAATGTCTACTGGGTTAGTAGTGGTAAACCTGAAGGAGATCTTTCTGCTGAAAAAGAGAAAGATTTCAAGGACGCCACTACAATCTTTGTAGGATGCATTCTTAGTGTTCTTGCTGATCGTCTGTGCGAGGTGTATATGCACATGACAGATGCGAAGGAGTTATGGGATGCACTGAATGCCAAATTCGGTGCTACTGATGCTAGCAATGACTTGTATGTCATGGAGCAATTTCATGATTATAGGATGGTTAATAACCATTCTGTGGTGGATCAGGCTCATGATATACAGGCCATTGCTAAAGAACTTGAACTTCTAAAGTGTGCCTTACCCGACACGTTTGTCGCTGCTTGCATTATTGCGAAATTACCTTCTTCATGGAGGAGTTTCGGTACTGCACTCAAACACAAGAGACAAGAATTCTCTGTTGAGAGTTTGATAAGGTCTCTTGATGTTGAGGAGAAAGCCAGGGAAAAGGACGCTGCGGCAAAAGGTGAGGGGCAATCGAGCGCCAACGTGGTGCATCAACCCTCAGGCAAGAACAGAGGGAAATTTAAAGTTAAACAAACTACCAACTACAAGAAGAAGAAGAGTAACACAGATGCGAAGCCTTGCTTTGTATGTGGAGAAATTGGCCATTGGACCAAGAAGTGTCCACATCGCAAAGGGATGAAAGCTCCTGCAGGACAGACTTCAAAGTCTGTCAATGTGACCATTGGCAATACTGAAGATGGGAATGGGTATGGTAATTTTCCTACCGTTCTTTCAGTTGATCAATCTACCAATTGGTGGGTTGATACAGGGGCTAATGTACATGTCTGTGCTGATATCTCTTTGTTCTCTTCTTACCAGGTCACTCGGGATTCTTCCGTCCTAATGGGGAATGGGTCTCATGCTTCTGTTCATGGTGTTGGCACGGTAGATCTGAAGTTTACTTCGGGAAAGATCGTGCAGCTGAAGAACGTGCAGCATGTCCCTTCTATCAACAAGAATCTAGTCAGTGGCTCCCGTCTGTGTAGGGATGGGTTTAAATTGGTGTTTGAATCTAATAAAGTAGTCGTGTCGAAACATGGACTATTTATTGGTAAAGGCTACGAATGTGGTGGCTTGTTTCGCTTTTCCCTTTCTGATTTCTGCAATAAATATGTGAACCATATATGTGGCAATGTTGGTGATGATGTCAATGTTTGGCACTCACGCTTATGTCATATAAATTTTGGTTTGATGTCTCGGCTTTCTAGTATGAACTTAATTCCAAACATTTCCATTGTTAAAGGTTCTAAGTGCCATAGTTGTGTGCAGTCAAAGCAACCTCGTAAGCCTCACAGGGCAGCCGAGGAGAGAAACTTGGCACCACTAGAACTCGTACATTCAGATCTTTGTGAAATGAATGGCGTGTTAACAAAGGGTGGAAAACGATACTTCATGACGCTAATTGATGATGCGACTAGATTTTGTTATGTTTATCTTTTAAAAACGAAAGATGAGGCTCTTGACTATTTTAAAATTTATAAGGCAGAAGTTGAAAATCAACTAGAGAGAAAGATCAAAAGACTTAGGTCAGATCGTGGTGGAGAGTATTTTTCAAATGAGTTTGACTTATTCTGTGAGGAACATGGAATTATACATGAGAGAACACCTCCCTATTCACCCGAATCAAATGGGATTGCCGAAAGGAAGAACCGTACCTTGACTGACTTGGTTAACGCCATGTTAGACACTACGGGATTATCTGAGGCATGGTGGGGGGAGGCGTTACTGACCTCTTGTCATGTATTAAATAGAGTTCCTAACAAGAATAAGGACAAAACCCCATACGAAATGTGGGTTGGAAGAAAACCTTCACTTTCTTACTTGCGCACATGGGGCTGCTTGACGAAAGTCAATGTACCAATAACTAAGAAGCGCAAGCTTGGACCTAAAACTGTGGATTGTGTCTTTCTAGGATATGCTCATCGCAGTATTGCCTATAGATTTTTAGTAGTAAAATCTGAGGTACCAGACATGCATGTTGGTACAATTATGGAGTCTCGAGATGCAACATTTTTTGATAGCATATTTCCAATAAAAGATACTCATAGCACTTCTAGTCAAACTCCTGAGATAATTCCCAATTCAATCACACCACCTGAGTTTTCTGAACAAACACATGAAATCCTCCCTGAGGAGGATGACAGTGAAGCTCCTAGGAGGAGCAAGAGACGAAGGATAAATAAATCCTTTGGTGATGATTTCACTGTGTACCTTGTGGATGACACTCCCACGTCTTTGTCAGAAGCATATGCATCTCCTGATGCAGACTACTGGAAAGAGGCTGTCCGTAGCGAGATGGATTCCATTATTGCTAACAGGACTTGGGAGGTGACAGAACGACCTTATGGATGCAAACCTGTAGGGTGCAAGTGGGTGTTCAAAAAGAAGCTTAGGCCTGATGGTACTATTGAAAAGTATAAGGCTCGACTTGTAGCCAAGGGCTATACTCAGAAAGAAGGCGAAGATTTCTTTGACACTTACTCACCTGTTGCTCGATTGACCACTATTCGAGTACTACTTTCTTTGTCTGCCTCACATGGTCTTCTCGTTCATCAGATGGACGTTAAGACAGCTTTTCTTAATGGAGAGCTGGATGAGGAAATTTACATGGATCAGCCTGATGGATTTGTAGTAAAAGGTCAAGAAGGCATGGTATGTAAGCTATTAAAATCTTTGTATGGTCTGAAACAAGCTCCTAAGCAATGGCATGAGAAGTTTGATAAAACTTTAACATCTGCGGGCTTTGCAGTCAATGAGGCAGATAAATGTGTATACTATCGCTATGGTGGGGGTGATGGAGTTATTTTGTGCCTATATGTTGACGACATACTGATCTTTGGGACAAATATTAATGTGATAAATGAGATCAAAACTTTCTTGTCTCAAAATTTTGATATGAAAGATCTGGGAGTAGCTGATGTAATTCTGAACATCAAGCTAATAAGGGATGAGAATGGGATTACACTTTTGCAGTCTCATTATGTGGAAAAGGTCTTAAGCCGCTTTGGCTATATGGACAGTAAGTCTTCTCCACACCTTATGATTCTAGTTTGTTACTTCGAAAGAATAAGAGAGTTGCTAGGAATCAATTGGAATACTCTCAGATTATTGGATCACTCATGTACCTAGCTAGCGCTACAAGGCCTGACATCTCTTTTGTTGTTTGCAAATTGAGCCGGTTTACTTCTAATCCGGGAGATGATCATTGGCGTGCGCTTGAGAGAGTCATGCGCTATCTAAGAGGTACTATGAGTTTTGGACTTCACTATACTGGGTACCCTTCGGTACTAGAGGGTTATAGTGATTCAAACTGGATCTCTGATATTGATGAGATCAAAGCCACGAGTGGATATGTGTTCACTCTTGGAGGTGCAGCTGTTTCATGGAGGTCTTGCAAACAGACCATATTGACGAGGTCAACCATGGAAGCAGAGCTCACGGCACTAGACACAGCTACTGTTGAAGCAGAATGGCTGCGTGATCTATTGATAGATTTACCAGTGGTTGAAAAACCAGTGCCAGCTATCCTTATGAACTGTGACAATCAAACGGTCATTGTCAAGGTGAATAGTTCTAAGGATAACATGAAATCGTCTAGACATGTAAAGAGACGATTGAAATCTGTCAGGAAGTTGAGAAACTCCGGAGTTATAACATTGGATTATATCCAAACATCTAAAAACCTGGCAGATCCCTTTACAAAGGGATTATCACGGAATGTGATAGACAATGCATCGAAGGAGATGGGTATGAGACCCATGTGAGTTATACTATGGCAGTAACCCAACCTATGTGATCGGCGATCCCGTGAATTAGGATCTGGGAAGAACAAGCCATCAGTTAACTGAAGAGAGTAATTTTAACCCACTCTAAGTGAAGATGCAATACTCTCAGAAACTGCTAGGCAGGTTGACGATTGTCTTAATGTGTTCTGTTGGCTATATTAGTGAAGATGCTATCCTGCAGAGCATTCTTAAAAGAACACACCTATATGAGCTCGATTGTTGGTCGCAGTCTATGGAGACTTGGGCAGTCTCCTAGTAAGCTCATGAAGAGACCAAGGAGTATGACTTATACACTCCACCCGAGGGGTAGGCTACTGGCAGCCTAGTATCAGTTAAGACTTTAAGTAAAACTTACTTGCACAAAACTTGCAATTCAAGGCATAGTCCATTGTTCAAGTTGTGAGTAAGTGTAGCTTGAAGCTCTAGATGGATGTTCAACCTTAATCGGTCTCCATCAAAACACTGGTATATAAACAACACAAAGAATCTGGCAAATCTCTGTGGGACTTTGAGCTATGGTGGGGGATTGTTGAATAAATGGGCTTGGCCCAAATTTATTTGAAGAATAATTCCTGGAAAAATCTCAAAGGCCCACCATGTAAAGGGAGCATGTGAACCTTTAGTCCCACCTTGCTAGTTCTAGGAGAGGAAGACCAACTTATAAGGGATGGTGCTCTCCTTGCAACTAGACCCATGTGGGTGAGAGGAGACTAGAGAAACACACGCGCGCGCTCGCTCGCCTCGCCTCGCCGGGCTCGGGCACGGGCACGGGTCGGGGCCGGGGGGCGCGGGCGCACGACATGCGCGTGAATGGTCCGCCGAAATCGGCTCCGATTGCTTGCGCAGACGCGGCTCCCTTTTGCCATTCCGTTTTGCTGTTGATGGAATTTGGAACGGTTCCGCTTCATCTTCACAGCAGTTTCCAGTGGAGAGTGAACGGTTCCGATTCATCTTCACAGCAGTTTCCAGTGGAGAGTGAAGAGACGTCCTGATCACACGTCTATATCTTCTCCACCAGGCGACGGATCAGGCGCGGAAGGAAAAACAGAAGAACCTTGCCATTCTCTCTGTGTTGTGTTGCCATTTGTAGTCTACTCCGTTCCGCTCATCGGCGTGCACCGTTGAGCGGAAGAGCAGGTCTCCGGAACCCATCGTCTTCGAGATCCTGCACCGGGAGAGGGCGAATAAGGTTTTTGGGAAGCGCTCCGCGCGACTGCTCGCTTTCGTCCACCACGGCTCGTCTTCCTCTTCGCTCGAGTGCTGCTCGTCGTCACCGTCGTCCAGTACCGCGCGTCGTCGTCGTGGTACCCGTCCGATCTGTGAACATCCGGTACGTACCTGTTACTCCTGTTACTCACCTGTACCACCTGATACTCACGTGTATCAACCCGATACCCACCTGTATCATCTGTTACACACATCCTGTTACTCCTGTTACTCACCTGTACCACCTGATACTCACGTGTATCAACCCGATACCCACCTGTATCATCTGTTACACACATCCTGTTACTCCTGTTACTCACCTGTACCACCTGATACTCACGTGTATCAACCCGATACACACATGTATCATCTGTTACACAGATTGGTTTTACCATGTTCAATACATTAATTTTTGTTCATGTGTTTAGTGTACTGGTCTACCCTGATTATGCGTATTCATCTATTTCACGTCATGATTTATTTGTGGAATAAGTTAAACCTAATAGTGCTGTTATTTCCAACAGTTATGACATTCTTAGGAAAAATACAATATAAGAGGTAGTTCTTTTTTCAAACCTTGGCCAACAATAGCTCCTTTTTTGGAAAAACCTTCATAAGGTCAAGAGTTGGGTGAAGATGAAAAGAAGAAGATGTTGATGCTAAGGGTTGTGGTGGCGGGATGCTGGACTATTTGGCTTACCC
Organism: Zizania palustris; assembly: GCA_019279435.1. NCBI lineage: Eukaryota > Viridiplantae > Streptophyta > Magnoliopsida > Poales > Poaceae > Zizania > Zizania palustris. The sequence continues at coordinate 36,835,374 of JAAALK010000287.1, read as the reverse complement.
GCAATGAGAAACGTCTAAGATTCCCCAAATAGTGGCGTGATGCTACTACTGAAAGAGAGATCGATAACAACTTTTGTGTATGACTGTTTGATTGATGGTGGCATATACTTGCTGGTGTTTAGTATCTACGTTCTCAGGAGGTCTTTTGGTTAAGACTTGTTCTGACAACTCTGGTTTGGGAAACCTCTATTTTGTTAGATCTAGGATGTGTGGAGTAATAATACGTGGTGGATGCTCTATGTGTGGCCAGGGCCGGCTCTTGGCCGGTGCAAGAGGTGCACGGGCTTAGGGCCCATGGTCGAGGGGGCCAAGGCCCAAGTATTCAGAATTCAGTAAAGAACACTATTCAGTCTGTTGCCGACTGCTGTGAGTTCAGAGTTCAGACTCCTCTGTCTCCTCATATTTAGTCTTCGTCCTCGAGTTTGGATTGGCAATTTAGCATGCAACCAGGTGTCAGGCAAACAATCGACGAGTCAACTGTATGTCCTCTTATTTAGTGTTAATTAATCTAAAACTTTATCTCTTTTTTAAGATGCAAGTAAAAATACGTATATAGATATACATATTATATATATACATAATATATTATATATATACATAGATTAATAGGTATACTATATATACTATATATATATATATATATATATATATATACTATATATTGAGTGATGTGCTTGCTTGTAAGAATCGGTGATCCAAGTAAACTGTGTGCTTGCAATACAAGCAGGGGAGGAATCCTTTTTGTTTTTGTAAAATACAAAGAAGCCCTAGTGATGGGGTCAAATGGTGAAAACGCATCGTTGTTATAAGATCTTGGGAAGATGCGTGTAGCACAACGCAGATCGCCATCTCGAATAGCATACGCTGCCGCTTATCATCGTCCAGCGACTACGTAGGCCATCCAGACCCAGAGATTCCAAGAGATCATCGACGCGAGAGAATGAACTCTCGGTTAATCACCGACCACATCATCACAAGACACCGCGATGACGCACGGACACACGCAACTTAAACTTAACCATCGCGATGGCGTCTCGGAAGGCGAAGACGACGACCTTTCTTCGTTTCGATCTCCTCCTGCAGGCTGTACGTACGGCGGCGTGCGGCTGGGCTGGGGCCGTTTCGTCGACAGGAGAAGAGGCCCCCTGCCTCCTCGCCACGAACAGCGCTAGATCTGTCTTTTCCTATGATTGCTCGCAACAGCAGCTGCTGCAGAGATTAAGGCGCACAGATTTTGGCTCGAGATCTATTTTGACATTGCATTTTTAATAATAAAACAAAGTGATCTAAAATTTTGATTTTTTTTTTCCGAGAATCCTTCAGCTGGAGCTATTCCACCGGGTCCTGGTCCTCCGGCTCTGGGTATGGTCGCCGTCGCTGGCTTTGCCTTTGCCTTTGCCTTGGCGCTTTCCCGTGTAGTTTTATCCTTGGAGCGGACGCCGCTTTGCATCTCGGCGGCAGTACTGTACGCCGTCCAGCTCCGATGAGACATTGAGACGGTCGGGGGAGCGCACAGTGCCGCCACGCCGGCTGCCGCTGCCGGGTCTGTTACTGTGTACCCTGCTAAGCTGTTACGCGGCGGGTAAAAAGTCTGGGAATGTCACCGCGAGATCGATCCGCGGCGAGCGGACGAAGCCCCACCCGGGGAACCCGCGAAACCGGCCACGACGAGCTCCGCCGCTTGTGACGCGCAGCAGAGGCTGTACGCGCAAGAGGCTGAGCGTGTCACCCGAACGAACCCCCCTGCCATTGAATCTCCGTTGGCCTCGAGCCTGGTGCACTTGTACTCGTGGACCTGCCATTGCCGGTGCACACCGAATTCTTCACCATCCAGTAGCAGCGACTGACCGAGTGACTGTAACGGGAGAACCTCGAGTGTAACACAGCACAGATTGACTCACCTGACGTGAATGCGGTGCGTCTGAATATGCCACTGCAAATTGCACCCCTGCCGCCTGCAGGTCTTACAGAGTTACAGACTTATCACAAAGAGATGTTTGTCTCCCGTTCTTGAGTTTTTTTTTCACGTGCTGGTCCATCAATGGAGGTGGAGGTGAACACGAAGGGATCACGGACAGCGTCGTCGACCAAGAACTGGTGCAGGCAGGCCGGCAGCGTGCGCCATCCCCGCTGCTGCCGGCAGGCAGGGGGGGGCGAGCCGGCCACCGGGGACGGCCGAGTTTTAAGATGCAGTGCTCGATTGGTAGGGGCGGCAGACAGCGGCATGCAGATGGTAGGAACCAGACATGGGAGCCTCCAATGAGGTCCAGGCACCAGCTGCGCGGCGTCAGCCGTCAGGTCCACTGATCAGATCAGCCGGCAACGAAAACCATCATGAGCTAGTCAAGTCATGGGAGAAGATCCATCTCGGTTTGTTCCGTTGATTAGTAGTGATCATTGCCTGCAACTTGCAGCTTTAGTGATGGAGTCAGTGCATGGTTGAAACCTAGATTAGTTTGCGCCCGGAGGTGATCTCTGCCTTGACAGTGTGCATAGACTAGTCCTCTACTCGGCTTCTCGCAAGTGGTTAGCTTGCAAAAATCAAAATGGCTCTTGATTCTCGCTGTGATTAGCCACAGGGCAGACGATTTTTCAATGTTGTTCATCTCTATGTCCGTGTTGGTGTTGGATCTCAGCTCTCAAACATGGCCAGAGCCGTGCCAAAAAAATTGGCTGCGGTTGTCGGTGAAGTTAATAATTGTACCTCAGTTCATGGGCATCAATAACGTTCTACGGCAGCAGATTGTACAGGAAATTTTATCTGAAAGCTCCAAAGAATTGCCTGAAAGGATCTTGGAAAAACAGCTTGGTAACGATTTTGCACGCGAAATGGAAATGTACACAAGTTGTTCTACAACTCTTGGGTCAGATCAATGGCGGCTATGCCGTTGCAGAGAACATTCTGTAGAGATGACACTACATTACAAACCGCGGGGGTCCTCTCGTGTTCACTGTTTTTCAATCAGACATACAGAGATTGCTCACCGAGAGAGGCTGGAGCACATTGTTCATTTCAGTGGAGTGCAGAGTGACATTGCCCAGTGACGCACGCCACGCTAAACAGGTCAATTTCGCACTGTTTCACACTGCTGTTCGGCAGATCAACGCATGCAGCACCATGCCCCTGCTAGCTGCCTAGCTGGTACACAGTTGACTACAGCTCCACAATGGAATATGTCCGAAATGTTCATGGCCATCTGTAGTTGAGACCAACGTTACCAGACACTGAACACCGATGGCGAATGCTTTGCATGCCCACAGAGGCAAATTTACTTGATGCATGTAAAAAAAAAAGTCTAGTGGCACAAATTTACTGTACTTCATCTCACGGTGACTCTGCTGAGTAAAAATTATAAGATGCGTTTCACAGTCAAGTGCACCAACATGGTAGGTTAGGTGGATCTCAGTTTTATTTGGAGATGGCCTAACAGTGCAAGTGTGCAAATGCATACCGTAATACAGACGACAAAGTCCAACTGTGCTACAGTTTGTTTTGTGACAAGATGCTTCTTTTAGTAAGTGCTGCATTCTGATCTAGGATTCATCATTAGTCATGTTCTTGGAGATCATCAACCTCGACACAAAAATATATCCTAGTGAAGCGGACAGGGCCAATGCAGGATATACAAGGAACAATATCATATTTCTTCTCCATTTGATCCCAGATATTACTAAACTAGTAGCTGGATCCCATTATTTTATCATTCACCCTTTGAAGCATGTTTATGTTCCAGGGGAGCGAATAAAAATAATGAGCAGCTAAAGAAGAGTAGCAATCAAGCATAAGCACATAATAGATACAACACAATTCGCAAGCAGGAGAAAGTAACAACAAATAAGACATATCAATAAATTGAGAACTATTATGATTCCCAGCATATCTGTTTTTGGATTCTTTTCATTAATCCCTTCAATGCTCAAAGCAAACCTTGCCCATGTTCACTGGAAAATGAAAAGGAACATAGATGCAAAATGGGACAAGAGAGCACTCATCTCTACAACATGTAAGTTCCTTGTTCCTTTTCTACTTAAGCTAGCATTCTTGGAAACCTAACAGCATCGTATGGCTCTTACAGATGTCTAATGCACAGATAGGCTTATGGCTCACTTATTTGTTCTCTAGGGGCCAAGTATGACCAAGTATTATGTATGATTTTGTTGTACCATTTAGCAACTGCTTGATCACACCAGAGTTCTGACCACACTAAATTGAACTTTTTGGAAGCAATCAAAAACTCCAAAATGGTAAGCAGCACATCTGAATCACGTTCAATGTGATCAGTCATCTGCTAAGCTTCCTCCTTTTGCTTGCTGAAGAGTTTTCGTAGCATGCTGCGGAAGATCCACCAGTACTATCATCACTTTGCTGGCTCAGGCATGCAGCAGCATCCAACACACCTATGGGGCTTTGCGGCACAGAAAAAATCGATGATCCATAGGACTTCAGGACAATGTTTCCCGATGTAATCTTGTCTTGAATCATTTCATAGCACCTTAACACTCTCTCCTACAACATGAAAGTGCATTGAGGCTAATTAAGAAATAATTCAGTGACATGTTGTGATACCTAAGACATAGATTATCTTTGAATTCAATAATTACTATGGAATAAATCAATGATGAGTCAAAATGTATAATTCATCTTAGCCATTATATTGTGTAGGGAAATACCTTGCTCATAAATTTGCAGCCAGTTCCACACCTCTCAAACAATACTGAACTTCTCCACTCCCCAAGAGCAGTGAGTGCAACACTAACAGCAATCTCTGAAGGTCTGAAAGCCAAGAATTCAACCTCTGAAATCCAAAATTTCAGACTTAAGAAAATGATCACCCTTCATAACATTCAACAGATCAATCTTAAAACCGCACCTTTAGCTGTGCTCAAGATAAGGTCTATAGAGCGAGAGATTGCGAGCAAAGAGGGAGCATCATGATCACTGAATTTGTTAAGGAAGTAGTCAATAAATGAGCAAGCAGTCACAGCTTGCATCCTCCACTTTAAGGTGCTTAGCACCAGAAGCTCCATCCTTTTTATGGTCCTTGCCTCAAACACAAACTTAGCTTCAGCCACCTGTCAAGCAAAGCCATCAAGTAGTTGAAGGAAAGGATAAATTTTCACGATGTATGTACATGCCAGTTATGATATGCATTACACTCACTGACCTGCAAGTCCAAGGGGAGTGGCACAAGAGTTTCTTCCATTTTTGCAGCCAAGGACAAGCAAGCCACCGCCAAGAGCTGTGTCATCCAAGCTTTGCCTTCCTGCAATGAGAAACCAAATTGCGCCATGAAGTCCAACTCCCTCTCACCAACATTGTGAAATTTGAGCCGGATTGCTCGCAGTGCAACTAGAATGCTAGACTTACAGGAAGCTCATACTCGGAGAGGAATCTATCGAGGTAGTTCATAGACAAAACTGCAGTCAACGGCGCAAAATTGTAATGTTCAATGACCTATCAGTAGAAAAATGCAGATTTAATCAACTCTGGCGGTAGTATACATCAAAGACAATATCACAAAGCAGCAATCGAATCAAAAATCACCACAGGATCAATAAAAGAGGCACCTTTACACGACTCCCGCATGCCACATCTTGGCATCTAGTTAATGACAGGGAGAAACGATTAATCATGCGAAAAAAAACTTACCTTCCAAATCCAATCTACGGCGTCCCTCCTGATGGCGGCCAAATCCAGGCCCCCAGGACGTTGCAGCAACCTCTGGTGGTATCCCTCCATGGGCATGTGCTTCTCCTCTGTCTCCACAAGCGCCGCGATGCATTCATCGGACTGCACGGGGAAGTCCATCATGAATCCATCGGAAGCAGCGACGGCATCTCGCAGCGGCGTGGCGACTTCCCAAGAACACTCCTCCTCCTCCCCCTCCTCCTCCCCATCAAGGCCGAGAATGGCCACGTTGTCCTCCGCGCACAGCAGCACAGAGGCGGCGCAGTCATAGCTCAGAACCATGCTCGTCGTTTCCACCTACCTCCCAAGAATGCAACAGTAGGGGTGCTGGCAGGATTAATGAGCAATCAGTAGACTACTGCAGCTCAGGCTTTCCCCCTTCGAAAATCCACTCCTTTTCTTCCTCTTTTGCTGATTTATTCTTGTCTTCGGATTGCTCCTCCTCCCCCTCCCCCTCCCTCCCTTTCCTCTCCTCTCTCGGTTCTTGGTTTTATTAAAGATAAAAAAGGCGGTTTCTCCTTTTCTGTGTTCTTCTCAAGAGGTGAGGAGAGGAGAGGGTGGAGAGGGAGGGAGGGGGAGGAGGCCACTGTAGAAGGCGGAGGCGAGCGGAAGAGCTTTGTAGTCGCGCGGCCGCCCGGGGGAGATGAGATGAGTGAGGTGGCTCTAATTTCGGAGGAGGAGGAGGGGTTTTGGCTCAAAACTGCTTTGCGACGTCGTGGGAAGTTGTTTCGTTTTGGCATCTTTCCGATAGGCCCTCTACCGCTCTGAATCGCGGATCCTTTGCGCGCACGACATTAGGTCGTGTTCTACGTGTGGTCGTGTTGTATCTTTTGAATGTAAAAAATTTAGGTAGGGCAGTTAATTTAGAAGTTTATCTCACGATTCCTCCGTGTTTAGAAAAAATACTTACATTACAGCCAAACCTATATATTTTAAAACCATAAAAAATACGATTGCACGTTTCAATTAGCATACAAGAAAAGGGTGTTTGTGCCGTGGCACTGTTGGACAATTTGACCTTGCAAAGGACCGAATCTGTAGTTTCAAAGAAACATATGCCCTTCGATGCAAAACAAAAGGACAGAGGGAAGAGAACACACACGTAGGGAAGTGGCACCTTTCGCCCAATCGCCAAGTGGCACCGGAGCAGAAAAAATTGGAAGAAAATCTACAGCTCACCTACTATCCATCCAGTATCCCACCGAGCCCGAGCGGGCAGTTCCGTCATTTCCACTCGCGCCTCCTCCTGCAGCGTGCTGCTGCAAAGCAAAGCTCGGCCATGGCGCGGCCTTTCTGGTGGTCAAAGCCGGGTAAACTTCGCACCGAGATGGGCGAAAAGACGGCCGCGAAAGCAACGTTCCTTTCGCTCCATGGGGGGCACTTCGGTCATCTTCAATGGCCTGGCCAGCTAATTAGCGGGGCAGATGTTTCCTTTTGCTATACGTTTCTTCTTTATCTCTAGCATTGTACTCGGTACAATTTTTGTTTGTTTCTATATTTTTATTTGATTTGTTAGAGAATTTTGTGTAGTAATATATGAAAAATTATGAGTTTGTTTGCTAAAGTTTCGAATCTTGAAATCTAAATTATATAACCGTGGCTATGGATGGTGATCGGGTAGCGAAGGCGAGGCGGTGGCCGTGCAGCGGTAGGGCTACAAGCCTATGATGTGTAAGGGTAACCACATTGCTTATGTGTTGGATGGAAATAAGGGTGGGGTCCACTATAGTTGACAATAACTAAGTTCAATTCTACAATGGTTAAAGACACTTGAGAAAATAAGATGGTCTCACATAAATAAATTTCATTAGTGTGTAGTACATATGAGTAGAAGATATTGATTGTTTATTTTGTTATGGTGCACCTTAAGTTTAAGGCTAACTTTTATGTATGTCTCTTATATCTACTTTCACAATGGTAAAAATACATTATAGTGATAGTATTAATTACTTAAGGTCACCTTTTTAACAACATTGTGGTTGCCTTAAGTGGGACCACAGGAGAAAGCACTAGATGAGTCACTTACGTTTGTTTGATTCAAAGACAAAATGGGATGAGACGATCATGTTCCAGTATTTTTAGATGAGATCATATCATCTTGTGTTTGATTGTGTGGGATGAGGATGTCTCTGTTTTCTGTTTGGTTGGTGGGTTGAGAAAAATAAGACGATGACAATTTTAACCCTATTATAAATAGTCTTTTCAAGGCCCCAACATGTTATTATGTGGGTTCCATCTGTTATATTATCATTTTTCTTTTTCTTCCTCTGGCTATCTCTCACCCTTATCCACCCGAAGCAACAAGCAGCAACCCCCAACGCATCCACCATCTCCAACGCGTTCGCCCCCAACCGCATCAACCGTCTATACTCCTCAATGCATCTGTCACCCTAGCCATTCCCCGGCGCGTCTGCCGCACCCGATGAGTCTGCCGCCCCAGTCGTATCCACCGCCTCAACACGTCCGCCTTGACCGCATCTGCTGTCCTTGGCTGATGCTCGGCCCTACCCTACCTCTGCCCCGCCGGCGACACTACTTCCATGCATAGCTCTGTCCTACCGACAACACGACTTCCATGTGCAAACCCGTTTGGAGCGGACGGAGCCTCGCAATAGAAAAGTCGGATGGTTTTGTTCACTCATTTGTTAGGACAATAGCATCTCTCTTTTCATGGAATATTTTTTGGTGGGATATCTTTTTCTCACTCGTTTCTCAACTAAACAAATTCAAAAATAAGCTCGCCCTATTTGATTCCACTCCGTCTCCTGAACCAAACGGATGCTTAGGATTGTAACTAAATCATAGTTGAGTCACTTAAGGTTATATATATATATATATATATATATATATATATGGGCGCGTGTTTTTGTGTCGACTTCATAGGGGAGTTGATTTTTTTCTTTCTCCTCCCGTGAAAAAAGATTGCCAACCTTAGTTGTTGTATTTGTTTATAAGATAAAAATTAATAAATTAATTGTAAAAATCAAAGATAAAAATACCCACACATTAATAAGAAAAAGTTAATGTTATAAAATGACAGATAATGTAGATAATGTGTATTGAAGAATAAAGTTTTTAATTTTGTTAAAATGGTTTTATTCTTTTTTGTCGGCAACTGTGCTACCAGCGTCTCCCTCCTCTTTCTTTTTTCTCCCTCAGCACCATTTTTTTAACTTTAATCATTTAACTTTACCCTAAAATACTTAATTTCTATCTCCTAAAATATTAGTGGTTCATAAATTTTAAAAAAATTATTTACTATCATTTACCTGATCTTTCAATGTTATAATAGAAATAAAGTATTTGCACGGATGTGGTATTATTTTTATTTACTGTGGAAACCTGGAAGGATATGCCTCAGCGTTCAAAACCGGAAAATTGTTTTCTCCATGGAGGGCGGCGTGTGATTGCCAAGTGTTCTTCGTGGCGTGGTAGCGCTGATCTGGGCCACAGCTTTCATATCCAACGGTGTACAATATGGGTGTTTTTTCCTAAATTACCCGTCTTAAGCATCCAAAACCTCTCCATTTTTGACTCTCTATTTGACCATTTAGCTAACCCTCTAAAAAGATTCTTCTCCAAATTTACTATACACTCCAACTCTCTATTCTCAACTCTCTAAATAATTTATTCTACCTTTAAAAATGCCAAAATATTTTCAAAGATTTGATTTCTTCTTAAAATCCCAATTTCTAATCTTATAAATACCCAAATTATAATTTTTTAGATTTTAGAAATTAAAAAATCATCTTCTTTTACTTTTTATTTTTTTTCTTTTCTCTTCATCCTTCTTCTTTCTTTCTCTTGCTTTTTTTCTTTCTTTTTTCCATTTTTGCTTTTGTGTTGCGCAGTACTATAGTACTACTTTCGGTGACACTACCAGATGAGACCCACATCATTTGACCATCCAAACTTAGCTGGCCAAATTTGGCTAGGCAAGAGTCCAGTTTGGCTAACCAGATGGCTTAGTCATCCAGATAGTCATTCTGTTGGAGGAAGTTTTTTTATTTCAATGGCCAAAATTTGGCTTGGAGATGCTCTTACATCAAAGTTTTGATAGTATCTGTTGCCAACATCGCTCGCATTCTTTTCACCTTAAGAAAGTCGGCGTCATTACTGAACAAATGAACAGCATAAGCTAACAAGAGAATCATCCAGGTATTAACATAACAGAGCCCCTGCATCTGCACTTGATATAAAATGTATCTGTGAGACTTTTTTTTTGGAAGAAAGTAACGCAAAGGCGAAGCACTCCTTGTCTGTCTGGGAATCGGATACTCTCCAAAGGGAGGGAACAGATGGTAGGTAAAGTTTTTTTTCACAATACGACGACGACGAAGCAAAATACCAAGGCGCGAAAAAAGTTAGGGGGGCAAAAAGGTTCATTTTCCCGCGCCGCTCGTCGCTTTCTCCCTTTTGTTCTTATTTCCATTCCAGGTCAGCGAATTCCGCCCTTTTGTGCCTCTTGATTTCACTCACTTTCACTGGCCATTCGGCGGTTTGCAGTTAAAACAGACGGAATGGACCGAGACAGTGTGGGAAAAACACACACTTCGCAGCTAAAATCTGAAATCTCCCGTGGCGAACTGGCGACGGGTGCCGTGCTTGGCTGCACTTGCTGTTGCTGCGGCAGGGTCTAGTGACTAGTCCTCGATCGAAAGGAGGTAGCAGTGGAGCTACTGCTGCGGCAAATTTGCCTCTTGCTTCTTTTTTTTTCTGCGGAGAAATAACCCGGCGACACCGTGCTTCTGAATCTCTTCCTCGTGATCTTGTGCGACACATGATGCTTACATGAACATGCATGTGGGCATGTGGTTGCTTGCTGCGAGATGCTGCCAGAAGAAAACCGAGGACCCAAGGAACGATTTGTGCACTGCTAGTACAAGTAAAATCTTGGGGGAAATCCAAGCTCGGTGTTGCTCTGTACAGTATACCTGGGAAATTCGAGTTGCTTTAATTTCGATGAATTTTCCTGCGTTGCATGCAGGCGTGTGTAGCGTGCTGGTTCATCACGCTCTCCCAAAGAACAGTGTCAACTTTCGTTCATAAAATAAAATGTGTACAGTTTTTTTGGATGCGCTGCGGATCGTGGGCGGTATCTCGTAGAAATTTTGTAGCGCGCAGATGGAGCTGAGCAGGACTGTGGGAGCGTCGAACGAACAGGTCAAGAGAAAATGGCGGATTTTTTTATGTGTCTCCCACAGATCGCGTCGTTGCCGGGTTGGGTAGCGTAGCTTTGCTGGTCCATTAATTTGGAGATGGGAGAATCGTCATGGACCGTTCGATCTCACGTGATCGCTGACAGATGCATCAAAGTTCTCCATGGGCTCTCGCGAAGCTAGCGAGCGAGATGTTGACGAAGAGAAGAGATCGATCGATTGATTGATTGCTAGCTAGGTCGTTCCATCCGATGCAATGCACCATGCAGCAGCGTGCGTTAGCAACAGGGAGGATGATGGGCCAGGCACGCAGGCAGCAGGCAGGCCTTCTTCAGCTATAGCTACAGCGTCACCGCCTGCAAAGTGGAACGCATGCATGCACGCAGGTCAGAGTGTTGTAGAGCTGGGTGTCAGGCAAGGCAAGGCGAAGCACCCGCCGGCGGCCGGCGTCGTCTTTTCCACTGCCTGATCCTGCTCGCCTGCATAGCCATCGATCGGCCATGGCCGTGAACTCGACTGCTCGAGCAGCTAGCTAGACATTAATGTAGGCACCGGCGACACTGTGTAGGAATGCAGTACTCAAACAGATTGCATTGAACTGATTGCAGTATAATATTTATACAAGCAGTGCATATATAGTGGGCAGGACGCAGCAGTACACATCGTGGCTACAAGACACTATGTGCAATAGTGGAGCTATGTTGTTGACATACACCGGGCCGCAGTTGAAACGGCGGCAGGGGCTCGATGGAGAGGCTGGTTCTGAACTCCTAAAACTGAGCAGTGTGAGCAATCCTTTGATCATGACATCTGCAAGCTGCTCATGAACGAAGTGAATGTAGAGCTCCACGACCACGTGCTTGGTCCGCCGATGATGTACCGAATTTCAGGACATGTAAACAGCAGATATACATTGTGACAATACGCGATTGTTGTTCATGGCATGGTGCACTGCAGTTCGCCAAGCAATTGTCGGAGCCACGTACACTAAGCAGTGGCGTTTGTGACGGCTCGGTATTCGGCTTCCGCGCTGGAGCATGAAACCGTAGGTTGACCGCGAAACAAGAGCATCACCGAAGATCGAAGACGTAGTAGCCTGAAGTCGAATGTTGAGTATGGGGGCACCTGTCCTAATCTATACGTCGGAGTACGCCGTGATGGAGGGTGTTGTAGCAGCGCGAAGATGAAGTCCGGGATCTACAGTGTCGTGAACGTAGCAAAGTATCCGCTTGATGAGGGCCAGATGACAATCACGGGGTCATGCATACGGAGGAAAGCCTGTTGCACATCATAGGCAATGTCAGGACGATTGATCATCGAGTATTGGAGTGCGTTCGTGATGCTGTGGTACTCGGAGGGATCACAAACAAATTTGCGTTTTCACCTTCCATTGTCGCGTCCGGAGGGATAATAGTAGGCTGGGTCAGGTCGCGTCTTAAAGGACGAGTTATATCCTGCAATGCATATCACTTAACAATTGAGTTTCGCTCAACATCGAACAGTCAATCGTGGTACCTAACCACAATATATGGCCCTTGTCGGCAGCCAGAACGAGACTTATTTTTTAACTGGTTGGAACAGTTAGATTTTCCACTACAAAAGAACTGGATACTAGTAGGGGATTTCAACTTATTTAGATCGGCTTAAAACAGGAATAGGGACAGAATACAACACTCAACACAATCTCAACGCTTTAATGATTGGATCAATGATAATGATTTGTGGGAAATACCTCTTAGTGGTAAACGATACACATGGAGCAACATGCAACAAAACCCGCTACTAGTACAATTGAACTGGTTTTTCACATCTCCTCGGTGGGTAACAACATTCCCAAATACATCTTTCATAGGGTTGGATAGATTCATCTCGGACCGCATACCTTGCCTAATAGAGATTATGTTGACACTAATTCTGGATCCTTGATACAAAAAAAAATTCATATTAAATATATATCAAATATGTGTGATTGTTTACCGGCAAAAAAAAAACATTCGATACCCAGCACGTATAAAAAAACATATAAAAAAACGCATCCAAGAATAACACTCTTGACATGCAAGAAACAATACATATAAATGAAAATTTGATCACAACACCTACATTAAAAAATATTATATTGGTGTGATATCGATATACATATATACATAAAAACATATAATAAATGTCGCATGGTGTGAGATATTACGACTGCATGCGTGTGTTATCAATAATTATATAGATATACGCATTTATGAAATAAATAATATATCTACTGATAATGTCTCTCTAAATATGTTATTTATTGATATGGCATTGCACATGTGTCATTTAAAATAAATATGATGGGCATGACACCATACTCACATGTCAGAAAAGAAGAAATGTACGTACGCAATGATAATAGAAAAATAGATATTCATTAAGCGATGTAAAATACTAAATACCAAATATTCATCAATAGAGATACGTATATAATTTTTGTTAAAGAAAATGCATTGTGGTGTGGCAATCATACAGTCAGCTATAATACATTTTTTTAAATAAAAATAAGGATGTATATAATGATAAATAATTTATACAACTTACAAATAAAATTGATCACGGATTTTAAATACGGACCAAAATGTCAACCATATGTAAATTGATAAATTTATATATTGTTTGAGTGCAAAAGAAATGAGTGATTTCTTGCAGGAATGGCGTGGCAACTTTTCCCTTCAAGATAAACAAAAAAAAATAGAGTTTGCATGCAGATTTTTGCTAACAATAAATAAAAGGAAAAGAAACAAATGAGATATGCATGCGCAGGAAGCCATGAGCGCACTCTCCCATGTTTGATTAGTGTTTACTAATTATATTCATTAGTTTCATTCTAATTAATCAAAAAAAAATAAACGTGCATATCCACTGCATCACTACAACAATCCAGAAAACTTCCGTCGGCCAAAGCCGACGGAAGTTAGCCCTTTTCCGACGGAAGAAGCTAACTTCCGTCGGCAAAAGGCTAACTTCCGTCGGCATTTGGCCGACGGAAGCGGGTAGACGGAAATTAGCTAACTTCCGTCGGTGGCCGACGGAAGTTAGCTAATTTCCGTCGGCCAAACCTAGCCGACGGAAGTTACCCGGAAATCGGTAACTTTCGTCGGCCAAATTTTAGCTGACGAAAATTACTTTTTTTGTTTTTTCTGTCTACGGATCAATAACTTCCGTCGGCTAATGTTGGCCGACGGAAGTTAACTAAAAAATCAGAAAAAAAAAAATTGCAACTAAAAAAAGAAAACAGGAAAACTGCTATATACATTCTACAATACATTTGTCCATCTTGTCCAATTTCCAAGTACTAAACTGAATCAGAATACACTAGCCTAGAGTTAACTGGATGTAATATAAAGCAGTACTAAGCCATATATAGATTGAATTTCACTAGGTATCAAACAGCACACAGAGTTAACCAGATCTGAATTTATATTGCAAAGCAAACAATTCCTCACTATTTAACTCAGAGCAGCACATATAATTTTAGATCAGAACTCAAACTGTTCATATAAGTATGCCAGATTTTCTAGGTGCACACACACACCCAAACAACCAAGATCAAAAGCAGCGGGAGGTTTATGCTACTGTTATAATGCACGTATTGTCGTTCTGGAACTTACTGTCCATCAACAAGCTGTTCCTTGAATGCCAAGCACATATAAAACCAACGTTACATCTCATATCCTTCCTGTGGCTCAACTATGTTAATGACACTACCATATCAAGCAGATTTCTACTGATTCTAGCTACGGATGAACAATATTACAACATCATCCAAGATTCATGACTCATACTCAACATGTTAGTGCTCTTCGAAGATTGTTATATACTATCACAAACATCTTTTGGGAGACAAAATATATAAACATCGAAGGAGTGCACCACCCTGTTAGATACAAATCAGCAACATGTTCTCATTTCACATCTGTATTTGCTAAGAAGTAGGAACAAACTAATCAGTGGTATGGATAAAATTAATAAGAGCTCAACAGTTTTCAATTGTAGATTTAAAGGAGAAACAAGTATTATGTTGATATCTTTACCTAGAAAAAAGTGCAATCAACTCATTGGGATGAGAGGAGAAGGTAGCACCCAAGCGTTCACGGAGACTGTGGAGGCGAGCTAGCTTGGCAGCCATGACTCAACTTTAGGACCAGTGCTGCAAAGGTACAGATTAGTGTGAGGCATATATGGTAGGTCTATAGTATATGCTAGTCTCATATTCATAACAATTAGCACTTGTGTTTTCAAAACCACTTACTTGCACATAAATAATCAGTCAATAGCCATCACTAAGAGTACCAATACTATATCTGAACCGGAAAGCCATGCTAAATCAACATCAATTGCATCATACACAAGCATTGGAATTTCAAAACAACTAAAAACAGTTGTTTTCTTCTAAAAAAAATTGAAGCACCTACGGGTTAAGTCAAATGAGACATGAAACAATAGTGCTGGTCACAGGAAGCACTATTGTGGTAAGGATTAACCGATTAAGCAGCCTATGTTATTAGCAACATTTATGATTTGACATAAAACTTTCGCTCATTTGCAAACCACGGCACAGGCGACAAGCCACAATGTCATGGCTTCAAGTTTTCCTTTATTGATCTGCACTCTGCAGATGAGTAGAAGTAGATCATATCTAACACAATCAACATTTACTTAGCATCAAAATAGTTGGAGGTACTAAGCATTTATGCTTGACTAAATTGGGAAGACTTTAGAGATACATGCACACAGTAGAACGCTAAAATTTTGACCAACAATCCTAAACAGGAGGGCTGAAACCGCACAACAGCTCCGGCACCAAAACCCCAAACGAAAACGAGTAAATCGAGAGCTCGTCGTCGCTCACCGGCGTCCGGATGAGAAGCCCCTCCTCGATATCACCACCGGCGCCACCAGCACCGATGCCTCCTGAGATGGACGCGCCTGCGCCGCCCGTCACCGGAGCTGGCGCGGGGAAGCGGTGGTAGTCGTTCGGGGCGGCGAACGGCGACCTCGACGACGTGGCCTGCAGCCTGCCGCTCCCCGACATGGGCCCGGCTCCGTCCCCTCCTCCCCGCCCAGGCAGCGTCGCCCCCCGATCTCACGATCGCCCGCCTCAAAACCCCCGCCCTAGAGAGCAATCGTCTGAGGCGGCGTGGGGAGAGACCACGACCCTCCGGGGGGGCTCGCCGGACCTAGGGTTTCGACGATGTCGTAGCACGACGGGTGGACGGCGACCAGGAGGCGGCGAAGGGGCGGGAGGCGGCGGGCTGGGGAAAACCCTAGGCGGCGAAGGGGCGGGAGGCGGCGGGCTAGGGAGGGACAGTAGGCGCCGGGTGTGGGGAAAATTCTAGGCGGCGTCTAGGGAAAAAATAGGGCGCACGTACACCTATTCATCTTCCGTCGGTTGAGGATTGAACCGACGGAAGTTAAGTTAACTTCCGTCGGCCAAATTTAAAGCCGACGGAAGTTAAGTTAACTTCCGTCGGCTCCTTTAGGCCGACGGAAGTTAATTAATTTTCGTCGGTTTTTGGAAAAGCCGACGGAAATTAAAAAGACCGACGAAAATTTCTGTTTTTCTTGTAGTGCATGCAATAGGCTTCCACTACGCGAGAAAAATGCAGTCAACAACCACTCCCACATGCGCATAGCCCAAGCAAAATTGCTGCACCTCCACGTCGCTGCGCACGTCCCTGCCCACGTCGCTGCGCATGCAAGCCCCTGCCTCCTCTATAAATACTGCATACGGCAGAGAAGAAAGCAGCACTTGGAGAGACAAAGTGAAGGGCTAGCTATTTGGAGAGAGTACACACGCGCTGCTGTTTTTTCTCACAAGCTCCACGGATCAAGACACAAAAATAAGTGATAAGAGGAAGAAGGTGCTGCCAAGGTATAAACATGAATACATGATGTTTATTTGTGTATCTTCATGCTTCTTAAATTGAATGCACATCATAATCCTAAACTCGGCCTTTTGGTACAAGTTTAGGAAGACATATACATATCATAGTCCTAGGCTCGGTCTTTTGGTACAAGCCTAGGAATGCACATCATAGTCCTAAACTCGGCCTTTTGGTACAAGTTTAGGAATACATATACATATCATAATCTTAGGCTCGGCCTTTTGGTACAAGCCTAGGAATGCATCTCATAAAAATATACATATCATAGCCCTAAACTCGGCCTTTTGGTACAAGTTTAGGAATGCATATTTATGTCATAGTCCTAGGCTCGGCCTTTTGGTACAAGCCTAGGAATGCATATCATAAAAACATACATATCATAGTCCTAAACTCGGCCTTTTGGTACAAGTTTAGGAATACATACCCATGTCATAGTCCTAGGCTCGGCCTTTCGGTACAAGTCTAGGAATGCATCTTATAAAAACATACACATCATAACCCTTTACTCGTCCTATTGGAACAAGTCCAAGGAGATGAGAAAGCATATTAAGAGTACTACATCACGCATATACATTGGAGTACCAATTAGTCATATGCATACATATTATGCAATTCTTTTTTTAAGAAAAAAGTATGACCGTTCATTTGCTTTGCCTCAAATCTGGTGTAGGGGTTCTATATACAGAAAATCATGTTATATTTAGACGATACAAAAAGTGAAATAAAATGTAAAATACATTTATGCAAAAGCTCATTATAAGATGAACAAATTTATACACATGCTTCAGTTACGCTTCACAGCTGTAAGCTGTTTTAGCATTAGGCAGAGTGGTAAAAAAAATTATTCATATATACTGAATATACACAAATAGCGTAAATGAGATTGATAAAAATGTACACCAATTATGAGTATCGTGTCATGAGGGTGGTAATGACTTCAGATATATTAAAGTTCGTTGTGCTTGCTATTATCATGCAAATAGTAATTCCCGCGCTCTATAGGTGCACAAAAGTTAATAAGCAAATCAAAATATGCATCATATATATATATATGAAAATAACGTGGCCATAAGGAAAATATGCAATGGCATATGTATACATATATGCTAACAAAAGTAACAAGCACTCGCACAAACACATGCACAATGGCGAGTAAAATTAAAGAATGAATGTATACGAACAACATTTATGTTTATTATATAGCATCACATAAAAAAGGAGAATGTTTATGTTCTTCATGAATGCTCCATAGTAAAAATATGAGGTCATTGACACTTATAAAAAATGATTCATAATCATGTTTTGTACATAGGTTTGATCAAAAATAAATGATAATATACTTGCACTTCTTTACATATACTGTAGATGGCGCAAATTGCATACATGTGCATAAACAAGGCATGCAACAATAGCATAAATAATTGAGCCTCAATATTTGAGGCATCGTGACAATAAAAAATTACAAAGTCAGACTAAGTTATAATTCAAATACCAAAATAGATGTTTATTGGATTACGCCTAATGACACCATACCAAAGAAGATAAAGCATAGCATATACGTATATATGGCGCATTCATGATGTCCACATTAACAAAGATGACAAGCACTTATGTTCGACACATACTTAAACAAAAATCAATATGGAGAAAAAATCAAGACACCTCTTCAACGACGCTGGAGCTAGGATATAATTTTATTTTCATTTTTTTTTAGCTTCATATCAACATGCATTGTAATTTTCTTTTAGTCGGAACTCTTAATCAGGGGTTTTCTCTACGGAGATGTAATTAACAGAATTATTATGTAAGTGTATTAATTCTGGAAGTAATGGATTCACAATGTCTGATATTTCATTTTTTTGCATTTAAATCAAATTAACTTGTATCTAACGATTCGAGGATAAGGCCCTCACCAACATACATATTTATATTTCTAGAGGGTGCCCGTTTTCCCGTCGTCAGATTAACACAAAGATTCAGAGATCACACATTTTCAAATTTGAGAATTACTGGATCAATAGGTCGGGCTTCCTACAAGTAGTGCAACAAACTTGGTCGACTCCCAATAGAGCTAAGGATGAGGCAGAAAATATAGCAATCAAAATTAAAAAACTGCAAGAGAATCTCAAAATATGGAGTTTACAGATGGGTAATTTGGATAACTTGATCAAGTCTTGCCACATTGTCATTTCGGCATTGGATACATTTGAGGAATATAGACAACTCAATGTTTGTGAGTACAATTTCAGAATCATTCTACGTGACCATATTGAGTAGTTGCTACTGAATAAACACACATACTGGAAACCAAGGTATACGGTCAGATGGACACATCTGGGCGATGAAAATACAATTTATTTCAGGCAGCGGTAACTAACAGAATGAGACATAATACGATCTCAGCTTTAACAAATGATGAAGGAGAAGTAGTGCGATCGCATCAGGAGAAAGCTGCTATTTTGCTGAAAGCATTCCTAGATAGAGGGGTCGGTCGGAAAATGCGTCAGCACACTATCAAGCCCCCATTGTATTTCGACATGTACAAAACTTGACAAATCTAATCCGGCCTTTCGAAATAAATGAGATTGATACAGCGTTAAAGGAGATGCCCGCTGATAAGGCACCTGGTCCGGATGGTTTCAACAACAAATTTTACAAAGTAAATTGGTCGGTTATAAAGAAGGACTTCTATAACCTTTTATCGGGGTTTTATGCCGGGAAAGTTGATCTCAGGCCTTTGAACAATGCATTCATCACGTTGGTCCCAAAGAATGTCAGTCCAGAGACAACAAATGATTTCAGACCTATGTCGTTAGTACAGTTTGTAGTCAAGCTAATCACAAAAATTCTCGCAAACAGATTACAACCTTTTATGAAACAGATTATACATGAAAATCAGTATGGGTTCATCAAAGGACGTTCTATTCAAGATTGTCTAGCATGGGTTTATGAATTTAACCGCTGCTGTCATAGATCAAAAAAACCGATGGCACTACTGAAGCTTTACTTTGAGAAGGCTTTTGATAAGGTCGAACACACAACCATTTACTTATGTTGGACAAAATGGGTTTCCCTTTACTATGGATCAATTGGATTAAATCAATACTACAATCGGCAAGTACGACAGTACTCTTAAATGGCTCAACGAGTAAGTTCTTTAATTGCAAAAGAGGAGTTAGGCAGGACGATCCACTATCACCTTTACTGTTTGTGATCGTTGGGGAACTCCTACAACTAATAGTCAACTCGGCCAATGCTAAAGGTATCTTAGCATCTCCGGACTGTCACGTACAAAATGGCTTTCCAATAGTCCAATATGCAGATGACACAATAATATTCATCAAAGCTACAACGAAGAACATTTTCAATCTTAAAGTGCTACTGAACTCATTCACAAACTTTACAGGGTTGAAAATAAACTTCAAGAAATCCAGTTTGATACCTATAAACATTGAGGCCGATCAAGCTCAGTTGCTGGCAAAAACTTTTGGCTGTATGATTGAGAAGTTCCCGATAACTTATCTAGGCTTACCATTGGGAAACAAATTACCACGGTGTAATGACTTTGCAAACATCACAGAGAGAATTGGGAAAAGGTTGGCTGCCACTTCATACTGGTTGTCCAGGGCAGGTAAATTACATATTGTCAATTCGGTACTAACTGTGTTACCAACATACGCAACGTGTATGTTCCAATTGCCAGTCAAGGTGACACAAAGAATTGACATTGCGAGGAAAAGATGTATTTGGCGAGGAAATACTGCTGATTCAACAGGTCGGCCACTAATCAGCTGGACAAAAGTTTGTAGACCAAAAGCCAAAGAGGGTTGGGAGTGATAAATATCAAAGCGCACAACAATGCATTACTACCTAACACCTAGATAAGTTCTACAACAACGAACACGCCCCCTGGGTAAAACTTGTTTGGCAAAACTATTGCAGAACCGGGGGAGTACCACATCTGAAAGGGAAAAAGGGCTCAGCTTGGTGGAAAGGGGTCCTCAATCTTTGCAACCTTTTTTTGGCAAATGCAAGGCCTACAGTTGGGTTGGGGTCAACTGTCTCCTTGTGGTATGATGGTTGGGCGGGGAGGCCGCTCAATCAAATATTTCAAAGGCTATTCACATTTGCAAATCAGAAAAATTGCTCAATGCAACATTGTTTAAATCAGATCAATTTATTACAGCTATTTTACTTGCCAATGTCAACAGAAGCAGCGTTAGAATTTTACCAATTTCACTGGCTTCTCGGCTTGGTAAGATAGAATCAAGGAAACCCAGATTCATGGCAATACATTTGGGGGACAAAGACATACCCTGCAAAAGATATGTACGCAAACAATTTCAGGAATCTACCTGTACATCCGGTATTCAAGTGGTTATGGGCTTCTCGGTGTATGAAAAAATTAAAGGTTTTATTTTGGCTACTCCTACATGACAGATTGAATACAAGAGACATACTCGGAAGAAAAAATGTTCTACAACCGGGAGATAGTGTTTTCTGTGTTTTATGCAGGGATCAACAACTTGAAACAGCGCAACACCTATTTGCAGATTGTAACTTTGGGAAAAATGTTTGGAGAAGGTAGGCTTGAATTGGCCACATGGTGCAGATTTTAATAACCAGGTACTAGCAATTAGAGCTGCTAACAACAAAAGAACAATTATGGAGATCATTATCATCAGAGCTTGGTCGATTTGGATTCATAGAAACGATAGGATTTTCCGAGATAGTCAACCGTCAGTCAACCACTAGTACAATCGGTTTAAAAAGGAGGTGGTGCAACAAAGTCATAGATACAAACCGGCGCTGAAGACTGAAATCTTAGCTCGGCTATCAACTATCTAACAACGGACTAAAGGGGTGCTATGACTTATCAATCCCGCTTTTCTGATTACACATGTGTTTGGTATAACCAATTGTTTTGTTTGGGGTAGCTTAGGGATACGGTTGCAATATCTTACACCAACGTTTAAATTCTGTGACTATGTATTTCCTCGTTCTCTGATTCGTTTAATACATAACCTCAGTAGGAGCCTCTCCTGCTGGTTATTCTAAAAAAACAATCAGAGCCGAGCCAAAAGTCTTTATTGCTTAATAATTTAGCTCGTCAGTTATGCTCGTCTGTACACAAAACCATCAGAATTTTTGGTTTCCGGTGCTTATTAATTATTATGCATAATCTATATTTATACATACTTGGTACTCATTATATTGTTAGCATATGATAAATCGTGAAATATTAAACTATAAAAAAATATAAATAGACTAATTAACGAACTCAATGAGCCAGTTTGTGAGCCGAGTTAGCGTTAATTAGCTGGTTAGCATTAATTAATGAGCCTGGTTTATTATCCACCTATAATCAAAAGCGTGAAATGAACAATCAAACGTAGCTACCCTAGCGCTCGTAGTAAATATAATCAAGTTGCGCCAATCTAGTTTACATGGTTGTTCTCTGGATGAATTGATACACCAATTTAATTACGCAACAGCAGTTATGGCGAGCAGTGAACAGTCAGGTACTGTTTGATCAAGTGTAAAATTAACTGCCTGCAAGTACCTGTTCACCGTTGGTTTATCTCGATGCAGGTGCGCCACCAGCTTCGATCCTACACTGCAGCAGTAGTTAAACAGGCGTAGCACGTAGTTGCTGTACGTCCAAAAAAAATCACTACTATGCACTGTTGGGCCGCACTTACTCGAATCTGGGGTGATATCAAATAGAGCGATATAAGTTGTCTCAACTGTTATCGAGGTAAGGTTCTAGTGGTGCCACCTACTCTCTCCGGTATACAAAACAAGTCGTTTTGGACATAATTTCATATATCAAGGAGCAATTAATTAGTGTTTTGCCCCTATTAAATATAGGGCAAGAGTAAACATAACACGAAAAACGAGAAAGAAGTGATACTACTTGAGGGGTATAGTTGTCCAAAATGCACAATAAAATGCAAAACGATTTGTTTTAGTAAACTCTTGATACTAGTCTAAAACGACTTATTTTTGTGTACCGGAGGGAGTAAGTTCAATTCTTAGTTACCACACACATGCTCCATTTTTTTAGTGTTTTTATTGTCAGAAATGTTTCGGAACAAGAGGGGAAACAATTTGGTTGACAGTGTGACTAACATAAACATCAAAACGACTATTGTTTGTACACTGGAGTGAGTACAACCAATCGCTTGCTGTTTGTATTATGAATTGTTTGGTTTGTTAATCAAGCTTATTTTTACTAAAATTAAATAAAAACATTAGGGCTCTCTTACGGTATATTTTTTATCTTTTTAAAAGGTAAAAGATAAACAACTTGTAATGCATGAGAGTAAGAGTGAATATATATATATATATATATACTGTTCTACACCACAGGTGTAGAATGCTATTCTACACCGACATGGAATGTGGGATCGGGATTGGGTGGGGCGTAGGGGCATGCTGGATGAGGTGGGCACGGTTAGGTTAATCGGTGTAGAATAGTGTTTCCGTGTATATATATATATACAATTGCTATTTTACTGAGAAAATCTACTACTGAAAATAATCGGTGTAAAATAACTATTCTATATATATATATATATATTTTCTCAATAAAATAGCAATTGAGTACTACTTTTTTCAGTAGTAGATTTTTCGGTAGAATAGCTATACTACACCCGTAGTGTAGGATAGCATTTGTAATATATATATATATATATCGTTGTCGCAGGATGAGTGTCTTATTAATCTTGTGGGGGGTGCACTGTCAATTATTGTCAAAGCGTATTTTGATATGGGCATCAGAATTCAGACAAAAACGTGCTCGCCTCCTTGTGCGTCCTGCTCAGTACCGCCACGTACGACAACCAACGCTCGTGCTTACTAGCTAGCTCCCCAAATCGGACAAACTGACGAAGTAGTCGCGTAAATGCAAAGAGTTATGAACGGCAGAAATGCTGGGTTTGAAGGCGTTCACAAAAAGGATGGTCCTGTTGCTGATCGCTCTGAAGAGAGATCATTGCGTCGACGTGCAATGGTCCAGTGCAGAATTAAACGGTTCAAGATGCATATGGGGCCAGCGGAGATCGGCTCGAGATCATCGACATGGATTTAATTCGCAGATCTACAAAGCAAGCATGCATAGTAGGTCCTCGATCCCCGACGCCGTTTGAATCTCACACACCGTTGCCGCTGCCGATCGATCGAGATCGAGCTGCGTGCGTCCATCCAGTTGTATCAGAGATCGTACGTACGTATTCCGATGATAGCTAGAGGTTGACATTTTTCGTTTTCGGAGGGAAAGAGTCTGAAGGCATGTCAACATAGATAATTCACCACGAATGCAACTCGTTGCGTTCGTTGGCGGATTGTCAGCAGTGACAAGAACAGTAAACGATCCAGTATTCTAGTTGGGGTCATCACGGTACCTTATTTATCTCGTCGGAAGATAATAATTTAAAGTAATCTGGGCTTTTGATTAAGTGTCGTTTGGATTGACTTGTTTATTTTTAGGGACTAAAGTTTATACCAGTTAGTTCAAAATCCCAAACAATCTTATTTAGGGGAATTAAACTTTAGTCTAAGTTTAGTCCATAAGTCACCGAGAGGTTGTTTATAGGGATTAAGAGGTACTATGAACATCATTTGCTCTCATTTATGGCTGGTTAGGACGATTAAAAAAAAGTAAGGGTAATGTGATCATTGTATAGTACTTTAGTCCCTATATCCAAACAAATGGACTAAATTTTAGTCCCTACTAAATAAAACAAGTTTTAGTCCCTAAAAATAAGCAAATGCAATCCGAACAAGACCTAAGTGTGTTTAAATAAATAATTAAAAAATAAAAAATATGTGCGGATTATGGAAAGTAATCTATATGCATATATAGAGGCTCTTGCATACATGATTTAAGGGAAAGTATGTTGCATGCACATAGGAAAAAATGTTGGCATCCTAACGAAAGTCCATGCGCGTGTCTATATATATATACACACACGACTACACGAGAGCGTTATTCTATACCGACCGTTTTCAGTAGTAGATTTTCTTAGTAGAATAGCAATTGAATACTATTTTTTTTAGTAATAGATTTCTCGGTAAAATAACTATTCTACACATGGTGTGAAATAATATATATATATATATATAAAGAAATTAATCTACATGCATGAGAGCCCCGCGCACGTACAAAAAGAAAGTTATATGATTTAGGTTACCAATTTTAGTAGACTCCGCAAAATTCTAGTTTGTATTATTACTGAATCAATCACTGTTAACCGCTGACTGACCGGTTAGCTAAAAAACTGTAGTTTACCGGGTTCTATAGTTTCGTTCAATTCACCAGGTAGTTTGTACACTGTGAATTTGACCTGAGTACGTGCTGCCACAGATGCTGAATCCATCGGACAGCCTACTAGTGGGGTATACATGGCGTCTAGCGAGCTGTTAGTGTGTGTACTCCGTACTCGTAGAATGTAAATCTGCTCCATTTTACCGTGAAACCACCCTTCTGTCAACCGAATTTGTACCTGGTTTTACCGTGATCTGTGAAGCAAATGCAGTAGATCCTTCTGACCCCTGCTCAACCTGACCGCATCACTGTCTCCCTCTAGTACTAGTGCATTAAGTGATGCCCACACGTCAAAATGCCCTGATTGGAAGAGACTGAAACCCAGCTGCCGCTAGTAGCAGCAAGTAGCAACTGGATCGTCTTAATTAATAACCTCGCAAATCTGAAGTGGATCAAGGGTATGTAAATAAGCGAGGACATGACACATCCTCGAGATTCGCGCGCGAACCTCTCCAATTTGACCAGGTAAGGGTAAGGTGCAGCCATGCAGCTGTAGTGGTAGTATTCTACATGCACCCAACGACACCATCAAACAGCTAGTAGCAGGCGCCATAGTGAGTCATTGGCCGATACGTCTTCGGTTTGGCATGCATATATACATACTTCGGCTATCTATATTATGCTACTACTTGTCGTAGTAGTAAGCTGCAGTAACCTTGGTTCGTGTACACAATGAACAGCTGCATGCATGCGTAAAAGCGAAAGCAGGAAAAGAGTCGAGTAGAGTATCGTAGAATTATGCGGCATTGCGGCCTGCCTGCCTGCATGGTTGGAGACGAGGAGGACCACACTGGCCGTGTCGACCTGAGACCCCGACCGGCTAAGCTAGCTCTAGCTCCTCCAGTGCCGGAATAGCCATGGCGTCCACCTCTATGATTTATAGAGATAAAAATAATACTCCGTAGATTATAATGTGGATATTGTATTAAGCTTTAGAGACTGGTATATATAAAAGTACGTGAGCCCACAATGCTATCCTGACCGTGTGCCCGGCCGCCTACCTCATGTTCCCTCGCCGCCCACTTCTTCGCTGCTCGGGTGCCCGACTGCCCGGCAGTGCGCGCCGCTAGTCTCCTCTACACGATGTCGCCTCACTACGTGCCCCCTATCCTAGCGGATTCCATAAACTTTTAAAAAACAAAATTATTATATCGATAGACTATCTGTCGTCGATCTAGGTAGATCGGCAAATAACACTCCTACAAATCACAACTGTAGTGGCGTTAGGCATTTTCACTGTAGTGGCGGGCCTCTGGTCCACCACTAGAGTGGCTGGTGGTGACTCCATCACCAGCGTCCACCACTACTATTGGTAAAGTTAAAGATGGCAATGGGTCTATACCCATCGGGTTTGACTATCTCAAACTCATATCCGTTAGAAAAAAATATCTCCGTCGGATAACCCATATATACATGCAGGTATCATTTATTTCTCCCCCAAACTCATACCCATGCGGGTAAAATATACCCATCGGGTACCCATATCCATCAATAAACACCACACACAAAATATGCTAACAAATAACAATTGTATATCTATCCCCACAAAAACAATCAACATCAACAAAGCCTTTTAGTCCCAAGCAAGTTGGGGTAGGCTAGAGTTGAAACTCAAAAAGAAGTCACCAAAAAGAGAGAGAGAAAGGGGAGGGGAAAAACTTTTAAGAGCACTAAAAGGGAAAAGACCTAATCACGGTTCGGGCACGTGGATAGCTTCTTTCCAAGCCCTTCTATCCAAACACAACTCCTTTGGGATATTCCATTCCTTCAAGTCCCTTTTGATTGCCTCCTCCCATGTCAAGTTTGGTCGCCCTCTACCTCTCTTCACATTATTGACCCATCTTATGATACCTCTGTGCACCGGTGCCTCTGGGGGTCTCCGATGGACATGCCCAAACCATCTCAACCGGTGTTGCATAAGCTTTTCTTCAATTGGCGCTACTCCTAGCCGATCGCGTATGTCATCGTTTCTCACTCGGTTCAATCTTGTGTGCCCACATATCCAACGCAACATACGCATCTCTGTGACACATAGTTGTTGGATATGCCGCCTCTTAGTAGGCCAACACTCAGCCCCATATAACATAGCAGGTCTAATCGTCGTACTGTAGAACTTGCCTTTCAACTTCTGTGGCACTCTCTTGTCACATAGGACTCCCGATGCTTGACGTCATTTCATCCACCCCGCTTTGATCCTATGGCTAACATCTTCATCAATATCACCATCTCTCTGAAGCATCGATCCCAAATAACGGAAGGTGTCCTTCTTTGGTACTACTTGGCCTCCCAAGCTTACATCTCCATCCTCACTAATTGTAGTACCAAAGTCATCCTCACTAATTGTAGTACCAAAGTCACATCTCATATATTCGGTTTTGGTCATGCTAATTCTAAATCCTTTTGACTCTTGGGTCTGACGTCATAACTCTAGCTTTCTATTTACTCATTCCCGGCTTTCATCTACTAGAACTACATCGTCAGCGAAAAGCATATACCAAGGAATATCTCCTTGTATATCCCTCGTGACCTCATCTATCACTAAGGCAAATAGGTAAGGGCTCAAAGCTGAACATTGATGTAGTCCTATGTTAATCGGGAAAACATTTGTATCACCATCAGTTATTCGGACACTAGTCACAACCTTGTCATACATGTCCTTAATGAGTGTAACATACTTTGTTGGGACTTTATACTTATCCAATGCCCACCATATGAGATTCCTAGGTATTTTATCATAGGCCTTTTTCAAGTCGATAAAAACCATGTGCAAGTCCTTCTTCTGCTCCTTATACCGCTCCATGACCTGTCTTATTAAAAAGATTGCTTCCATGGTTGACCTTCCAGGCATGAATCCAAATTGGTTCATGGTGATATGCGTCATTCCTCTTAGGCGATGCTCAATAACTCTCTCCCAAAGCTTCATAGTGTGGCTCATGAGCTTAATCCCTCGATAGTTGGTACAACTTTGAATATCTCCCTTGTTCTTGAAGATTGGTACTAATGTACTCCTCCTCCACTCATCGGGCATCTTGTTTGATCGAAAAATATGGTTGAACAACTTGGTTAGCCAAACGATAGCAATATCGCCAAGGCATTTCCACACCTCTATTGGGATACCATCCGGACCCATCGCCTTGCTCCCTTTCATCCTCTTTAAAGCTTCTTTGACCTCTGACTCTTGGATCCTGCGTACAAAGCATCTATTTAAATCATCAAAGGAGTCATCCAATTGGGTGTCCATAGTCTCATTCTCACTATTGAAAAGATTGTCAAAATACCTCTGCCACCTCTGTTTGATGTCTTGTCCTTTCACCAAGAGTTGATCCATCTCATCTTTAATGCATTTAACTTGATTGAGGTCCTTTGTCTTCCTTTCCCGAATCCTAGCCATCTTGTAGACATCCTTCTCCCCTTCTTTTGTACTTAGTCTTCGGTAAAGATCATCATAGGCTCGACCCTTTGCCTCACTCACAGCTCGCTTAGCAGTCTTCTTTGCTACCTTATACCTCTCTATGTTGACCGCGCTCCTGTCATGGAACAAACTCTTGTAACATTCTTTCTTCTTCTTTATTGCCTTTTGAACATCCTCGGTCCACCACCAAGTATCTTTAGGTTCACCTCTGCTCCCTTTGGTCACTCCAAACACTTCTGACGCCACCTTCCTAATACAAGTTGTCATCTTCACCCACATGTTGTTTGCATCTTCTTCTTCGGACCAAGCGCCCTCCACAGAAACTCTTTCCTTAAAAACTTCGGATGTCTCCCCTTTGAGTTTCCACCACTTCGTCCTCACAATTTTGGCTTGTTTATCCCTATGGGTACGGATCCGAAAACGAAAGTCAGCCACCACAAGATTATGTTTGGGCACAACACTCTCTCCAGGTATCACCTTACAATCCAAACATGCTTGTTTATCTTCTCTCCTAGTGAGAACGAAGTCGATCTGGCTCGAACGATGGCCACTACTAAAAGTCACCAAATGAGAATCTCTCTTTCTGAAGAAAGTGTTCGCTATCACTAGGTTGTAGGCTACAGCGAAGTCCAAAATATCCTCTCCTTCTTGATTCCTACTACCATACCCGAAACCTCCATGAGCCAGCTCATTGTAGGACCGAAAGTAGCGACCAGAGAGGGGTGAATGGGCGCCTAAAAATTTCTTGTTAAACTATATTTTAAACCCAACACCCAAATGAACTAATGATAGATTGTCAGTTTTACGCCGAAACTGACAAAGCGTCCACCGTCTTCGCACTGGGTACCCGGATTGGGCCGACCCGACCCCGCAGCTCCCTCAGCCCGGCAATCGCTCACCGCCCGTGTACCTGAGTCAAACCTAGTCAACAGACCAATGGATCATCTGCCGCTCCTAGCCATGTACCCGGATTGGGCCAGCCCGACTCCGCAGCTCCTCTGCCATCCGTCGCTCACTGCCCGTGTACTTGAGTCACATGCGCCTCAGACTCGGCAGGTCTTCATCTCTCTCTTCTTTTGACTTCCGTTGACAATCACTCATCATATCTGGAATATCAAAACCATATTCTTCAACATGGTTTCTCAATCTCCCCCTTGATGAGTGCATTGTCAACACCCTCTTCAGCTCATCTCCAGAACCTGCAAAACATGTGGAAACAGGAAAACAAAAACAAAAGAAAATAGAAGAAGGAAAATAAAAGTTTAACCCTAATGACCAAAAGCAAAAAAAAAACACGAAAACGGTCATTATGGTTAACCAAAAATAAAGCCTCAAAAACAAGTGCAATCTCAAAATTACCAACAAGGAACTCCCCCTGAAATAAATCCCAGAGAAAGCTAAAAATGTACTCCAAAATTTCTCCCCCTCGTTGACAAATGGACTCATCAAGTGAGACTAAATGCACTCTAAAAAGAGACATAAACACAAACTCCCCCTGAAATGCAGCTCCCCCTCAAAATATGCCATAAATACAGATGGAGTGCAGGTGGAGTGTGAAAAGCATGCTTCTTAGATATGATTGACTGCTATTACAACATCTAACAGGTATAGCAAAAGATATACTGTCTAAGATACATGACATGATCAGTGTAACAGATGATATCTAAAGAAAGTCATTAGCACACATTTTTCGATTTTTTCAAACAAAAGCATCACCACATTTTCTAGTTGACAAGCAAGGTAAAACATGAGATGCAAAAGCTAACTGATATCTACCAAGATTAGCATTGTCCAAAACAAAGCGTTTCAGCAAACTTGTCATCTTTTTAAAAATTTCAGACTTTTTCTTTATATTTTTCATTTCTGCCAGGGGTTATTTGCATGTCAAACCTTATGCTAACCGACCAAGTCAAGCCTAGGCCAGAACTGGACCATCAGAAGCTTAAGACATTGGTCTTGGCATACATTACACCGTCCTAGTTCATACCAAAGTGCTATGGTAAGCAGTCCAGAACAATGCAATGCGACAAAAGCAAACCCACCTGGATCTTTTCTGATAATCATAAAAATGCATAATTTTTTTTGAATTTTTATCATTTTTATAGCACATTTTCATATTTAAAGCATATGGATGTCCAAGTTGCATATCTGCATCAAAGTAAGGATCTAGCTACAAGGCATGTAAAAGATAGCGAAAGCATTCAACCTACACATGCTAGTTACCAGAAGCAATGGTGATCATTTTTCAATTTTAAAGCACAAAAGCAATGCATATGACAAATATCAAATATATCATGTGAACTGAAACAAAACATGATCATCGACGAGTAATCAAAAACATATACTAGCTAGAGAAAGTAAAGCAGATTAATCATATAACAGAAGCAAGCTCAAAATGTGATTTATGATTATGCAAGATATGAACACACACAAAAAGACTCAAAAAAATAAAGAAGAAGGAAAAACTGATACCAATGAAAAGATGACTCAAAATATCCTAAAAAGATACACAGCTCCCAAAACACGATCAAAAATCATGAGTGGGACCAAACGGGCCAATGCCAGGTTTAGTAAAAGTATTGAACCAGTGCCGAGCCATCTGCGCGTATGTAGGAAAGCAAAAGGAATCATATGAGTCTGGACTAAAGCGCGGATCAAAACGCGGTCCTCTGTTCTTCCTAAAATTACGGCCACGAGGTCCAAAGTCGTATCCATAACGATCTGGAACTCTGCCGGAACGAAAACCACCCTCCGGAGCACGATCATAAAAACCGTCTCCTCTACCACCACCTACACGACGTGGCCTGGCCTCTAGCCTCTCTCTACGTCGAGGAACTCTCTGTCTACCACTCTGCTGGTAGAACTACTCCTGCCCACCTCGAGCTCTCTCTGCTCGCTCAACCTGCTTCCTCCTGAAGCAAAACTCCTCAAGATGTCCGTCTCTCTGGCAGAACTCACAGTGATAGGCAGGCTTCTTAGGATGTGGTTGAGGCTTGGGATTCTTAGGCTTGGTGGTGTTTGTTGTATCATCTTTGGTGTGAGAGGGTTCAGGTAAAGAATCAAGAGAAGTATGGAGAGGTTTAGGCTTTGGAACCCATATTTGCTTTTAGGTGGAGCTTTAGGTTGTTCTTGGAACACTCCATCCTTGGGCTGACTATCCTTAAAGGACTCAGTAGAGTGAGTCTTGGGATATCTCTGTTCGGGAGTCATCTTACTCCACTCCACTGCTCGGCTAATGGCGCTCTCAAAATTAGCCTTGGTATAGGTGTAACCTACCCCAAACCCATCCTGTCTCTTGAACTGCTGGATCATCATGCTGAGTTGTGGCTCTTTAGCACTGATCCAACTCAGGATTGAACGGAGGTAAAAGTTCTCGTTCTGAACATCAGCTAGCTCCTCTCTCAAAGAAGCTAACACCTCCACCTGAGACAAGCAGATCTCACACTCTTTATCAACTTTGACATACTTCTCAGCTTTTAGCTTAATCAACTCCATTCTAATGGATAAGCAGTTCTCACAAACAGTGGATGAAATCGACAAGGTCTCAAGCTCTAGCTTAGTCTGCTCCAACTCAGCTCTCACTCCAGCTAACTCGCTCAACTGCTCATCACTATTGGCTCTCAGCTCGGCTATACTAGCTAAATGGGATGGGCAGTCTACACAAGGTGCGACAACAGTGACATGAGCATCTTTTAGCTCCTGCTGAGCGCTTTCAAGCTCAGTGGCCAATGCGTCTCTCTCATCTACTCTCTTTGTGTACCTGGACTTAAGAGTCGTCAGGTCACACAACAGCACCTCACAGTTAGGGCACTCACCACTATCACCCAAACAAGGGGAAGAAGACAGACTCTTAATCTTGCCATTTGCCGTGGCAAGCTCACTCTCAAGCTCATCTATCCTCTTCTTAGCCCCTCTAAGCAGTTTCTCCCTATACTTCAACTCCTGACTGTTCTGTTCTAGTAAATTAACAACTTCTTGTTCATATGAAGATGCATTCTCATCGTCGTCATCGTCGGAGTCATCGGAGGAGTCCTTCTCTTTCTTCTCCCCAAGAGCCATTGAGCAGAAACTCTTGTGGGGTCTTCGGCTGTGACGTGAGCGACTCTTCAGCTTATCCCTGAAGCCCATGAAACAGAGGCCCGCCGGATTGTCCCTGTCCTTCCCCTTCCTGATCATGATATCTTCATCACTTGAACTTGAAGATGATGAGGAAGACGAGGATCTCTTGGAGTATCTTTTCTCCATCTCGACGAAGAAGGTCTCGTCTCGCTTCTTATTCTCACGCCTATAATCCTTTAGAACCTTTCGAAAGAATCTTGTCCTAGGCTTGCCCTTCGTGGACTTGTCGTACTTGCTAGAGTTGTAGGAGTTGTCGTTGGTTCCCTTCTTGTAATTCTTCTGTTTGGGACAGTCGACGATAAAATGACCTGGGTCACCACACTCAAAGCATCCGGATTTTGTGTCGTGTCTCTTAAACATTCGCTTATCATAGACACGTCGCACCCGGTTGTTAAACAGGCATAGATCATCATCTCCTAGAGTATCAAGTTGTTCCTCGGAGATAGACATCAAGGAAAAGGCAGTACAACTCATGGCATTAGGATCAGCCGACGGTATCGCAAGCGCCAGAGTCTTTGAGCCAGAATCAGTGAGATTTGATCTCAACTGAATATCAACCTCTGAGGCCTTGAGCTTACTAAAAAGCTCTGCGATGGTCAAGGTATCATAGGACGCGCTCTCAACAATAGAAGAAACCTTGATCTCCCAGATCTTAGGGTCCAAGGTATGGAGTACCTTAAGCGCCTGTTCATGATCCGAGACCAGATGATTACCCTCGGCCTTGTTAACACGAAGCTTGTTAATGATTGATTGAAAACGACCAAACAAAGCCTCAACAGTCTCACCTGGCTTCTGTGAGAAATTTTCATACTCACGCCGGTAGGTCTGATATAGTCTAGCCTTGACCTGAGCTGTCCCCTCATGATGTGCCTGGAGGGTAGCCCAGATCTCTCTAGCAGTGGTGAGATGGCTAACACGTTCGAACTCACTAGGACCTAGACCAGAAAATAAAATGTTCACCGCCTTACTATTATTTTGATGCTGGGTAATTATATTTTCAGCAGTATCCGCAACAATCGTCGTAATGGTGAAACTAGGATGAACACAAATCTCCCATATGTCTGAGCTCTGGCTCATAAGGTATGCTCGCACGCGAGTCTTCTAATAAGTGTAGCCAAAAGCTTCTAGGGATGGGATTTTACCTGAAGACGTCATGGTCACTACCTAGGTTTTAGAATCGGTTAAGATATTAGAAAAACCTAACCAATGCTCTGATACCACTTGTAGGACCGAAAGTAGCGACCAGAGGGGGGTGAATGGGCGCCTAAAAATTTCTTGTTAAACTATATTTTAAACCCAACACCCAAATGAACTAATGATAGATTGTCAGTTTTACGCCGAAACTGACAAAGCGTCCACCGTCTTCGCACCGGGTACCCGAATTGGGCCGACCCGACCCCGCAGCTCCCTCAGCCCGGCAATCGCTCGCCGCCCGTGTACCTGAGTCAAACCTAGTCAATAGACCAATGGATCATCTGCCGCTCCTAGCCATGTACCCGGATTGGGCCAGCCCGACTCCGCAGCTCCTCTGCCTAGCCGTCGCTCACTGCCCGTGTACCTGAGTCACATGCGCCTCAAACTCGGCAGGTCTTCATCTCTCTCTTCTTTTGACTTCCGTTGACAATCACTCATCATATCTGGAATATCAAAACCATATTCTTCAACATGGTTTCTCACTCATAACCCGCCTTTGTTGAACCTACATGACCATTGAGATCTCCTCCTATGAAAAGCTTCTCATTGGTTGGTACTGCTCTGACCATACTATCTAAGTCTTCCCAGAACTTTCTCTTCTCGCTCTCACTGAGACCAACCTGAGGGGCATATGCACTTATTATGTTCAAGACCACATCCCCAAAAACTAGTTTGACTAAGATAATCCTATCTCCCTGCCTTTTGACAACCACCACTCCATCCTTAAGGCTCTTATCAATCAGGATACCTACTCCATTTTTGTTTGCCACTGTTCCTGAGTACCAAAGCTTGAAACCAGTGTTCTCCACCTCCTTCGCTTTTTGCCCCTTCCATTTTGTCTCCTGGACACATAGGATATTAACACGCCTCCTACTCGCTGCATCGACTAACTCTCTTAGCTTACCTGTAAGGGACCCTACGTTCCAACTACCTACACGGATCCTAGTCGGCTCAACTAGCTTCCTTACCCCTCGCACCCGTTGAGACAGATGCGAAGACCCTTGCACATTTGTCACTACACCCGGGCGCCGATGTAGCGCGCCACTAAGGAAGCGACGACCCGATCCTTGCTCACTTGACACTGCATCCAGATCACGACACGGCGCGCCACCAAGGGGGTGGCGGCCCGGGCCTTGCCCATTTAACACCATACCCGGGTTCCGATATGGCGCGTCGCTAAGAGGGTTACGCCCCAACGGTTTTCTATTGGGTTTCATTTCCATTCAATCATTCAATCATAAGATCAAAATTACATATATAAATAAACTCTCAAACATAATACATCAATGATTTAATCTACAACAATAGCAACAATGATTTAAACTCCCAAAATATAACTTATTGGGTGATGGGTATCCATCGGGTAACGGGTATGGATATTAGGAAACCATACCCATACTCGTGTACGCGTTGGGTACTATTTTTTCTCATTAATAGACCCACGGATGGGCAATTTTACCCGTATATGTACCTTAATAGGGTAAAAACCCATCGGGTTTCGGGTTTCGGATACTTATTGCCATCTTTAGGTAAAGTAGTGTGATTTGTCGACAGATACCAACATGGCAACCGACCTAATTCTATTGGCAGATCATCTATCGATCTACCTAGATCGGCAGATGATTTGTTAACATAGGGTTATTTGTGAAAATTTTGAAATTCACTTACCAGATTTGAAAATTTAAATAAAAATGTATTATTTTTTTAAAAAAATCGTCATTTTATCAATTTGGACGGGACATGTTCTGTCACCATGAAACTCCGGGCCAAATTACTAGCACTAATGTGGCCTGCCGGCGTACTGGGCCTTGCCAGATGCTAAGCAGTAAGCACTACCGGCCCCAGAAATTTCCAACCGATTGAGACTGTTGCGAGGCAAAGAGAAGGCCATGGGCTCATAAACGAAAATGTGCCACGCTAAAACACAAGAAAAAAAACCCCTGCCAATTCAGAAAAAAATGGTGATGTGGAACTTGCCGGACAAGTGGACTCTAACAGGCAACAAAGCCAACAATTTCTTGGTATTTTAGCAGGCGAAATGTTCTAGAAGAAGCTAGTATAATAAATGCTGTACCAAAAGAAAAATGAAAATGAAAGGAGATCCAGCCAAATAAGGAATAAAAAGAGAGGAAAAAAGATAAATCGCCACATGTCACGCAGCAAAAGCACTTAAGCAGGCAGGTGAAAAAGCAATAAAAGAAAAAGGAAAAAAGAAGAAAGAAAATTCAGACACCTCACTCTCACTAAGCCACCAGTCCACCACTCATCCTCTCCTCGGAGCTCACGAAAACCTCAAACCCCCAACCAACCGGAGCCTTGCTTGCACAGAGCGAGGAGGAGAGGAGGGGAAAAAAATGGAGCTCTTCGTCTCCACCACCGCCTCCGTGCGCGCCACCGCTCCCTTATCCTTCGCGTCCCTCCACCGCCGCGCGGCCCCTTCCGTTGTCGTCAACCTCCGCCGCCGCCGCGGCCGCCCGGCTAGAGGTGGCCAAACGCGCGCGCTTTATCTCTCTCGTGTCACGCTCTCTCGCTGCCGATCTGTTCTCACGGTTTCTGCCCTCCCTGTTGGTGGTTTTCTTCGCTAGGATGGAGGTGCGCGAGCTCGGCTGTGCCTGACCCGGTGCCCTCGTCCGCGTCCGCGTCCTCGTCCACAGTCGTCATCACGGAGGAAAAGCCCGATTCGCCGGCCGAGGCGAAGAGTGGAGAGGTCGCGGAGGAGCCCCGTGGCGGCTATTTGGAGGCCGCGGTAGCGGTGCCGGCAACAGAGGAGGACGGCGGCGTGGACGATATATTGAGCAAGGTATTTGCTTTGAACCTGTTGCTTTTGCTGCTCGTCGTCATAGGAATTCTTAACTCTCTATTGAGCCAAATCGCGTGCCAGTCCTTAGGAGCTTGCGCTGTTCGTTGAAATGAGGATCGATGGTTGAACCCTGTTTCACGATTGATCAGCATTTCCGACATATCAATGCCCAATTACTAATTGCAATAAAATTGCCTTTAAATGCAGAAAAAACGACCTCCTGTATGGTTTACCTTTTGGTTTGATCCAGTAATGTAGACTGGGTCCTTCCATTCTGGGAATAACAGTAGTAGCAACAATGCTTTTAGCAACGGAGTTGACAAACTGAGAGGAGACACAAGTAGAACTGTAGAAAATGCAATCCGGTTTTGCTCACCATGGTTGTTCAAGCTTATGATACCTCTCAACATGTAACAGAGCTCAGTCACCAACTCATATAAAAATGTGAAAGCTGGATGGTTAGGAATTAGGATCTAGGGTCAATTTGATAGAGCTCCAAAAACAAAGCAATATGGGGTTTGCAGAGACACAAATATCGTAGCTTTCTTGCTATGGATCGAATTCTGGTTGTTTTATGTGTAGCATAATGTTTTGTTTTTGTACGGATATATTGCTCTGACACTCATTTTGTGATTGGCCATTTCAGCTGGACATCCAAGTGACACCCAGTCTTGTCCTGTATGGATCTGGTGCCTTCATTGTTCTGTGGGTTCTATCTTCAGTTGTTTCTGCAATCGATACCATTCCTCTGGTATATAGTCATGGCATTGTTTCACAAATTATGTACCTAAAGAGTTAAATTCTGTATTCAAATGTTACTGGTATGTACTCCTAGTTGTCAGTTGGGGTATTGTTGATAAAATTCTGATGTACTTACAGAGTTAACATCTCATTGCAGGTTCCCAAAGTTCTGGAACTGATAGGAACTGGTTACTCAATTTGGTTCACTTCACGGTATCTCCTCTTCAAGGTAATTCTCCAACTCCCTACGAAGCAAGCGCCAGTCAGACGTTGTATGACCCTAAGATTGGTTTTTTCATATACGCAGGAAAGCAGAGACGAACTGTTTGTGAAATTAGAAGATCTCAAAGAGAGGATTATCTGAGCTCATGATGAATGATCCTTTGGCCTATTTTAGGCTTTACAGCCAGCTTATTATTAGCCGTCTTCTTTTTTCAACTATTATTGAAAAGGAAAAAAAGGTTCTGTATCAGTGTCTGTAAGCCAAGTTTCTTCAATTCAAATATGAACAGACATCCATAGTTTTGATGTTAGAGTGCTTGCTCACGTCTTTCTGCCTTTCTGGTTATTTTTACTTGATCCGATGTATATATATACACTTCAGACTAAAACGTCAAAATTTGGAGTTGTGTTCACGGTGTACTTTCATATTTGCTGCAGAACACTAACCGTACGTCTTTGTTCTTAATGTACGAATTATCAACAAGTCGAAATTAGAGCGGGAGAAACAGCGCCAACTACATTCAGATGATGTTTCCCCCTCCGACCACTTGTCAAAACACTGAGCAAGTACCATACAGAATTAGTTTAACAGGGTCGGCCGAAAAAAAAATGCTCTCTCCTAAATCGCCACAGCTGTAACAGCAATCACCGAGAAAAGCAAATGCCCTGGTGTAAAGTTATAATTATACACATATATTTCCCCTTCTATGGTAATATTGGTCATGCCAAACAAGGAAGATGGTGTTCGCCATTAAAATTATCCCCTAACATTAAGCTGCACTCAGCAACATCGGTAGCTGGCAAGGCATTTAGAAATACAGATGCTGGCTTTCGTATGTTACGGTATGTTGCACTTGCACAGAGGGGCAACGTGTAACACAGAACATCTCCACTTCTTGTAATCTACAACAGCTGATCATCAAATAGAAATCATCACTGTTGTAGGATAGACTCTAAGGTCTACTTTGGTACGATGGAATCCCATCACGTGGAATGAGTCAAGATTCCGGTCTACCAAACTTGGCCTAAGTGTTATTACCATCCATTACATGGGATTTTACAATGACACACATCATCCAAGACAGCAGATTCTAGTACATCTGAGTAAGCTCACCATACTGAGTGCCTTATGCCAAGGCCATTGCATGTAAGAATTAAACCTTTGTGCCGGTTCAGGTAATCCTGAAAGATGTTATATTGTTATTGCAGATTAAAAAAATGTCTTGCACAACATATCGTATGTGTGTGTTTGGGGAAGGTGGAAGGGGGTGCCTTACCACTACATTCTGATCTTGAACATAAAGAATGCCTTCCTTGTCATACTCTTGCCTTTTTACTGGATTACTGAGAACTATCAAAAATAACAGTTATGATGTCATGAACGGGAACACTTGATGTATCAATGCAAAGAACACTCCAGAAGTACAAAAAAGTTGAGACACATCAAGACATTCTTCCAGTGCCCCCTCCCCCAAAAGAGACAGAGAGACATATTCTGCCAGTAAATGGAGTTAGTTACAGTGATGCACAGATTATAAAGCTACATGAATGTATCTGACGTGTTCAAGGTACGCCAGAAATGTGACTCAAGTGCGGACAATAAATAAGTACAACTTCATGTTTCTCATAGTTTGTTACCAATGTTTAAATCACATAGTTCACTAGTCTGGCTATAAATTATCTGATCTTCTTTGTGTCAAGGTAGTCAAGCAATGAGTGATTTCTCCTAAATGACTGTAAATTAGTCTCCAAAAGATTTGGCAAGCTACTTGAACAAGAATGCCAGGAATCCATCTCTAACTGAATATCAAGAGAAATTGACTCATTTAACTTGGCATAATATCCCCATAAGCCAAAAAACAAAACACGCAATCATTGGCGCCTCAACAAATTTTAAACAATCTGAAGATTCATTTCATCAGGGGCAGAGGCAGGCCTGGGGGCAGCTGGGGCTTGGAGCCCCATGCCTGTTGTTGGGGGAAAATATCTCATCTTCAGGGTTATTGCCAAAGCAGCATGAAGACAGCCGACCAATTCGAAGATTGTCCGAAGTCCATCTTCGAAGGTGTATGGAACCTGGTTCGAAGCCCGAAGGCAGGCATTGGTTCGAAGTATGTCTTCGAACCAAAGTCCTTC
This sequence comes from Zizania palustris, assembly GCA_019279435.1. Lineage (NCBI taxonomy): Eukaryota > Viridiplantae > Streptophyta > Magnoliopsida > Poales > Poaceae > Zizania > Zizania palustris. The sequence goes on along the minus strand of JAAALK010000287.1, from coordinate 36,795,658 downwards.
AGGATCTTTTCTGCCAGCTAAGATGGAAGACTTATCTTCTATCCTATTAGATTAGTCTTTTACCATTTTAGCCCTATTAAGGAAACCGAATAGTTTCCTTAATGTCGGTTGTAATAGAGGGGTAAATAGGTCTTTTCCTTAATGTTTAGGCCTATAAATACCCCCCATTTTACCCTGTAATGAGGACCGATTACAAGTGAATCAATACACACTTTCGAACTATTCTAAGTTATTATCCTTTCGGAGGCTTAGAACAGTTTGCTTCGCAAACACTTCGTTTGTTAGTTTCTTTTCTACAGAAACCTGTTAGCGTAATCTTTTACGCCAACAGTTGGCGCCGTCCGTGGGGAACCTAGTCCAAAAAACTTCGTTCTCTACCAACCTCTTGCATCATGCCTCCTAAGCGGAGCGCACCTCGCAATCCCACTCGGAGGTCCTCTCGGATCTCCGGAGAGATACCCTTCGACACAGTCGAAGTCGGAGGGTCTTCGACTATCCCTCCACCTCAAACTCCGCAAGGGGCTTTTATCCCTCGAGGATACGAAACCTCTCCACCAACCCCTTCCACACTCCGACCACCCGGAGCCACTCTGCCACCCTCCATTCCGATTCAAACTGATCATACCAGCTCTCAAGACCCGGAAGGTCCTTCCGGAGGAGATGAAGATAGCCTTGGAGACATGGCCACTCAAATGGCCAATCTTCAAGCCGAAGTAGCGAGGTGGCGGCAAGAGGCTGCGAACAGGCTTCGTCCTCAAGCCACCCCAGCTATCCCCGAAGTGCACGAAGACGACGATCTCGATTATCCCGAAGCCCCGGAGAACGCCTCTTTCGACAATGAATCTCCGTTGCATCCCGAGCTTCAGAAGGTTCGCTTCGATCCGAGGTTCAAAGCTTCAAAGCTTTGCAAGTATACCGGAGACGAAGATCCTAGTGAATTTGCGCGTTCTTATGCCCTAGCAATCGAGGCTAGTGGCGGAGACAGAGAAACTATGGCGAAGTGCTTCCCGTTAGCCCTTCAAGGAGTGGCGTTGAGATGGTTCTGGTCTTTAAAACCAGGATCAATCACCACAGTATCACAGTTGATGTCGTACTTCGAGGAGTACTCGAAGTCGGAAGAAGGTTGGCTTCGGAGGACTACTGCTACTTCGACAATGTTGACAGAAGTTAAAGCAGAGGTGAAGACTTCGGCTCAGCCGCAAGAACCAGTCTTCGAAGTGCAACATGATAGAAGAAGAGGGCAAAAGCACCCTCGCTCTGAGGTCTTAAACATTGCACCCCCGCAGAAGTTTGCGCCAAGAGCTCCACAGTCTGCGGGGAACAAGTCCAGCGGCTGGAGGCCGCCAGGGAAAACGGCTGGCAAGGGCCAGACCCTTTTTTGCTGTATTCATGGAGAGAATCGAAGCCATGCAACTGACACCTGCAAGGCTATTCTTACCCTTCGAGGAGAATACTTGGAGAGAACTTCGGGTCGAGGTAGTACCGACCGAAGTCCAGCAGCAGCAGTGCGCTCGGAGCCGGTCCAGGCTGTGGCGCGGATAGAAAATCTTGATGCTGCAAGGCATCCTCCGGTGGCCAATGTTATGCCACCTCCGAAGCAAGAAGAAGGGCAAGATAGAGGGAAGAGAGTAGTTCTCCCTATCTCCGGAGGAGGTACCCTCGGAAGCATGTCCAAGAGACAGCGAAGAGAGTACGTTCGAGAAGTAGGCCACATTGGGACTTCGTCATCTGCAGCTGCAATGCCGGAGTGGTCTCATGTTCCAATATCTTTCTCTGCGGAGGATGCAGCTGGTATCAAGTTCCCGCATGCAGATCCATTGGTTATTACTGCTGATATTGCAGGAACAGAAGTTCGAAGGGTGCTAATTGACGGAGGTAGCTCGGCAGATATCATATTTGTACAAGCCTTCGATCAGTTATGCATTTCCCGGAAGCATCTCCTCCCAGCGGCTCGTCCTCTGCAAGGCTTTGCAGGACCTCCGCTAGATGCACTTGGCCAAATAGGCCTGGAAGTAACCTTCGGAGAAGGTTTACTAGCCCGAACTGAAGAAGTTATCTTTGATGTGGTGGACGCCCCGTATGCTTATAATGTCATCTTTGGGCGAGGCATGTTGAATCAGTTCGGAGCTGTGGCGCATCACAACTACTTGTGCATGAAGATGCCCACACAATCAGGAGTTCTGACAATCTTCGGAGATCAAGCCATAGCTCGGAGGGCAGAATATGGTCATGGTCCTCCTCTTGATCCGAGGCAAGTAAACAGTGTCCAAGATAATGGAGAAATTTTTTCAGCCTCCTCCGAAGCTTCGAAGAAGTCATTTCCAAGACCAAGTCCCGAAGGAGAAATTGCAACGAAGGTCATTGTCAAAGATGGTAAAGAATACACTTTTCAATTTGGTAAAGATTTACCTCCCGAAGTTGCAACTTCCTTGGAAAAGGTCGTAGAAGAAAATTTGGATGTCTTCGCTTGGTCTGACGAAGATATTACCGGAGTCGATCGGGATATTATTGAACATAGTTTGCTTGTAAACCCGAAGGCCCGGCCTGTTCGACAAGGGCTCCGGAAGATGTCCGCAGAGAGAGCTGCTTTAGCTAAGGACGAAGTTGAAAAACTGCTGAAGGCTGGGATTATCAGAGAAGTGGCCCATACAGAATGGTTAGCCAACCCAGTCTTCGTCAGGAAGAAGTCCTCCGGAAAGTGGCGCATGTGCATTGATTTCACATCTCTGAATAAAGCGTGCCCACGTGACCCCTACCCCATGCCCCGAATTGATCAACTAGTTGACTCCACTGCAGGTTCGGAGTTACTAAGCTTCCTCGACGCGTATTCAGGTTATCATCAAATATGGTTGAAGCGCGAAGATGAAATCAAGACGAGCTTTGTAACTCCTTCGGGAGTCTTCTGCTATGTAAGAATGCCCTTCGGCTTAAGAAATGCCGGGGCTACTTTTTCAAGATTAGTTGCTAAGGCTCTAGGTCATCAACTAGGTCGCAATGTGGAGGCCTATATGGATGATATTGTAATAAAGAGTGCTTTAAAGCACCAACATAGCCTAGACTTAGCAGAAACATTCAATAGCCTTCGGGCATGTGGGATCCGCCTTAACCCCGAAAAATGTATATTCGGAGCTAAAGCGGGAAAGTTGTTAGGGTACTTAGTTTCAAGCAGGGGAATTGAAGCTAGCCCTACTCAAATAACTGCGCTGCAGAAGATGGCTCCTCCCGAGAATTTAAAGCAAGTGCAAAAGCTGACTGGACGTCTGGCCGCACTTAGCAGGTTTTTATCAAGGTCTGCGGAGAGGAGTTTGCCAATTTTTAAAGCTTTGAAAGGGTCCGAAGATTTTGCATGGACACCGGAGTGTCAGAAAAGCTTCGAAGATATTAAAGATTATCTCAGCAATCTTGCTACGCTTACGGTGCCTATTGCGGACGAAACCCTACTCCTGTATCTTGCAGCCACAGGATCAGCTGTCAGCGCAGTCCTTGTCAGAGAAGCTGATATCAACGGGAAGTTGGTCCAAAATCCTGTCTATTTTGTATCCGAAGCATTGTCAGGAGCAAAGACAAGATATTCCGAACTCGAAAAGTTCGTTTACGCTCTGATAATGGCTTCGAGGAAACTAAGACATTATTTTTTGGCTCATAATGTAATTGTACCAACTTCGTATCCTTTAGGAGATATGCTCCGAAGCAAAGATTCCACTGGAAGGATTGGAAAGTGGGCAGTAGAGCTAGCACCCTTCGGCATATCTTTCCTGGCAAGGACAGCTATCAAATCTCAAGTTCTAGCAGACTTCGTAGCAGAGTGGACTCCACCTGCGAAGTTGACTCCGGAGAAATCAAATGACGGAGTTTGGACTATTTACTCCGATGGGGCTTTTCAAGCATCCGGAGCAGGCATTGGGGCAGTATTAATTTCACCATCAGGACAAAGAGCAATGTACTCCGCAAGACTCAACTTTAAGTCTACCAATAATATAGCGGAGTACGAAGGAATATTATTGGGACTTCGGAAAGCACGTGCTCTAGGGGCTACAAGAATAATTATAAAAACAGATTCTCAGATAGTAGCAGGGCACGTAGACAAAAGTTTTCAAGTCCGACATCCACAGCTTGCAAAGTACTTGGAAGAAATTCGCAAGATCGAAGCACATTTCAAGGGTATTTCCATTCGGAGTATACCAAGAGCTGAAAACGTGCAAGCGGACATTTTAGCGAAGGCTGCTGCCGGAGCTGTGGATGTGCCTGACGAAGCTTTCTATGAGGAGCTCAATATACCTTCGGTGCCACAAGTTGCTTCCGCAGAGATTCTCTGCATTCCTAGTGCAGATTGGAAAGATTCAATCATAGAACTCTTGCAAGGAGGAACAAATTTGCCCGAAGAGCCCCAATTGTCAAGATTAAAGCTCAGAGCAAGAAACTATCAGTTAATCAACGGTATATTATACAAGGCCGGAGTATGTTCCCCTCTACTCCGATGTATATCTCAAGCCGAAGGCCAAGAAATTCTTCGAGAAATTCACGAAGGCCTTTGTGGAAGTCATTTAGCCCCTAGAGCTCTGGCAGGAAAAACACTTCGCCAGGGGCTTTATTGGCCCACAATAACAGCTGATGCGGAGAGCTTGGTCCGCACTTGTCAAGGATGCCAGTGGATGGGTCGACGGAGTCATCGCCCACCAACAGCTCTTCAAGTCATTGCTCCGGTATGGCCTATGGCCAGATGGGGTATGGATCTAATTGGTCCCTTTCCGTTAGCAAAGGGAAATTTAAAGTTCGCAGTGGTAGCTATCGAATATTTTTCTAAGTGGGTCGAAGCAGAGCCCTTAACAGCTATCACTTCGAATAATGTACAGAAATTCTTCTGGAAAAACATTATTTGCCGGTTCGGAGTGCCTAGATATCTCACAGTTGACAATGGAACACAGTTCGATGCAGAACCCTTCAGGAAGTTTTGCGAAGACCTAGGCATTCAACTATGTTTTGCTGCAGTGAGACATCCTCAGTCAAATGGAGCAGTTGAGCGAGCCAATGGAAATATCTTATCAGGGCTAAATCGAAGAATAGTAGGATTATCAAAGGGACTGTGGACCGAAGAACTTCCGAAGATTCTGTGGTCCATTCGGACTACGCAAACAAGGTCCACAGGTTTTACTCCATTCAGACTACTATTCGGAGATGAAGCTATGACTCCAACGGAGCTCAAAGGAGGATCACTTCGCAGCACCGAACCAGACATCGAAGAAGAAAGACAAGCTTCGTTAGATTTGTCAGAAGAAACAAGGCTTCGAGCTGTAGCCAATTTATCAAAGTATCATCAGCAGACGAAGACTTGGTATGACCCGAAGGTTAAGCTCAGCGAGTTAAGACCGGGTCATCTTGTTCTGCGAAGCGTTATAGCACCAGGGAAGTTAGGCAATAAATGGGAAGGTCCATATCTAATCGTCCGCTCGGGGCGCCCTGGTTCATTTAAATTAGCTAATTTAGAAGGTGAAGAGTTAGCACATACTTGGCATGCGGAGCACCTAAAGCGATACTTCGCATAAAGGCTCCTTGTAATTCGCTTGTAATCACCTCTAAATTAATAAAGCATACACCCTGTAGCTTGCCTTCCCCTTGACGCTCCTAGTCTCCCGAGCGGACGCGCTGGGACGGAAGTCGTTCGAGAGGGAAGTGTATTAAGCAGGGCTGTATTTCCGGACTTCGAACCCTTAAAGTCGAAGCCTCCGGTGTGGTGGCTGAAATCCATCCGGAGCCCAAGCTGATACCTTGTAGGCATCCGTAAAAGAGCCAATACCACATTCTACGGAGTCCAAGCTTCGGCTGGTAGACTTCTGCAAAAAAGAGCCGAAGGTGGCCAAATTCTGCGAAGTCCAAGCTCCGGCTGGTAGACTTCTGCAAAAATAGCCGAAGGTGGCTACAAATTCTGCGAAGTCCAAGCTCCGGCTGGTAGACTTCTGCAAAAATAGCCGAAGGTGGCTACAAATTCTGCGAAGTCCAAGCTCCGGCTGGTAGACTTCTGCAAAAAAGAGCCCAAGTTGGCCAAATTCTGCGAAGTCCAAGCTCCGGCTGGTAGACTTCTGCAAAAATAGCCGAAGGTGGCTACAATTTCTGCGAAATCCAAGCTCCGGCTGGTAGATTTCTGCAAAAAACAGCCGAAGGTGGCTAAAGCAAAACAGCATTTAAGCCATGAGCTTCGGATGTTTGTTCATATAAGTCCAAAGTGACAAATTTCTTAAGACACTAAAGTGTCCTCGAAGTTATCTTAATTGATTTCTTTCGTAAAGCAAACAAAGGTACCAAGTTACCATTCTTCTGACTACAAAGGTCAAAGACATTTCATAAGATTTCAAAAGATCTTTAAAAATGACAGAGGGGCTCCGAACCCCCAAAAAATTGTACTCCGAAGTTTTTTCTTTGCGCATAACCATCTTTGAATGCAGTTCGAAGTTGCTTATACCCAAAGAGGGGCTAGTAAATATGGAGACAATTTTAAATCGGCATTCATTATTGAAACAAATGTGTTTACAGATTACATTATGAAAAATTGGTATCTATACCAAGAAGGAATCGGAGACCTCTTCGGTCCCGAGAGCTAGGGGTGGAACGACTAGTTCCAACATCGGAAGTTCTAAGAACTTTGCGTTTAACTCTCTTTCTCCCCTTCGAAGCTCTAAAATCCTTCTGTTCTTGTTGAAGCTCGGCCCAAGTTCGAAGCCGCTCAGGACTTCTCTCCCAGCTTCTAAGATCTTCAGATCTTTTATTTTGGGCTTCACCTTCGTCTTCGGACCAGTTAGTGTCTTCAGAAGACGAGGTGTTTGCGTCGATTTCTTTATCTTCCTCTTTAATATAAGACAATACGTCTTTGATTACTTCGGGCGCAATAACGCCGGAGTCATCTCGAGGGATAAGAAATCGAGGACGCTTATAACTCTTTAGAAGTTCGAAGGTGTTCCACAGTGAGCGAAGTTCGCTGTTAAGCTCTAACACTTCGATATCTTCGATAAGAGGCAAAGCCTAAAAATATGACAAACAAGATTTTCATTGATAAATGTTTACAAGCACAAAGCTTTACACGGTTAAAAATCCTAAAACATTCCTAAACCTGTGGGTTTGAAGGAGGTTGGCTGCTCGAAGCTTGGCTCCGAACATGCTTCTGGCGTTGGCCTTCATCAATCCAAGCCTTGATCGCAGATCGACCTTCGGCTCTCCACGAAGTTTGGAAGGCCCGCCAAGCAGCAGCTACACCTTCGGAAGGTTTGAGAAGTCGGTCGTCGTCGAAGGTGATTGGACCTCTTCCTGCGTCCGGAGTTATTGATCGGCCCAAATCCTCGTAATAGCGAAGTAGACCAACAGCAGACACATGTCCGGAGAGTTCTCCGTATCTAATGCCCGCCGTCTTCATCTGCTTCGCCACCCCTTGGATCCTTTTCAACCGGCGCAGAAGGCTGATGTTATCATCAGAAGGGAGAATTCCAGTAGTACCGAAGTACTCCAGGACTTCTAACAACTGATTCATAACCTCCGCAGCCACCTTCTCAGACTTCAACTTATCTTCGTTCAGCGCATCCTTCGCCGAAGTAACTTCGTCCAAAACCCCAGAAAGCCTAGCATTCTCAGTGGTCAAAGTATTTTTCTGTGTCAACAATTGGCTAGCTTCCTCTTCAAGCCGGACGAGCCTAGACCCTGCAGTAGCATGCTCCGTCCGTAGTTTGTCAACTTCTGCTCGAAGCACAATCCTTTCCGCTTCGAGCTCTTTCTTTACAACCTCCAAGCTTTGCCTGGCCCTTCGCTCTGTTAATATTATATTATCCATTTGAGTCACTCGACTTTCAGAGATGTTAAAATTCCTTCGAAGAGTGCTATTTTCTTCCCGAAGCCGAGCGATTTCTTCGTCATTGCATAGACTTGCGGCTCGGGCCAAGACAATTTGCTGCCAAAGTAAAAATCAAAGTAAATATTCATTCGAAGATAAATTCTATAATAATTTGCAGTTGTTTCATACCTGATAAGCTGTACGTTCAATAATGGCATTAAGCTCCGTCCTGTCAGCCTTGCGCAGGATGGCCACTAATTCGGTCTCCCCTATCTCACGACTAGCTCGATCCAAAGGTTCGAGCAAAGTCCGAAGACCAGTTGTTTGCCCTAAGAAAGGAGCCAGCAAGGGGAGCATGCTTATTGCCTCTTGGTCATCTTCGTTCAATGAAGGACCGGAGCTTTGGCCTGCGGACTTCGGAGCCACTGGAGTTCGAACCTCCCTGGAAGATTGGCTCTCGTCTGTTGAATCAGACGGAGTTGATTCGGAGCTTATAGCAGGCAGGGGCTCTATTTGTCTTTTGCCTCTTCCAGGCCCCTTTTGAGTAACTCTTGGGGCTGGCTCCGAAGTCGTCGAAGGTTCAGGAATTATTTCCTCCTGGCGGACTTCTTCCATAGGAGTGGGTTCTGCAAAACAATCAAAAGTATTATACATAGTATAAAAATTCAAATAAATACAAAAGTTCTTCGATTTCTACCTTCGGCAGCCCGTGGAGGAGTCGTTGTCGGACTGATTGGTGGATCGAAAGCTAATTCTTCATCTGAATCAGCCGTTGAATCATGGACTGCAGGAGCATCGTCCTGGGTAGTCCTCGCTGCTTCGTCGGAAATCAAAGCCATAGTGACTTCGACCCCACTTTCATCCACAGGAACTTCGTCCTGAGCTACATCTTCTTGAACTACCGAAGTCCTTGGTTGATCAACATTTTCTCCGGACTCCGGTACGTTCGTAGGTACTCCGGTTTGTGCGGCCCTTTGAGTTTCATTCTCTTCCAGTAGGCGCACAAGCAACCTTTCCACTTCTTCTTGGGAATCGGAAATGGAAGCTCTGGAGCTCGAAGGTATAGGATCTAAAGGTGCGAGGTTCTTCGGCTTCCGAGCCACCCTCTTCACCGGAGTTTTTGCTGAACTTGAAGTTCCAGCTTCGGCTTTTCTTTTTTGAAGCCCTTTCTCCAAAGGTGCCCAATCCATCAGAGGGGGAGGAGTGAGTTTCAGCATTCCCCATACTCTGTTAAATCGCTCCCAATTTCCGACTAATTTGATTCGCCATTCTTTTTCTGACGGAGTTGGAGCACCCAGAATCTTCTCCGAAGCCCTTACAATTTGCTCTGAAGTAATAGGGGCTGAAGAAGCTAAAAAATAATTCAAGTTAATCTTTCTTCGAAGTAAATATGTATTATGCATGTTGGTTTCGAAGTTACCTGTAGGACTTGAAGTCAAGTTAATTCTACGAAGGCCACCTTCGGAATCATCTTCGAAGATAATAGGCCAGTTAGCCATCAACGGAGGAATTTGAAGACCGATGAATTCTTCGGCCAAATCCCGCATACTGAGTCTTCGGCTAACTTTCTCAAGCAAGTTCAGACGGGCTTCAAATTGACCTTCGTCAGGACGCACCAAAGCTTCTTTTCGGAACTGGATTTCTTTAAGAGGTCCGGCCAGAGGATTGCTTGCCCCAACTTCGGCATAGAACCATTTCAGCACCCAATCAGTATACCATCTAGCATTGATGGCCTTAGCAGGGAATCGCAGGGCGTATTCATCTCGAAGCCTGAAATTGATGCTTCCGAAGGCAACCACTACTTTTTCACCTCCGGAGCCTACGAAGGTCTTCGGCTGACAAGTTGCTCTATGCAATGCTGCGAAGATTTCAGCCCTCCCCTCACAACCTTCGGCTCTTAGAGCCCACTCGAAGATAGCTAATCTAGCTACAGCATTCGGAGACAGCTGGGGGAGGGTTACATGAAACAAGTCAAGGACTTCAGCCAAGAAATCTACAGCAGGGAGGCCCAAGCCTGCTTCGAAAAAAGCTTCGAACACTACGACTTCTCCGGGTCTTGGTGATGGGATTGCTTCTTTCCCTGGTTTTCGAATCATAACTCCTGCACCTATATTTCCTCCTGCTGCCATTGCTAGGGACTCTCTTTTGCAGGTTGAATGTCCTAATTCAAAGGATTGGTCCAGATATTTGGTCGATGGAGGGCACAGACCTTGATCATCGGCGATTTGGGGATTTTTTCCCTTTGCCGCCATGGAAGTTGTCGCCTGCATCGAAGGCGTCGCCGCCACTGTTGCCGCTGCCGCTGCCGCTGCCGCTTGTTGACGAGCCAAGGTCGAAGGAGGTGCAGAGCCTTTGGTCTTCGCCATCGTAATCGCTGGATCGATCTGAGAGAGTGGGGACTAGGACTCAAGAACTCGAAAGCTAGGGCTCAAGAACTCAAGAACTCAAAAGGCTTTTGACTGGGAGCAAGCAGTGAAAAGGTAATCGAGTAAGTTCTGGAGTTCTTTATTTATAGTCTAACTTTCCGTTTGTTACCGTTTGAGCTCTGCCCTTTCACATTCCCGCCTGTTATTTTCCTCCGAAAATAACGCTTCGTATAACTCCGTTAGAAACAGAAACTAACGGCTATATTTTCTAAGTCTAAAAGACTTTCGAACTTCTTGAATCAGTTCTAAGATAGTTCGAAAAGTAATTACCTTATGACTGATTCGAAGTTCATATCTTCATGTATTTCGAAGATAAAACAAAAATCAATAACCCCTATGATTGGTTATCTTTTCTTTCCGTATACTGCTCTCCTAACGTTACAGGTCGAACGGAGAAGCGTATTCGAGGGGCTACTGTTGGGGGAAAATATCTCATCTTCAGGGTTATTGCCAAAGCAGCATGAAGACAGCCGACCAATTCGAAGATTGTCCGAAGTCCATCTTCGAAGGTGTATGGAACCTGGTTCGAAGCCCGAAGGCAGGCATTGGTTCGAAGTATGTCTTCGAACCAAAGTCCTTCAGGATCTTTTCTGCCAGCTAAGATGGAAGACTTATCTTCTATCCTATTAGATTAGTCTTTTACCATTTTAGCCCTATTAAGGAAACCGAATAGTTTCCTTAATGTCGGTTGTAATAGAGGGGTAAATAGGTCTTTTCCTTAATGTTTAGGCCTATAAATACCCCCCATTTTACCCTGTAATGAGGACCGATTACAAGTGAATCAATACACACTTTCGAACTATTCTAAGTTATTATCCTTTCGGAGGCTTAGAACAGTTTGCTTCGCAAACACTTCGTTTGTTAGTTTCTTTTCTACAGAAACCTGTTAGCGTAATCTTTTACGCCAACACCTGTCTCTAAAAATCCTTTTAAAATGTATTAAAATTTTGTACAAATTTTTGAATAAAAACATTTCATTCAGCCCTAGGCATTAACAACTGCTGGCTCCACCCCTGCATTTCATAGCTTACTAATCACACAAAGTACTGTAGCATATTCTTAGTCTTTGGTAGCCATTCTGTGTATTCGAATTCCTCAGGGTACTGGAAATTCAGAGTAACATCTTGGACATAGACAGGCATAATTTGCTCCATGCCTAAGGCACTGTGTAGATAAATTTCGGTGCAGCCATACACTAGTATCTAATGTGATTTGCCGAGTTCTCAACAACTTTTTTATGTTATAGGGGGAAAAGGAAGATGGGTAAACTACAGTATGTAGCTCAACATGTTAACTTCCATGCAATGCAAAAAAATAGTCATTAGAGTATGCATTGCACATATGGTAGACAGTGTATGCCACGCCATTTTCCCATCAGGTTAACATAGACGTATGATGACCAATTAAACAAGCTCATTGCTCACCTTGGTATGCTTCATTAATCTCCTGAAATTTGGAGGTTGCAGTTTCTTCGCCCTGTTTCTTGTCAGGGTGCCACTTCTACACGAAGAGGGCGAACATCATTAGATGCTACCATGAAGGCAACAGTAAAGGATTATTATAAAGTGGAATTGAATTGGTAGGCCTAAGTGCCTAATTTTACTTGCCGAGAGAATTCATGAGTCAATTCAAGAAATCCAGAATGTGAAACACAAACATACAGCAAACAGATCACCGTGTTTGAGCAAACACTGACCAGTGCAAGACGGATATAGCTCGACCTGATCGTCTCCTCCGACGCGTCATACTCCACTTCCAGTATCTTGTAGTAATCCTGCGTGCACCAATCGGCCCGTGAGCGCAAGGAAACATTCGTACCGAAACCCCAACCTCGCAACCGGTGTAAAAGCAACAATACAATTGCCACCAATTGAATCTACAAGACCCGTTTCCCATGAAAAAAGGGTACTCAACCATGTATCGCAAATTCGCAACCAAAAGCGCGGGGAGTTAACTTGCGCCATGAGTAAGGGAACCACATAAAACGGACGGAAACAATCGCGGCGGGAGAAATGAAAGGAGCAGAGGCGTGGGCTTGGCGATTCCAACCTTGGGCTTACAGAGGAGGGCGATGTAGTCGAAGTCGACGGGGACCTCCTCCCGCGGCCGCGCCGCCTCCTCGCCGTCCTCCCACTCCCACCACATTCCCTCCCTTTCACCTTCTTCCACTCGCCGCAGCGCGACTCCGGGATTCTCCTCTCCTCCACCGCGGACTCGCGGTCGCGGAGGGGCTGATTCGTGCTCGGAGAATCCAATTGATTCCCGGGGGCTCCTCCCGTCCCGAGATGGCTGGCAGTTGTTGCATTTCGTGGGCTTGACGAGATTTTTTTTGCGGGATTTTCCTCTGGAGGACTGGACCACAGTTTGACACGCCCGACGTGGCCTCGCCTGTCGCTGCATTGAGGCCCAGGCCCAGGCCCAGGACCAGATCCAGGCCCAGGCCCAGGCCCAGGACCATTTACAAATTCTTCATTTCTCCCTGGAGGCTAGCGTAATACGCTGGGCTTTGTAGCAAAGTTTAGTACCAGCAATGGGCTGAACTGACACGGATCACAATCGCCTGGGCCCTGGAGAGAAATCTCACCGACTCTCTGGTCCCTTCAGCTGCGTCTATTGCGTTTTTTTTTGAAATTATACATCTTCTAAAATAAATTTCAAATTTGGTATACTTTATAAAAATCATAAAACTAACCTTTTGTTGGTATTTTAAGTGTCAATCTAGGGATTTAGGCCGTAGATCGACACTTCATCGATCAATGTAGATTGATCGGGTTAATTAGATGGCTCCAACGCTCTTTCGACAGATGAAACGCCAACAAATGCTAGATCGGTGTTTCATCGACCGATATTTTGCTCGATCAACATTGATCGGGTGAATCCAACACCCGCGTTTGAAAGTTGAAACGCCATCAGGTCCGATCAACCGATTCAACCTAAATCAGTACTTCGGAAGAAGAACGTTAGTTTTGTAATTTTTAAAAACTTATACTACATTTAAAATTTGTTTTAAAAAATGTATCATTTAAAAAATCCAAATACAGATATCCATGAAATTTCAAGATAAAATAGTCGACAACTGGAGGCCCGAGACGATACGATCACATTCCACTATTATTCCGATCCACCCCGGTTCGGGGAAAAAAAACGGGGTGCCGCGCGCCGCATCGGTCGTGTTCCAGCTCCAGGCTCCAGGTCGCATGCTGTTTCTGCCGTGTTTACACGGAGGAGGAGACCTTCGCCTTTCGCTTTGCAATTCCCACTTGCCATTAACAAAGACGACATGCATCTTCGCCTGTCTCACCCTGACATTCCGTAGTGGCGAAGCAAGCAGATGTAGCGCCGAAAATGCTTCGGCTCCACGTGCCGTTTCGCACCGCACACAGCAAACGAAGACAGCGAGGTAAGAAAAACGCTATAAATTAACGTCACGTGAATGCTCTAGTAGTTTGATAAAACTTCTCTGCTCAGCTCTTGTGCCGCCTGAAACTGTGAATACTTTGAAGTCTATCCTGACTATCCACCGAATTTGTTAGGAAGAATTGCGGGCAGTATGGTAAGGGGCCTATCATGTTACTGTGTTCCAGCTTTGCCCCTGTGTTTCAGTTTGATCACCGGTCATCCGGACGCAACCTTTCCGTGTGGACGGACGGTGGTGCAGCTCGAGCTCGCGCCAGCGCTTTCCATGTGAGGTCGAGCCCGCGATGATTTCTCGTCTAGAACCCGAACAAACCGCTCCCTTTTCCGCGCGATCGCTCACGCTGCGCTGCAAAAAGCCAAAAGGCATCGGCTGAAGTCTGAAGCTTGGAAGGGACCTATGTGTACGGTGTAACATGTAAATGGCGTGGCTAGCCGAGCTAAATAGGTGAGTTAAAACCTAGGTACTAAATTTTAGTCCCCTTCTTTTCTTTAGTCTCTCAAATGAATGTTAAAATAGATTAAATGGTGCTAAAAGTGATCGTTTTTTATTAATTGTCATCTTTGCCATCAAACATATGAATATTAAAAGAAAGAAAATGTAAAAGAATGGTTAAATGCGTTTTTTATACAATTATTGCTAAAGTTTAGCTCATGTGTCCAAACAATAAAAGAAACTAAAATTTAGTCATCTATTTTAAAGTTTAAATTTTAGCTCCCGGATAAAGTTTAAAGTTTAGCCCCTCCTTCCCAACGACCGTCTGCCTCGATTCCACCCCTAACCGTTACCACGACATCGCTCTCTTGACCGTCACGCGGGCCCACCCGTCCCGTGCGACGGCGTCAACGCGCCTCGCGTGGAGCGGGACTAGCGCGGGCCGCACTCCTCGCCCCCACTTCGTGATGGTGGTTACGTGCGGGGAAGGAAGGTTCAAAAGTAAACGGAAAGCGACGGCGAGTCCAACCCAAACGTGGGACGGTGTTAGTAATGTACTTTTCCGATGGGCCCCCTGCCATACGAAAAATTACCGTGCGGGTAAATTTCGTAATCACGGTGACTTTTGGGAGGTTACTGCACGAGTAGGAAAGCTACGTGCATGTATGATACGCGTATATGAATTTAGATATTTTTGTAAAAAAATAATTCTTTTTTCCGAATCTATTCCCTAAATCATCGTTCATCTCTCAAATATAGAATTAGTTTGGCAAATCCCTATTTTCATTTATACATATTTTTTTATATGTGTATTATTTTTCATGTATGTGTTGTTATAAATTGGATGATACACATATTTAAATGTATTATAGTTTTATATAAAATTATTACATATTGTAGACCAAATTTGTAGAATTTAAAAATAGGGATCGAGACTATAGGGAAACAATTATAAATTGATTAATTTTTATAAAAAAATATAGTTTAGGATAACCTCTTTATATGTGATTGAGGAAATACAATTTAGAAGTTCTCTTTCTCTTATTACTTCCTCTTGGGCCGAATCAAAATGATATATTTTGATTTTCCCAATTTGTGGTAAGATTGAGAAACGCTGGATTATTACCTACTGGCGACAGTACAGTACAAGGGAAGATATATACACTTAAACGCGTTAGGAAGATCTTGTTCATTAATTTCTCATAATCCTGGTTTGATTTTTTAAAGTTTACTCGACCTTAACAAAATTTATAAAAAAATATATCAACAATTATAATATCAAATTAATTTTATTAAATTGATTATTAAATACGATTTAATATTTTATTTATTTGATATTATAGTTTTCAATATATTTTTTTATTTAAATTTTGTTAAAATTGAAGACGTTTGATTTTAAACTAAGTCAACGTCTTCTTGCTTCATGTCCAAAATATAAACGTTTATTAGCTACTCCGTATTTTTCATAGACTAGAGTTGATAATTGCCGGGGAAAAGAGTTTTAACTTAATAGGGAGGTAACAAATGCCTACCGATGAAGTCTCGTTTTCGCATATAAACACCCTTCCTGTACAATGTAAGGAGAATTGAATATCAGAAGTATCAATTAATATACACTACATTCGAAGGTTATTATCATGAATAGAGGTTTCAAATTTAGCCGAAGTCATTAGTAATACACCTCAAATCCTTCGAGATTCTTTAAACTTAAACATGTTGTGTAATTCTATATCACGCCAACAATAATAAATACTTCTTATTGAATGAGACGAGAGATGGTTGAAGATACTAGACAATTAAGAATAACATGAAATATAAACACTCAAAGAAATACTGATTTACAAATTTTTAATACTGAGTGTTTATAATTTAGAGCAGTGAGAGTGCTAGATAAAAGGAATATTTGATGGTTTGTCACTCTTAAAAATGAGCTTCGAGTATTTGTCACTTTGGTTCACTGTCATACACTTAAATGATCTCACTTGTTATCCACACAAGTGGCAAATAATCAAAGTATACAAACTTTTTAGTGGCAAATACTCAAATTTCCCCGTATAAAAAGCACCAGACCAGGGCTTACATGTAAATTCTATCGTATCTTTTCCGTTAATTCGAAAATTTACATGGGTTTTACCGTTTTAGAGTCCATGGGCGTAGGCTTAAGCCGAAACGCTTCGTCGTCCCTTTCCTCCGATCCCCCTACCTCACTCGGTTCTCTCTAGGCTCCGGTCGCTGTCGCCGCCTCCTCTAGCTGCTGGCTCATGGGTGGAATTATTCGCGTCGATTTTTCGAACTAATTGAAATCGCAGCGATCGCGTCACTCTACCAGAGCCAAATCCGCGCTCCGGCTTGGTTCGAAGTAAGCGTATTTCTCTGCCCGATTTGGTTCCCGATCTTTGGAATTCAGTCGCTGTGCTCAATTGTGCATTCCCAGGATTTTTTGACGGTCGGTGCGTGAATCGCGCGCATTTGGCGTGGCTGGCTTAAAAAATGCTTTTATTTTTGCTGAATTTGTTCGTCCGTTTCAGTTGGCACTTGGAGCTCGCATGCACCCGTGAATCGTGATGTTCACGGAAGGGTTAGATCGAGAAGCCCTCAAGTGGGTGCGAGAGGTGAGTATGAGCTCGCCGTGCTCCCGAGCCCTAGCTGGTTTGCTTGATCCTGCGTTGGGTTTTCGTCACTGACGCGTGCTTTCCGTGAACGGTGTTGGTCGGTGCAAATGTGGCAGGGCCATGGCGGGGCGCTGCATAGCCACAACCGCATCGACGCGCTCCGCGCCGTGCGAGGCGCCAGCGGTGGCCTCGGCATGCCGCCGCCGGAGAAGTTCAGGAGCGGGCACCTGCCGCGCGCGGCTGTGCCGGTGTCGCACGGCGCGCTGCGCACCGACGACGGGAGCGCCGCCTCGGTATCCGACATGGACGAGTCGTCAGGCACCGAGGAGGTCGAAGTGCGCGGTGGCAGATACTCCGTGGACTCGTCGCCCCGCCGTGAGGACATCCCCAGGCGCACAGCCGTGCCCCAGTACCGGGCTGCCGCGGCTCCCGGGCTGCCGCAGTACTACTCCAGTGACTACTCGGATCTGAGCTCGTCCAGAGACACAGCACTGCCGAGGACGAAGCCACAACAGTTACGGCGGCCGCTGGCACATGTTAGTAGATATGTTGAAGAGGAAGAGCACTCTGACCCGGCAGGGAGCTCGGAGTTTTCCAGTCGGGTGGAGACTCGGAGCAATGGTGTGGCCTCAAGGGGTGGGTTTGCATCTGAGCACTCTCAGACTGGCCCAGCACAAAGAGAGGTGAACAATGCAGTTCCTAAGACTCGGATGGCTGCCAGAGAGAATTACAGCCGCACTACACCTTTAAATTCGAGAACATACAAGCCAGAGAACTACTCTGCACATGTCCCTGCTCGAGACAGTGCGAAATCTGCTCAAATGGTTTGTTTTCTGTGCTTATTTCTAAAGTATATTCATTTATCTTATTATATGCTTTAGTCTTCGACGAAAGCAATACATCATTTGCCATTTCTGTTATGTTTCATTCTGGGGCACTATGTAAAATCACTCTCTTTTTGGCTGAGTTAGGCAAGAAGACATGTTTTCTGTATTTCATAAAGCTCAATGTGTTTATGATCAATAGTCTGTGAACATTTACCAAACGATCAGCCACTCAAAATTTTAATTATAAAAAGTAACTCTTCCTGTTTTGAGGAATCCTATGTCCAGAATTCTAGATTACCAGATACTGTAGATTGTACTCTATGTCTTGGAATGTTGTTGTGCCATCATTATATCAATAGGCTTGTCCACAATTCTATGGTTCTATCGAAAGATTATTTTGCTGTGCCATGAATATTTTCTGAAGTTCACAGTGCATTTAGTTCACTTTGATAATGGTCTGGATGATTTAAAAACAACTTTTGATTCTGGATTTTGAAGAGAAACACTCTCTGTTACCCATAATGCATCTGGAACATTTGATTTTTCTTGAGACTTGAGTAATGCATTGTGTGGCTGGTTCTAGCGAGTAATGTAATCTTGTACCAAAAGTCATCTATATGATACAGTTTATTTTTTAGGGGACATTTTTCTGTTGAGTTTTATGTAAACGATCCAATCTGACCAAGTGGCATATGTTGTCCTGATATTGTTATATATTAGTTTTTTTAATATTGATAAGTTTTCATGGAACCATATGTGCAGGATGGTTTGTCAGATGTTCCCAGTGCACCACCAATACATGCTTATGATCAGGAAATAAGCCCAACTGCTCAGTGTGCCAATGTGAATGTATGTGACGGTTCAACTAGCAAAAAGGAGGAATACATTGATGATAAC
Organism: Zizania palustris; assembly: GCA_019279435.1. NCBI lineage: Eukaryota > Viridiplantae > Streptophyta > Magnoliopsida > Poales > Poaceae > Zizania > Zizania palustris. The sequence goes on along the minus strand of JAAALK010000287.1, from coordinate 36,777,233 downwards.
GTGGAAGCAAACTTGCCTGACAAAAGTGAAAGGTACCTTTTTTAATACAAGTTATTTATTAGAAACTTATTGAGAAGGAATTTTGTTTTGTTATGTCTGCATTAATTTCTATTCAATTGTTTGTCTATATAGGAGCACTTTAAAACAAGGACACAGCAGCAAGCCATCTAGTTCAATTCCTCTTCGAGTCCCAACGTTTCAAGCCAGGTATGTGCAGTAAGCAAGTAATAATTTGTTTTCCATATCCTATGCTTGTTACTAATGCATTTCTTGAAAATTTGCCAGTTTGCAAGGGCCCTGGTATTCTGTTCTTGCTTATGATGCTTGTGTTCGTCTGTGCCTTCATGCATGGGCTAGAGGCTGCATGGAAGCTCCAGTTTTTCTGGAAAATGAATGCACACTGCTGCGAAATACATTTTGGTGAGTTATTTTTTACACATAGACTCAATATAAATGGTTTCTGTTCATAAAATTCAGCAAGATATAAAAATGTTAGCAAACACTGTTGCTGTGCGCTATGTTTACTCTTTACTGCCTTTGAAACTGCAAATCTGAACCTGATGTGGACAGTGCTTTGTGTTTCCCACAGTAATGGCCAATTCCCCTAGTTTGAAAAATTTGCAAATATTCATTTATTCTAGTTTGACTTGACTACAACAGTTGTTTCTATCCATTGATTTTCTATAGTCTGAAATGTTATGGATAGAAAGAGTTTGTACTTATTATTTTTGACATGGGTATTGAACTGAGAGAAAGATTTTGGATCCGAATCTGTTGTAAACATAAATCCATCTGTTATCCGCGGTCCTATGTGCATTTTTATGTTGTTATACAGTGTACTTCTTCATGCTGGTTATTATACAATTCTGTTGTTTCTCTCCATCTGTAGTGCTTCAATAATTGCACCTTTAAGTTGTTATTTTTTTTTAGCCTGCAAAACGTTCTGCTACAATCAGAAGAGGAGCTCATGGCAAAACGAACATCTGAGCTTGTTAGTGAAGGAGTTGCATCAAAACCAAAGAAAACAATTGGCAAGATGAAGGTTCAAGGTATGGAAACCTAACGTTGGCTATTTTGTTGCATTGTTTATACCACCACATCTTCCTAGTTGCCACTTATCAGAATATTGCTTTACATGATCATTGTAAACTGCATCCAAACAATGCCTCAAGATGAATACTAACTTAACATATTTCCAATTGCAGTGCGGAAAGTCCGGATGTCTGTAGATATACCATCTGGTTGCAGTTTCTCATCATTGCAAGTGGTGAAATTAAATACAATCTGGTACCGTTTGTCAAATGTAAAATCCACGCTCTCATCTGGTTGGGAGTCGGTTCGAAGGATTCAAGCTTTACCACAGCTATCTGCTAACAGTTCCTTTTCAAAGCATAGCTTAGCATACATGCAAGCAAGCGCTCAATATATCAAACAGGTATCTGGTCTGCTAAAAGTTGGCGTGACTACCCTGCGCAACAGCTCATCCTCTGAAACACCACAAGGTAAATATGGATTACTTCTCTATTAACATTCGGTCCCCTGGTTTAATCCATCATGCCCCTCTTGTCTCAGAGATTTATTCCTGCCAATTGAGGCTTAAAAGTTTGCCTGAAGATGACGTTGTACCGATGCAGCCAGGATCTGGTGAAACACATGTCTTGTATGCAGCAAAACCTTTCTTTGAGCTTATCTACTGTTGTTTTCGCCTGGAAATCTTAATATGATGAAATAAGTGAGGCTATGTGAATATTTCAGCTTACCTGATAGCCTTGGAGATGATTTGATCATTGATGTTTCTGATTCAAATGGAAAGCCCTGTGGGCGTGTTGTTGCTCAAGTTGCTACAATGGCAGAGGAATCTGTATGATATTTTCAAACCATTTTGCTACTTGCAGTTATAGTAGATTTTTTTACTTTGGTTCTCAATGGTTATTATACAATTCATGGCCTCTTGCCGTCTTCAACCATTGCTCAGTATTTCTGAACTTCTGTAGGCTGACAAGCTCCGCTGGTGGTCAATATACAGGGAACCTGAGCATGAACTGGTTGGCCGCATCCAGCTATACATACACTATACAACTGCTGCAGATGAGAACAATGTGAAGGTACTGGTGCTGCAAATTTAAGTCTTAGGATATTATGTATTTCTGTGACTATGATTTATTTGACCCCTGTTAATGGCAGCCCTGTAACCTGTTGCTCACATCTCATCCCTGGTTTCCTTCTGTTAGTTATCAATTTAATAAACATTTAAATTCATTTGACTGTTTCCTGTATAACATGGAATTATGGAAACAACACATTGTTAATCATAGTATCAAATCATTTCTATTTTCTTGGCATGGGTGACATTTTAAAAAAATGTTGAGACAACTTTATCATATATTTAGACTGGAGGCTTTGTTCTTGCCAAACATGTTATGATACTGGCAGCGGTTTCTTTTATTTATTTTATTGTGAGTTTGAGCCTGTCAGCAAAGAAAAAAATGCTTTCTGGATCATCATTCTGACTTTTGGAGGGAATAACATGAAACAAGAATGATTGTACATGATTCATACATTGAATGCATTTGAGCAGGGTAGGCTGTTTATTGGTATCTAGGTCATAAAAATGATTTTAAGGTATATTTTTCTTAGTTAGCTTGCCTTGTTGGAAGTGACCTATCCATTTTGAGATTTAATGTGTACTATATTGAGTAGTAGGGATAATTGATTTATTTCCATTTACTTAATGTTCATGGCCATGCTTTGCTTTACATTGCAGTATGGCTCAGTTGTAGAAACAGTGGCTTACGATATTGTTTTGGAAGTTGCAATGAAAGCACAACACATTCAACAACGGAATCTCAACTTGCATGGTTCTTGGAAATGGTTGTTGACAGAATTTGCATTGTACTATGGGGTTTCAGATGCCTACACAAAGCTGAGGTACTTGTCTATTGCTATAGGACCATCATATATTCCTGGCTAGTAATTGGTGTTTGTACGATTATTTTGTATCTGTCAAGGGCGTCAAGCCCCCGGGACGCCGGATCCTGGCTACGGAGTTCGTATCCACGGTCCGTGGTCTCCAGCGAGGTTATACCCCTCAGCCGTAGACTTGATAGATTGGAAGAGTAGATTGAACTGATAATCCAATTCCTTGCCAAAAGGTTTAGGTACAACATCTATATATAGAGCCTACCCTTTATCTCTAACAAAAGCCATAACTAACATAACTCTTATCTCTAACAAAAGCCATAACTAATCATAACTCTTGATCTTAACCAACTCTTATCTCTAATAATAGTGCTAATCCCTTATCCCCTCACAGCCGGCCCTGGTAGCCCTTCCCCGTGCGCGCGGCCCTCCTGGCTAGCCGCCCTACACACGTCATGGGCCCGCCGACGCCAACTGTAGGTCTAGCCCCACATGACAGTATCATTGTGATTTAACTTGCTTAGGAGTTGATATATGATCATTTTTCCCATTTACTGTCTGTATGCAAGAAACATCTACTATACTTGCTGACAGTGGCGGCTCCAGAAAATTTTTCTAGGGTGTTCCTAATTTATACTTAAAAATTTTATAAGACTGTAAACTGAAAATTTAATATGATTTTGTTTTTTTAAAATATATCATAATATAGCAATGATATCTCGTAGCTTCATAAATCCACTAAACTTCATAATGCTTAGAATTTAATTGGTGATAATAATGAATTAATTAGAAATCAATCAACAAAATCTTCATAGCTAAAAAAATCCAAAAACTATTCTTTTGTTAGTATGCAATTTTAGTGCAGAATGTGGATAAAATTATGAACAATAATTTATAATATCGTTATAAACATAAGAGCAATTTAATGACCTAAAGCAACTCAAACTGCATACAAAGAATCAAGAAGTTCATCAAACCAAACTTAGCAAAACTATTTTGTTTTTTACATTGGAACATAGCTATTTTATTGATTCATATAAGACCAATATAATTAAGGTCTTGAAGGACAAATTTTGGGGTAGTCCAGGGCCCACCTAGACTACCCCTTGGAGCCGCCCATGCTTGCTGAAACTATTAGCTGTGGCTCACAGGGATGTTGTGCTATTTGACTGGAAACGTTAGATCTTTTGCTATTGTTAAGTGCTAGCCCCCCTGTACAGGTATCTCTCTTATATCATGGATGTTGCAACCCCTACTGCTGATTGGCTCAATCTGGTTCATGAGCTTTTGTTACCCATACTAATGAAGACCCAAGGCACTGCTGCTTTGAGCCATCAAGAGGTACTGCCGTACTGCTGCTTTGAGCCATTAATGTCCTTGTTTATGTGATACTAGCACAATGCATATATGTTGTATTGGTTTTCAAATAAATTATTTACTTACTATTATCTAAAAAATATGATGATTATCTTCAAACTCTAAAACTAAACAAAATCATATTAACTGAATATCTACATGTAAGCATGTGCAAACGTTGCTTGTTTTAGATCCTACAAATAAAACACACTTATCTATCACCGTAGAGCATAGAACACAGCAACTCTTCTTTTTATGTAGTAGCGATAATGAGAAAATCAATCTAGTTACTGGTGTAATATAATGATAAATTATATTATGCATTTATGCCTCATTGGCTTATCTATTGTTGTTTTTCTCAAAATGCTTTTGTAACATTAACATCTTAACTCTAATGCTTATGCTTGACTGACTTGCTTCAACAGAACCGCATACTGGGGGAAGTGGAGGAGCAAATTGAGCAAACATTAGCTATGGTATTTGAGAATTACAAGTCTCTGGATGAATCTTTGCCATCAGGATTGGTGGAAGATTTTAAACCTCCAACTGGTTTGGCTGCTTGTGCTCTAGAACCAGCTATAAAGCTGTACAGTCTTCTCCATGATGTATTATCTCCAGAGGCTCAACTCAGATTATGCGGTTACTTCCAGGTCATTCTTTCACTGTTTCATTTGTGGATATTACCTTCACTAGCTTGTAACTTAATTATTTCAAATGCATGTCCAGGCTGCTGTCAGGAAGCGATCGAGGCGGTACATGCTTGAGACTGATGAATATATTGCAGGAAATTCTGAAGGCATAAGAGTGGATATAGTGAGCTTTACAACAGCTTACCAGAAGATGAAATCTTTATGCTGTAATGTGCGTAACGAAATTTTTACTGACATCAAAATTCATAACCAACACATACTTCCCAGGTATGGTATTGTTAGCATAGTATAATAGCATAGCCTATTACACATCCTTTTTATGCACAGATCATTGTAGAGTCTTTAGATGCATCAACTATTTATCTGATTATGCTGTTTTTTCTTTATTTCTATTAACACTCCAATTTCTGTCTGTTCCTTTGCTTCTGCAGTTTTGTCGACCTCCCCAATTTAGCTGCTTCCATATATAGTGTGGAACTCTCAAATAGACTGCGTGCTTTTCTTGTTGCATGCCCTCCTACTGGCCCTTCATCACCTGTTTTGGATTTGGTTATTGCAACTGCTGACTTTCAGAAGGATCTTGCTAGCTGGAACATTTGGTAAAAAGTTCTCACCTGTTTACTATCTCTTCTTTCTTTAAAGCCGACATCCCAGCGTTAAACTCCCGTTCTTCCTAATTTGCTTTCAATAGAAGCAGGGGATAACCCTTTTATAAAAAATGATCTCTTCTTTCTTGTTCCTTGTCTAGTCAAGACTGACATTTGAAATTATGCACAGTCCAATCAAAGCTGGTGTTGATGCAAAAGAGCTATTCCATTTGTATATTGTCTTATGGATCGAAGACAAGCGCAGGACATTACTAGAAAATTGCAGATTGGATAAGGTAGCTTCTACTCTTATATTTGCTTCTGCTAATTGTTGATCCATGTTATGATTTGAAAATGAGAAGTGACTAATGACTTCTGCTGTTGTTAGTCCCTTCTTGCCTTGGTGTTAATCCAGTATTTCTCCCCCTTTGCTTTTATTCCCCATTTGCTGAGTAAGATTGGAGAGTTTGTATGTAGATATTGTGGCCTGGTCGTCTGGTAGCTAAACCTTTATCACATTCTCTAAAACAGTTTGCGCCCTGTGTTGTGATTGGTTCATGTAGGTAGAAAAACTGATAGGTAGTACAGAGTTGGTGCATGTGCATAGACGAGATGGCTTGCAGTTGAAAGTTAGGCTGCAGTGGTGAAGAGTGTTTGCCAGGAAACTTTTTTCGTGTTAGTAATTCTGGTGCCTCGCGTGACCTGAATGACATGTTTACTGAGATACAATATGTATGCTTTTTTGTGTTGAAAATAAATTATCTTGCCAGAGTAATTGTTGTACACAATACAGACCTTTACCAATGTTAGATATTTGGGATTTGTGTCTCATTATGCATTACCTTTACCAATTATATCAGGTTAAATGGTCAGGAGTTAGGACCCAGCATATGACCACACCTTTTGTGGATGAGATGTATGATTTGTTGAATAATACATTGACAGAGTACGAGGTTATCATTTGCCGATGGCCAGAATACATGTTTGTTCTTGAGAATGTAAGTTTGTATTCATTCACTTTATTGATCCCTTTGCATGGTAATGAAATCTAACTTGTGTTATTTTCCTTTATTTACAATAAAAGGCTATTGCAGATGTTGAGAAAGCAGTGATAGAGTCTCTTGAAAAACAATATGTTGATGTTTTGGCTCCACTTAAGGATTGTATTACCCCAAAGAAATTTGGCCTCAAATATGTGCAGAAACTCACGAAACGCAATTCAGTTGGCCCCTATACTGTACCTGAAGATGTAAGTTTTGGTACTGGTCCACATTTATTAGAACTTTAAATCTTATTATTTGACCCCCTGTTTGCTTTCAGCTGGGCATTCTGTTGAATACAATGAAAAGACTACTTGATGTTTTGCGGCCAAGGATTGAAAGTCATCTGAAGTCATGGAGTTCTTGTTTACCTAGTGGAGGAAACACTACAGCTATTGGGGAAAGACTTTGTGAAGTTACGGTTACATTGAGGGCCAAATTCCGAAACTACATGCAAGCTGTTGTGGAGAAGCTTTCAGAAAATGTGAGTGTATTGCGACATTTTTATGATGTTTTACCTTTTTTCAGATGTTGGCTTGTTGCATTCATTTTAGAGACAGTTGCTAGAGGCTTTTGGGTTTATTGCTAACCCTGGACATAAACAGACATTATCATCATATCATGTCATCATTGATCCATTTACGCTAGCCAGATCTCCCATAATGGGTTAACCTTCATGCATAATTTTTTGGATCCATACTGTAGTTCCATGGGGGATCTTTCAGATCGAGAGTAGGATTTCTGTTGAAAATTTAGGTTGATATTAGTTTTGATAGTGTTATTTCATTGCAAATGATATTATTGTATGTGGTTGATGGCCACTTTGATGTGGGTTTTATTTACGAGCACTTCTAGTGAATCAAATCTTGATTGTTGGCAATGTTGGTATGGCTGATAGCATTCAACTTTCTGTCATACATATAACGATTTAGCAATTGATCCAGCTGTGGAGAGACTAGCTTTGCTGACACTTCAGATTGATGATATGTTATATTTGTTGAAGTACTAGATTCTTTTTTTTTTGGTTGTTTTGAAGACCCGCATGCAAAATACTACAAAGCTCAAGAAGATCATTCAGGATTCAAAAGAACTGGTGATGGAGTCAGATATTCGGAGTAGGATGCAAGCGTTGAAGGACCAGCTTATCGAGGCAATAAGTCATGTACACAAAGTCTCTGAAGTTCATGTATTTGTTGCTATATGCCGAGGTTTTTGGGACCGAATGGGACAGGTATATGAAGTATGAATAGCCCTGTTCATATTTTCCCTTTATCATCCCTGTTACTAATTAACCGAGTTGTAGGATGTCTTGAGTTTCCTGGAGAATCGCAAAGAAAACAGAGCCTGGTACAAAGGCGCGCGAGTTGCAGTATCTGTAAGTTCATGTTTCTCCCATCCCCATGTCACCCTGCTTGCGAGTCATGACCCGATTACTCAGTTTTTCATCATCGATGCTCCTCATTTCTGCTATGGCATAATGATCCTGCAGGTGCTGGATGATGCATTTGCATCCCAGATGCAGCAGCTGCTGGGTAACTCACTCAAACAGAAAGACCTGGAGCCACCTAGATCCATTATGGAAGTTCGGTCGATCCTCTGCAAAGATGCACCCCGGCAGAAGAATTCTAGCTTCTACTATTGAGCATTTTTTGTGTACATACGTGTCATGAACACTAGATGTGCAGCTTTTGACCACGAAGAATCAGGGTGAGCCGGTAAGATGTCATGCGGCAAGTTCAGTGAAGATGTGGAGAATCGTCTTAAAGCGAAAAAAATAAGAGAAATATACAACAGAATACAGGACCGTATAGGAGGCCCCGTGAAGAGTCAACCGTATTAATCCATCGAATAACACTTTTGCTGGTTTTGTTCATGTTCCCTGTAGGGAGTCTACATTGAGAAATTGTGCTGTAGTGTTGGTAGTGTAGGTTAAGTGATGTTGTAGGTTAGGTCATTGATAGCACCTATCTGTGCTTTCACAGTTGCCGGTGTTAGTATTTTGAAGTCGTTGAGTGGTTGATAGAATTTCAATTTTTCACCTGATGGTTCGTGATGACCCTGTATAGTAATGGCGGTCGATCTAGCAAAGCCACAAGCCAGATTGCCTTGCGAGAGCGCATCGGCGGTTAATTTTAGTTCGTATCATATTATAGGGTTAGTAAAAAAATATTACCTACGTTTGGTTGAGTTGAACTGTAATCGGATCCTGGGTAATTATTACCGCATCTAAAGAAAAGTGATTATAGCCCAAATGCAGTGGAAACCTTATCGTTCACACTCGGGGTCTCCGCTGCTTCCGTCTCTCTCCACCTCTCCACGACGCATGCTATTAGGGATTAGGGTTTTGGTGCCCTCGATTTGATTTGATGTGTGGTGATGTGCTACATCTCGCTAGATACAGGGCATGTTTGGAACTGCTCTGCTCCACTAAAATTTGCTTTACTTCACAAAATTCTTTTAGATCAGATCTTGAGTAGATTTGCAGCTCCATTATAGAGCAGCTATCTTGTTTGGCTTGCAAAGTAGATTCAGATTCAAAAATATTAGAATTTATTGTGTATAGTCTATTATACCCTTGTGAATGGGACCCACGTGTCAGTCTCATCCCTTGGGATAGGTCGGGATTGTTGACTCTCAAATAGGTCCTTAAAGAGCACAGGTTAGCCCCGTCCTCAGTCCTCCCCTGTCTCCGACGAGCTCTGCAGCCTCGCTGGAGAACCGTCTGCCATTCATTCTACCTAGATCCAGGAGAGCTACCCACACAGATGAAACAGATTCTTCTAGGAAATTCTCGAAATGGTCCTTGATGCTCTATCTATCCACCCTCAACATTCACATAGATGATGAAACCTCACCAATTTAAAGGCTTCAATTTCTTGATCAAGAACTTGGCAGATGAGAACAATCTTGGTGGATGAGAACAATTCTGAAAGTGCAAAATCTCATTTAACCAACCATCAAAATCACAAGAATAGATCAGAATAGATTGCAGAATCTCAGTTGAACTAATTCGATCGATTCAAAGAAACTTAAGCAAAAAGAGGTCAGGAATCACGCGAGGCTACTAAGAGAAATATCAAAAAAAGCGGCCCTCACCGCCGACGCTCAGGTCCATCGTCGCGCAACGCCCTGGCTAGGCACCAGCTTCCCTGCCTCCATCGCCAACGCGCCCTGGCCAGGCGCCCGCCGTTGACCCCATCGCAGTGTCACCTCTGTCGATTCCCCCTGCCACCTCCGCTGTAGCAGTGCCGCTTGTGGTTGTGTCGTGGGAACCCCTTGCCGCTGCTCTTGGCAAAGCCCTTGTAGCCGCACCGCCATAGGCTCCCTCCACCGCCGGAGTCTCTCACGCCATCGCCTTCCCTATGTCCGCTGCCGGGCTATCCATCGCTGCCTCGGGAGTTATTTCAGGCACATTGCGTAATGGCATGGTGGGTAAATATTTGTAAACTCCACGATTTCTCTTAAAAACTCATTTTGCGGAGTACCCTTTGAGGTGCTCCTCGAAAAATGCAAAGCGGCACCTTAGATCTTCATTTTTTTGGAGCTAAAAACGTGGAGCGGAACCTGTTTGGCTACAACTATTTGGAGCAGAGCTAAAAAACAAAGAGCGGAGCAGTGCCAAACAAGACCATAGTATGTGTCATCTCTGAATGTGCTCCACCTCTTCAAAAGGACATTGATGTCATTAAAGGAGGTGAATATGTGTTCCTAATTTTTTTTTAAAAAAGAAATGTTAAAAGTTTTCGGAATGTTTGGTTATTCTGGATTTTGATCTAGATGTTCCCAATAGAGCCGAAAGTTCTGAGGTCCAAAACTTCTGGTTCAACCCAGATATTACATGAACAATAAGAAATGCACAAAATCGAGTTGTGCCTGATAACGTCTATTTGCTTGAAGGTTTAGATGGAGAAGTATTCGGGAAAACATTGAATGGAAAGTATCTAAAAAGTATTTCCTAGGCATTTGGATAAATACCTAAGGATCTACATGGAACACAAAAACATTTGATACCGAGCGTATCGCCTTTCGATAGACGATAGTAAAACATCATCCTTAGACACAAGAAAATGCAAGACAAATTTAGAGATCAATAGCAATATATTACAAAAAAACGCAATAGTCCAGAGGTTACACGGCGTTCAGCAAGCACAATACAAGACAAGTCAAAGCAGAGAGCGATGGATCGCCTCAACCGCTCGTAGTCGAATGGTGTCAACGCTCTGAAGCACGACCCGATCCTCAACATCCGAACCGGGGACGACCTTGATGGCACGACGACGGCGTTGCCCGTGGAAGACAACACCGGCGAGGTGATGCTCCTAGGCATGGATCCAATTAAGGAAGGAGGCTAGGACACTTTCCTTGTCAGCTATCCTCACCTGAACCTCGTCTAGGCGTCCGGCCGTGAGGCCAAGTCAGCCTCCTCTGCCCTCAGCCTATCGAGATGCAGTGACGTGGCCGATGACTCACCGTGAAGACTGTTCAAGAGAGTGCCTTCAACAAGTATTGCCTCGTTGTGGGTCTTGTCCACCTCCAACTGTGATGCATGACTTACACGATTAGCCATCTGCTGTAGAGCCCGTTGAACTTCTGACTGATGGTACTCTAGGAATGTAGTCGGCGTGAGGGCATCGACTAACTCCGAGGAGAGGGAATCCAAGGTATCATTGAAACGAGCCCTTATCGGACCCAAATCGTTGACCAGGACTTCTATTGGGTCTTCTAGACAACGCAACAGGTTCGATAGAACCTCTCTCACTTTCGGAGATAGATGAGTCAAGGCCGATTGAGGGGCGTTGGTGACTTCTTCATCCTCAAGATACGAGCCAATATCAAAAGGAAATCTTTGGACGAAGGACTGAAAGGAAGAAAAAAGTCAGACAAATCAAGGGCAATCACGTTAAGGTATCAAACACAGAGGGTACTTACATCGGCTGGCATGGCACGATTAGCCAATTGCGAGGCGCCATCAGTAGGGGAGGCTTTGGCGCTGCTCTCCGCCTCGGTGACAGGAAGGGTGCGTGTTCTCCCTTCATAAATGTTAACTTGGGGGGTAGGCGAGGCAGCAGAGATAGACGCCGGCTATATCCAAGACCGATGTGAGTCCCATGAAAAATTGATAAGAGTCGAAATAGAAGAAGGTACCTGGTAAGAGGCATCGACAACAACAGGCGGAGCCCCGACGTCTACACCATCTTGCCATAGAAAACCACTTCATATCCTACATCTTTAATATATTCACTTGATCCTAATTAATCAATGATATAAATTACTTTATGCTTCATGATACTCAAATTCTTTTCAACCATCAACTTTAGCTTGTATTTTCTATGTCCATCAATATAGACATAACAAGCTTGGATGAACCATCTTCATCGTTAATATTCTACTTGATTCGTAACATATAATCAATGGTATAAATAATTTTGTTCTTCATGATGCTTAGCCTCTTATCAATCATCAACTTTAGCTTGTATTTATCATATACATCAATATATACTCAACAAGCTTCTATATAAAGGAAGATTTACAGAAAGATCTTTGATCAAAACTTTCAATTGAATATGACTTGAAATGCTATAAATATTTACGATCAATATTTTACTTGCTGATTCTCAACACATGAGCAATCAACCTTTTCACTTGATGCTAGAACTTAACCTAACACACAAACTCATGAAAATAGTTAGTCCCAACATCCATTCATATGAATCACCAAAACTTAATATAACTCAAGGATTAAGATCTTTCACTATAAGACAATGGAGGACTACAAGAGTAAGATCATACCCTCATGTTCCGTTTCCTACATTAAGAGCATGCGTTGTAGGATAGTATGTAACGTAGGAAACACAACATGATGGTGTGATCTTACTCCTGTAGTCCTTCAATGTCCCATAGGCGAAGAGGTGGAGCACGTTCACAGATGTCGCGTACCGCGTCCCTGTGAGCTGCAACACATCACCGCACATCAAATCAAATTGGGGAGTGCATTGAAATCCTAATCCCTAACCACGTGCAGTTTAGGACAGTGGAGAGAGACCATGGCAACAAAGGTAAGCATGTGTCTCCCTACCTTGGATAGGGTAGGGAGGGAGAGAAGCTCGGAGAAGGTGAAGAGGGCCAAGTGGCACGTGGCCGTGAGAACGAGCGAGGAGGGCCACTCGTGGCATGCGCAATAGGATCCAAGCAACGTGCGCAGGAGTGAAGAGGTGTGTGTAGGAAGAAGAGGCGTGCGTAGGAGGATTCTAGAGGCGATGGCAGCGTGTGTAGGAGGAAGAGGTGTGTACATGATGAAGCGATTTGGGCGGTAACGATAAGTGCTTTCACTGCATTTGGGTTGTAATTCTTTTTTCTTAGGTCTGGCGATTATAGTCTAGTCTATCTTACTTTATAATTGGCGAGTTTGATATCCACCTGGCCATTCATTTGTTAAATCACAGCCTTTCATTCACATCTAATAAACCATAGTCATTGGATTTTCCTTTTTCTCTGTTGAGCTGGCTCAACCTATTATGGTCTCCCCTCCTCTCTCTGCTGTTGGGTCCGTCTGTTTTATATAAAAACTGATCTTCTATTTTATATGACAATTATTAATATATGGAAATCATCAATATTTGGAAGCTAATATATTTTATATGGAAATCATTAATATATGAAAATTAATTCACTTTTGTAGACTAATGGACTAACCATTAGTTAGCCAATGAACTAATAATTAGTTCACCAATTAGTTATATTGTTTGGATAAGCTAAAACTAATTTTTAGTTGCTAACTATTAGTTGATGAGATCTGTCTTATTTCCACAGTTCAACAACCAATAAACCTCTCTTCCTTGCTCAAAATGCACATAACAGTCCTATACCTTGGCACCACCAAGTGACAAAACAAGGCGTCTTCAAATGTGAAATATGCAGTACCATTGTGCAGAATTACAGATAGCTCAGTAATAACCTCCGAGGCTTGACTTGGGATGATGAAGCAAAGAATGTTGATCGAAGATAAATCAAGTACCCTTGATTACAACAACAGGGCAGCCCACATTGTTGATGCAGTAGTTGCTCACACTTCCCAAGAACATTCTGTAGAACAGAATCAGCTCAGAATGCATATTTGAAACATAAATAAAATAATAAGATGCATGTTTAAGATAGAAATCAAAACAAAAGGAACTAAAATTAAATTGGCAATCAAACAGTCAAGCAAGAAGTTCTTAAAAAGCCTCATGATCTAGATACATCAACACTTGATCAACTGGTCTTACAGTATCACTACATGACCGCACACCACAAAACTTTAAGAAAATGGTTTAGGCCAAGGATTTAAATGGCTGCTTTAAAGTGTTCTCTTATGACCAAGATCTACTTAGGCTGGAGGGTTTATTGTGACCCTGTGAGAAATTCCCATGTCAAACATAACTAAAAGTCCAAACATGTATCAAAATCAAAAGATCCAAATCCAATGCAAGCTAATGGTTCCACTTCCACTCAATGCTTGTTACAGACAGATTGCGCTTCACTTGTGTAGTCAGCAGTTCTCTTTTCTTTCTTCTTATTTGCAGGGATTGTAGTGTACTCAGTATTATTTTCCACTAAAAAATTGCTACGACTTTTGACAAACCAGGAGAATGTTTAGCTATCGTACAAGGTTTCATTACCATGGAAAATTGTCACGGAGCCCAGAAATGCATACCTCTTGATTGGGCTAAGGGTGTTCTCACATAAGGACGCATAGACATCCTCAACTACTATAGATTGTTTTCTTTTTCCAATTTCAAGCTCAAGATTTGCACATAAATGGATGCAAAACAAGTCAATAATTGAACTTGGAACAGAACGAGTCAGTAAACAACTATTAGTCTATCACAACAATATTGTAGCCCGTAAAATAACTTTCACAACAGGTAATATCAAATATGGTTTCAATAACAAGAAATCCCCGGTAGCTCATATTTTTGTTCTTTAATCCTTGTGTCATTTGCACCCTCTAATGGATAGTTGCTACTGAATACTGATTCTCCATACGCTGCAGATTGTGATACAAGATATGGAATTGCACACAATCTGTTCCCAATCTGAATCAAGTTAACCAAAGCACGGGAGAGTGCATATATATTACTACCTCTTGAGAGGCCCAAAAGCACGGCACCCCATGACGAGCAGATCGGCCTTGAGGTTGGCAGCCACCTCGCAGATCTTATCCTTGGGATCCCCAACCACCACATCCGTCTTCACCTCCACCTGGAAGAAGACCAGCCCAGTCACCAAATGCGAACACCAGAAATTAAAATCGGTGAGCAATTGTCATTTGGCAGTACAAATGTGTCCTTATCTCCTCCTTACATTCTTCTCGGAACAAATCTTGAGCGCGTGATCCAGGATCGCCTGCGTGATCCGCCGCTGGTGCGCCTCGATCGCCTGCTTGAACGCCGGCACCTCCACCTCGCCTGATCAGAGAGAGCAGACCATCCAAGGAGCCATCAGACCCATCTCGAACACAAAAATGGCCGAGGACCACAGCCCACAGGACTACAGGAGCAAGTGCCCATCTCGCTTTCCGCGAAGAGTACGAGATTGCTTACTCGGGCCGCCGAAGGGGATGGGTCCGGGGTTGAGGCCCGCGGTGATGCTGGGCGGCGACTGCACGTGGAGCACCACGAGGGCACCGTCTGGGCGGAGGCGCAGGTTGTCGAGCGCCCAGCGCAGCGCATTCATGCTCTCCTCACTGCTGTCCACTGCCACCACCACGCTGCCCAGGTTGCCGGTGGCCATGGCGGGCTCGCGAGGGGATCGCGGAGGCGGGGCGTAATGATTGGGTGCTGCCTTCTCCTCTCGCTGGCTCAATTAAACCAAAAACTTGTTAATTCGTGTATATTATATTGTATTTATGAAACCATCTAAATTAAAATATATAGAAAAAATATATAAAATCGAAATCATTCTTAACCATAATAAACTATGGTTAAACTATGAAATCTCTCTCGATTAAACAGGTGTGCAGCGTTTGCTTAGCTGTACGAGGCTCTCGAATCTTCGCTGCACGTGGCCGGTGGGCGCGAGGATGGGGAGCTTGGAGCCGTCCAATCGTGGGCTTGCACGGCTCAGATGATCCAGTCAGGTCAAGGATGGCTCGCCATAGTCGCCACTCGCCACGGAGGCACTGACCTTTCTTCCGTTCAAGCATAAAATTTTAGAAGAACCCGAGAAACCTGGTTCCAACCTGGCATCGGATCAGGCTCGGGCCTAACTTTTCGCTGCACTGTCAGGCCTGGGCCCTGCATTTCTGGTCTGTTTTTATTGGCCCGGCCCAGCCTGAGGCTTGCACATGCCTACTCACTACTCCGATTCAGATAGAACCCTTTTGGATCCAGTTTCACATTACAGCATATAATCGCTAGCTGCAGCAACAGCAAATTGAGTGCTACAGATTTTCCCCTTGATGAATCTGGGTCATTTCCCCTTGATGCCAAATTGCGAGCTAACCGCGTTTCAAAAGGTGAATCGGACGAGCGATTTTTCGAGAGATTACGCGGTGATTTTTCAGTGCAGATGGATGTGGTTGTCCCTGTTTATTGATCGATCGGTTGTTTCTCCTCTTCGCGTCAGGTTTTTCGCAGTTGCCTGATAACTTAGCTTTCAGCCCCGCGGAAATCTACGTCAGAATTAAAGAGGGTTCACATGGATAGTTAAGCCGCATCGCTCTCCATCAATGTGAGTAGGGGGGGCCTTCACACGCAACGCAGAGTGCCTAATCAGATGCTTAGAAAAAAAGAAAGAACCCTAAGGCCGAGCAATAAATATAAATGGCTAAAATTAATAAGGAATGTCTAAGTCATTTCTTCACACTGCTAAAGCAATATATAGAAATGGCTAAAATAAAGTATCTGAGGACGATCATTCTCGCTGTTTGAAAATTCTAGAAATACAGTATTATAAGGCTATTCATGGCGACAGTTTCGTAACAATGTTTTTTAGAATGTCACATAAGCTTTGCAACTGAATGAAATATTCTTTCTCAAGAGAGTTTCATTTCACTATTTCTTAGACTAACCAGTGTAATTAAATGCTTTGTAACTGAATTAAATACTCTTTCTCCGATAAAACAATTTAGCTTACAACGGGCATTTAATTTCGTTTCATCCGTCTTGAAAACAAGTTAGCACTATATTATAGAGATTTTCTTTCTCTTCCCTCATTAATTTAATAACATATCAGCAAAAAATCTGATATATCATGGTAATTAATACTATAAAATCCCGCTACGAATAACCTACTATAATCAGCAAGAGCGTACGAGGTCGGACATGGGCTTTTGCTCTGCCTGCGCTGTCTCCACTCTCCAAGCCGGTCACTCTCCCTGAGTCCTTGTCTGTCTCCAAGCTAGACACGATCCATCTTTTTTTAAAAAAAAAAAACAGATACGGTCGGCATTCGGCAAGCCAGCTTCACTCTACTACTAGCAAGAACTGAGCTTTTCTTTGGCCTTTGGCAAAAGAGCAAGGGTTAATTTTTTTCGTGCCATTACAATTTTTGCGGTTTGCCAATATGTCATCGATGTGTCACTGACAGATGGAGACCACCACAGTCACTGACAGTGGCATATAGGCAATTTCTGAAAATTATAATGACATGTGAGTAGTTTTCCCAAAGAGCAAAGAGCGCATGCATGTCAGCATGTCTCCACAAGGCTTTGTGGCTCAGAAGATCTGGCTAGCCGCTAGCCTGTCTCTTTTGGTCGAGTTATACTCTAGTGGAGTAGTCCGCCAATAGGCAAGGCAGCCCACTATAATAGTACACGCGTAGCACTCCAAAAACAGGGATGCTTCCGTAGTCCTCCTATCTGCTCCTGCACAGGGCGGCACGAGCAGCCACAGTTCCCGGTGCGGTGCGGACGTGCGGTGCGCTTGCTGCTTGCTAGCCGAGTAGCGCCTGCGACGTACGCCGTCTGTCTGTCTCCTCTGTGCCGCTAGCTGCCCCCACCTACCGCACTGCTCGTCGGGCCGGGGAAGACGGATGGTTTCGTAACACTGTTTCCTAAAATACTATATCAGTTTTACAATTAAATGAAATATTCTTTCTCATTAAGCTATTCACAATGATGAATTTCGTAGCACTGTTTCCTAGAATACCACGTCATCTTTACAACTGAATGAAATACTCTCTCTCAGTGGAGAGTTTCATTTCACTATTTCCTAGGCTAACCAGTGTAATTAAATGCAACTAGTTCTCATGAAATACCCTCTCTCTGATGAAACGATTTAGTTCTCAATGGTTGTTTCATTTCGTTTTATTTGTCTTGGAAACGGGTTAGCACTATGTCATGGTGATGACACTACTTCTTTCTCTTTCTTCGTTAATTGAATGTCATGTAAGCAAAAAATTTGATGTGGCATGGTAATTAATACCATGAAACACCCCATGAAACCCCTATTGTGAATAGCCTTAGAGAGTTTTATTTGACTATTTCTTAGGCTAACCAGTGTAATTAAACGCAACTAGCTCTCATGAAATATCCTATCTCTGATTAAACGATTTGATTCTTAATGGGTATTTCATTTCGTTTCATCCGTCTTGGAAATTGGTTAACACCATGTCATGGTGACGACACTATTTCCTTCTCTTTCCTCGTTAATTGAATGTCGTGTCAGCAAAAAATCTAATGTGGCATGGTAATTAATACCATAAAACACCCCATGAAACCCCCATTGTGAATAGTCTAAGAACGTTTTTGGTTGAGACAGAAGTGCTCTAAACTGTAAGACCTGTAGAAAAGTTGAGAAGTTGTTTGGTTAGTAGTTCGTGATGTTTAGTTATATTGTTAATGTGTAGTTTTACATGTAAATTATTTTAATCATAAAATTTTGTAATATTTATATTAAAATTATATATTTTAAAATTACACTAAAATTATATATTTTACTAAAATTTTGTTTTTTAAAATTTTACATGAACTGATATGTTTTAATAGCATGATAGGTAATATTCGTTTAAAGTTAAACTGAGAATCTGTAAAATATGGGTTATACCACTTTCAAATTTGTTTTATGAGAATCTACAGATTTTAGAAAAGCTAGATGATCAAAAGAGTTGTTTGGTTTAGAGTTCAGAAGCTGATTCAAAAAAACTGACCAAACAGACCCTAACTATTGTAGGTTGACCTGATTTATACGGAGGTCCATGGAGTAATGAGTTAGAGGAAAATAAGGATAAATTATTTAATAGTTTAGATCAATGTTATTGTGTTTATACGATAAAAGATTATACGTACTTAAAATGAAATATTCGAATGTGTGGAGGTGGATATTTGAGAATGAAATGATAATAAATAATTTTCTACAAAGTAAAATGAAGATTTAATTGTTCTAAGTAATAATTAAAAATAGATTCTACCATTTATTATATTATTGTAATTTGGACTGAAAATTATAATGGTTGATTGTTTATTTGTATTTTAACCAATATACAGAAGTGCTATAATTTCAATCTAAAACAAGTTGGGTTTAAATAGTATAAAACTCAGTGCCTATATAATTTAAAGATAAACTAATATTTAAAAGTCGATGAACATATATTTTTTAAGATTCTTACTGACCACGGCTGCTCGGAATCTTGAAATCCCTTGGGACCTGCCTATTCTGGCGTAGTTATTGAAAAATAAGTTGTTTTAGTCTTGTATTAAGAATTGTTTTACATTTTATTCTGTATTTTAGAGGTTTATATCATGAAATAGTACTATTTCCTTCATGTTTTTCACGCTATCTTTACTACCACACTATATTTAATAGGCACAAATAATAAAAATGTACTCCCTCCGGTACACAAAAACAAGTCGTTTTGGACATGATTTCACATACCAAGGAGTAATTAATTAGTGTGTATTTTCCATGTTTACCCATATTAAATATAGTGCAAGAGTAAACATAGCACGAAAAACAAGAAAGAAATAGTACTACTTGAGGGGTATAGTTGTCCAAAATGCACAATAAAATACAAAATGACTTGTTTTAGCAACCTCTTGATACAAGCCTAAAACGACTTGTTTTTGTATACCGGAGGGAGTACACTAATTAATAACTCCTTGTTATTTGAAATCATATCTAAAACTAGTTATTTTTAATACCGAATAGACTAGGTACTTCCGACTCTAGGACTGCTATTGTTTTTATAACATTAAATATAGTGTCATGTAACTAAAATTACTTAGGTGGTAGAAGAGTTAATAATTAAAGAGATAAAAATTGTTTTCTTTATCTGAAAACTAACACGACACACATACCAACGCGCCAAGAAAACTACTCTACAACATTAAATATAGTATCATGTAAGCATATTTTTTATGGTGCATATGTAAAGTTATTATTTTTTTCTCTACATATAAACAACTATGGAAACTATGCATTATAATAGTTGCATGTAAAACACTTTCTTTCCTTTGGATACGGTGAGCGTGTGATTGGGTTTCTATGTGAGTAGCTCAACTCCCGTGGCGAGATGGCGTAATAGGAATGTCAATCAGGTATGACAGGTACATGTAGTGTATACCCATATTCATACATGTTTGTACGTGTTAAGTAAAAACTCGTGTCCATGGGTATACCGGCTAGCCATGAGCTAGCTGTGGGATAGAGGAAGGCGTGGCCCTGTAGCCAGCGTGGGGGTGGCGCTGATATGGAAGGTGCGGGGCGGCGTTGAAGTCTGAACTCGATGTCAACGAGCGGCGGATTAGCGGCTTGGCGCAATAAAAAGTGAGAGAGGTGCGCGACTAAACTAGGGGAGGAGGGAGGGTTAGGATTTGAAATTGATTTTTGTGATGAGAATAACCAGATAAATAAGTGAAGCTGAAAACGAGTACGAGTAGTCATAGCTCATATTTTACTCATCAAAAATGAAATTAAATACGAAATTAAGAATAAATATGAAGGCAACAAATGCAGGCTGGCCTTCTCTTGGCAGGACAGATAGGGCTGACGTAGACACGCGGTGACGTTTCCGCTTGCGGTTGGCGTGCGCGATGGGGCCCTGCCATGGGTCTTGCCGATCGACACGCCTGCGTCCTGGCTCTGTCAGTCGGGCCGCGTGACCTGTATCGGGCCTTATTTATGCACAGCGAAGGGGCTGTTTCCATGAGAGCAAGTTTACCTCTGCTGCTTCGCTTCGGATGTTAGGAGTAAATATAAGTTGATTAAAATCTAATTGCAGAATTATTAGGCTAATTCGTGAGATAAAATTATTAAACCTAATTAATTCATCATTAGTAAATTGTTACTATAGCACCACATTATTAAATCATGGATTAATTAGGCTTAATATATTCGTCTTGCAAATTAGACTAGGGTTCTGCAATTAGTTTTTTAATTAAATCATTTTTAATCTTTCTAATTAGTATCTGAATATTCGACACAGGGATTAAAGTTTAGCACAACTGGGCCGAACTTGTGTGTGTCGGCGTTTGCGTCCGGGTGAGGGTTGACGGGTTGTTCGTTGGATTGGTTAAAATAATCCTTGGTTCAGGCTTTCCTTTCGCACGGATGTTGATACCTACTGTTTACTGGTACTTGTTCTAAGATATAATTAATTTTATAATTTAAAACTTAATCACTCGTCATACACTGTATTTTCTTAGCTATCTCTTCAATACACGCAACGCTGATAAATATAACACTTGCTTTTTAGAACGGAACGAGTAACGAGCGTGGTTAATACGGAGTGTGGGTCACTCACTCACTCGTATAGCAAATCCAATGTCGTGTGTGCGTAGCGCAGGCAGAAAAAATGCATGATTTTTGTCACGGTTCCCCTGCGTCCGGGCCGGCCGTACTGCTTCAGCAATGTCAAAGCCTAATGGGCATCCTCAACCCACAGTTTAAATCAGACAATGCAATTAATTTGTTTTAAGTTTAGCCATCTCAATACATAGTTTTTATGGCGCCGCAAAAGCCGGACTGTTGTGTCATTTCACTAGCCGATACTTTATTTCAAGAAATTATAGGTTTATCACGATAATCTACCGTCTTGGTTTTTAGCGCAATGTTATTGATTACTAGCAGTAAAGGGTCCGTGCTTTGCGACAGGGTTTATTTTTATTATTATGATAAGAAAATTTTCAGCAAATCTAACTGTCTACGCAAAAAACATAGTTTTACGTGATTTTTTAGAATACAAGAGCCTTTGTGCAAAATTCATAGTTTCTGCGTGAGCAGAGTTCGTTTTTCTACGCAAAATATAGAAATTAAAGAATTGAAATACAAAAAATATATTTCTTCTTCTTGTTCTTTTTTCTTTTTCTTCATGCCAATGGGGAGGCAGTTGCATGCATGCGGAGAGAAAGCGCGGATGGAATTCGCGGACAAAGTAGAAACTTTACAATAGTAGAGAAATTATCACGTAAATCCTTAAATAATTGTTATTACATCAGTTTTATTTATAATCCAACTCCTGACTCTCTTTTCTCGACAGGGCCTAAATTACTCCACCATACGGACATAAACACAACCTTGAGTCATACTCGTTGACTCCCAAAATATAATCGATTCTTTAGATTTGGAGGAAGATTAGGGACAGATGAAATCACCGACAGTTGGTTGACTGCTCGGCTGAGCTAATCTGTGCCCAGAAATTTATATTTATGTATCAAACTTTAGAAATGAGAAAACTGGATTTTTATAAAAAAATAAAATATTAAGAATAACTATATTATATTTTAGGAGGGAGAGAAAAAAAAAGTAAAACATGAGCCAAGTAGCTAGAACGTGCTAGTGGTGGTTAAGCTCAATCTGGACGACGTGATATATAATATCACATTGTCACTCGATTGAACCCTGTATTAGGTGGGTCGTGTTTGGTTCATGGACTAAAGTTTAGTCCGTGTCACATCGGATGTTTGAACATCAATTTAAAGGATTAAACTTGAACTGATTATAAAAATAATTACATAATTGGAGGATTATTCACGAGACAAATTTTTTAAGCCTAATTAATTCATGATTAGCAAATGTTTACTGTAGCAACACATTATCAAATCATGTCGTAATTAGGCTCATTAGATTCGTCTCGCGAATAATCCACCGATTATGAAATGAGTTTTATAAATAGTCTACATTTAATACTCTAAAATATCATCCAAACATCCAATGTGACGAGACTAAAATTAGGACTAAAGAACCAAACACCCCTTTAATTATCAACCTTAACGACTGGTTAGCCACCCGTTTTTCTGTACCTTGATTGCACACAGCCCTCATTGCTAGGTCACGACAGGATTTTTCAATGAACCTGTACTATACCTATACGTACAATGCATTCAGCAAAAGAAAAAACGTGGGCAATAAGCAGGTTTGCCTTTATTACTCTGTATTTCTGTCTTTACATCTACTGCGTACTACATAAGATTTCTAGTATTGGAAACGAAACCGTGATCAGGTTTTGATCAAACTAGCCTGAGCTGGTGGCAGGAGACATCATGTCCATACCTCCAGGCTTGTCAAAACATGAATGCAAGTCTCCGTTACTTACTTACTTGTTATTTTTAACTTATTATTTATAATAAATATTTCTATTTAAATTGATTTGCTATTTTATTATTCACTCCAATGTATTTACTAAATGTGATTTACTAACAATTTATATACGTGCAAAGAAAATGAAAATAATTAACTAGTTAGATATAGGAAGTGTGGAGAGAAGAATAGTAAGAGCATCTCTATTGTAATTGCTATCCAACTTGCTATCCTTAAAAATATCAAAAATTGTCTAAAATGTGTCTCCATTGTACTTGTTATATGACTTATTATTTTAGAGGGTTTGTTATTTCTTTCATCAAACTTGCTACATGTAGCAAGGCAGCAAAACTTGCTATCCATCAACTTGCATTCAAATAGCAAGTTAACAATAGCAAGTACATTGGAGTGAGTAGCAAAATAGCAAGCCAATTAAAATAGGGAGATTTGCTATTGGTATGAATAACAAGTCAAAAATAGCAATTAAATAGAGATGTTAAGTCCCCTAAAATAACAAGTCAAATAGCAAATACAATGGTGATGTTTTTTGAACCATACTTATTATTTTCATTTGTATTTTTCCATCGTAACACATGCTCAACTAGTTTTCATTAAAAATATGTTCAGTTTTCAACAAATTGTGACGGAGACGGAATTCGTGCTCGTCGAACCTTGGTCCGTAAGGTGCGGTGCCCCTAGCCTGTCGATCTATTCATGGTGTGTTCAAAAGTGATTTATCAAGTACAGTTTAAGAGATTAAATGAATAAAATTAATACTAAAAAGTATTATAAATTACATTTGTCTATAGCTTCGTAGAGAATTTATGTAAATTTATTTAATTTTCTATAATGTTTTGAGAATTTACATGATTTAAGAGTTTAGAATGCATGCCAAACAGTAATGGAACATATTAGATTATCCTCGTAACCCCACTTATGTGGCCTCAACATCACGGTACTAAATTTAATTAGGGAATATAATATGATTCATGCACTACTGCTCCTTTTGTAAAAAAACTCTCGTTCCTAGTTCTTTATTTTAAAAATAATTTCTACCCGATTAACTATTGTTTGTTTCAAATATTTTTTTATATATTTAATATTTTTATCTATATCTTACCTATCATTAGAGATGGCAAAGGGGTCATGTCGAGTTTGGATTGATCAATGTCCTCGCTTGGACTTGACCCATATATCTCTGTGGGTTGAAATCTCGATCCGAATCCAGACTTACCGGGTCTCCACAAACCAATGCGATTGGTGGTAGAGCAAATCCCACGAGAGACGGCTAGGGTGACAGGAGGAGGCCTAAGGTAGTTGGATGACTAGATTCAGCTAGTGGATATAATTAGTAAATTGTCATATCCGTACTCATTTATCTATCAGGTATAACTTTTGATCCATGAACATATGCACTGATATAAAATGAAGAATATATCTGATTATAAAAAAAAATTTACCGATGAATAAATGGCTATCATGTATAATTGCCATCTCTAAACAGGAGTTGAAGGAAGGTCACCATGTCGGTGTTGGCGACCAGTACCAGCATCTAGGTTGAGCAACCTCTAGTAGTGTGTGCGTACAAGAAGAGAGTTGTGACTACGCAGAAGAATAAAGTTTTGAATGGCTTCAAGGACTGACGGATAGCCTACAGATATAAAATAATAAATTAAGGGCCTTATTTTTAGGAGTCCAATTTAGTCCCCGAAGCCCCAAACAACCTTACCTACGGGAATTAAATTTTAGTCTCTAAAGTTTAATTCATAAGTCACTTTGGTGTTGCCTATAGAGACTAAAAATATAATACACATTCTATCCTCATTTATGAATATTTTATTAAATATTGTTTAGTCCCTACATTCAAATAAAAGACTAAACTTTAGTCTCTCCTAAAATAAACAAGTTTTAGTCTATAAAACAAGTAAAAACAATTAATTTCATCTCTGATCTCTAAAACCAGGCCTAAATGGAGACCCCCCTCATTAGATCTCTGATCAAAAACCAAACCAAAATCCGGTCTCTAGGGGCAATTACATGTGGGTAGTGGGTTCTTCGACTCGTGGAGATATTGGCACAAATCATTCACAATATTTTTTCTTATTAATTAAGAAAATATTGTTTTTCTAATATCATCGCTAATTAAATAATATTATGTATAAAAATAATGTTTTTGCGGGAGGGATGAAGTTTCTCTTAGTTTAAATTCCTTTTCCCCCCTCTCCAAAGCAATTTTAAAATGGTTGTAAAAAATTCATTGCAAACCACCACCGAGTTAAACAGACACCTTTGAACACCCTCGTCAGGAATGCAGAGAAAGGAAGGGCAAAGTCTGAAATGTGCTGGAAGCCAGAGGGAAGCAGCCGGCGATCGACCTCATGTACGCCACCGCCAGAACTAGCCGATGCCGACCGAGCACGCCGTGGCGCACACAGGAGCGCCACAATGCCGGGGCCGGAACAGCGAATCCGGGCGCCTGCAGTACCCGGCCGCCAGGCCCAGGCGGACCGCGCCACCCACCCAGCCCCAATCCACGACGCCTGCCGCTGCTGCGCGTGCGCGGCATCTCTCTACCTCGTCCCTTCCCAACGAACCCGGCCACCCACGGCCACGGGCCACACGGCGCTCGCGCGCGCGCGCGCGCCGTCCTCCTCTGCTCGCCCGCCAGCCCGCCCCCCTCCTTTCCGCCGTCCTCGATCGCTCGGAATCCCCCGGCCGCGTGCATGCCGCCTGGTACAGCCAGTAGTACTGTTCTGGCCCGGCCGCGCCGCTCGACGCGACGGCGCCACCTCCCTTTCCTTATCCGGAAGCATCGCCATTCCTCCGCCCTTTTCCCCGCGTAGCCCCATGGCTACCCCTACCCGACCATAGCCCCCTCGCCTATCGAAGCGACGCCGGTTTTATTTTAATAATTTTCTCCGGGTTGGGAGCAGGGTGGGTGGGGCCCAGCTCCCGGTTCCGTGTGGGATAAACAACGACTGGGCCGGCCGGCCTCGTGGCCACGCCTCCCACGCTGTGCCCTGTCACACGATTCGTGTACATTTTTTGTTGTTTTTTACAGGTGAAGACGTGAAGACACCAGCCGCGCCGTGCCTCGCCTCGCGTCACCTCTGGCCTCCCCTTTCCTCTCCATTCCTCTCCTCGATCTCCTCTCCTTTCGCATCTCATCGCAACGTAACGCCTCTGAGCGCTGAGGCCGAGCCGTGCGTTCTCTCGATCGGCGAGGAGGGTTTGGTCCCGGCGTGGGTGTGGGGTATCGTCAGGAGGGAGAGGTGAGGAGGAGATCGGTCGCTCGGTCGGTCGGGCGGGCGGCGACGATGGCGAGGGAGAGGCGGGAGATTAAGAGGATAGAGAGCGCGGCGGCGCGGCAGGTCACCTTCTCCAAGCGCCGGCGTGGCCTGTTCAAGAAGGCCGAGGAGCTCGCCGTGCTCTGCGACGCCGACGTCGCGCTCATCGTTTTCTCCTCCACCGGCAAGCTAACCCAGTACGCCAGTTCCCGGTATGTTCTACTCACGCGTCTATACATATCTACTAGCTCCGTCTTGCGCATCCTTGTTCCGGTAGATCTAGCCGCGTTGCTTCTCCCCTCGTCTCTTTGTTTGTGAGATCCACTCTGGCTAGGGTTCAGACTCCCTTTATAACGATATGTTTCGTATTCCTCCCGTCCATGGTTCGACTAGATGAGAACCGAGCGTCTTGCCTCCACTTTCTCTGCCCTACACGAATCTATTTCATTTGAGATCTGATTGTGCTTAATTTCGGGATGTTTGGCTTGGGCAGCAACATCCTGGAAACGTGGAAGTTCGCACCTGTGGCTGTACTCTTGCAGATTATTTTCGAGACCTTTTTTCTGTGTGCATGAGTTGCGATTCTTATTGAGCTACAGTTATCGTATTACGGTACGGTATCTTCTGTTATTCGCTGTGATCTGTAGATGTTTTTAATCGATGTATGTGTCTGGCGAGTGCCGTGGTGGTGCTAAAGCTACGCCTGCTAATATCGTACGGTCGTACGTGTGATTTTATGTGCTGGTGATGCGTCGCATTACCCTGTGATCAAAGGGGGTCTCGTGTTTTGTGCACTGAACTTCGCTTCCCGTAGTTGTTTTAATTTGTGTGCGTTAAATCATTGCAGTACTACTAGCTGTTGTATGAGCAGAAATGGTGCACTATTACAAGTATCATTATATCGTCACCTCAATCTCGCCTTTGCGTGAATGCTTGCTCCTGTTCAAGCCATTTCATTTGTGGCACCTAGGGGTTGTGACGTACGTACGTCTGTTTACACCGTGTTGTTCAGGATTTTTATCTTCTGCTGTACAATGCGTCAATGCGTGGTGATAGGGAAACCTAGGATTATTATACCACATGCAGTATGTTAGAGCATGCCCTCCCTGGTCAATGACCGGGTCGCAGACCGCTAGCTCGACAAAGAACTCGCCGGAGCGGCGTGCGCCTGAGATTGGCTGTTAATCAGAGCCACCGTTTGTTCTTTGGTTTGATTTGGAAAAAAACATGCCTCCCTTCTTTCCCTCTCCATTCCTTTATTCTCTCCTCCTAATTACATGCACATGCATATCTTAATTATTCCAGATCCTAATTATTCCCCTTTCCTAACTATCATCCACCCCTTTCCATCTAAGCCGCCATAAACCGTAAGTACATATCAATGGTCCTGTTGACAACCTCGGTCTGCCCATCCGTTTGTGGATGATAGGATGTGGACAACAGTAAAGTCGTCCCACTCCTCTTGAACAGCCCTTGCCAAAAAGCACTAAGAAACATCGGGTCTCTATCCGACACAATGGACTCCAATATACCATGCAGCCTCACAACTTGATCAAAGAATAATTTGGCCACTGAAGATGTTGCCGGCCTGGTGAGGGGGAGGAAGTGTGCATATTTGGATAACCTATCAACCACCACTAGCAGTGTCGTCTTACCCTGGGACTTCGGCAAATCTGTGATGAAATCCATGGAAATGTTTGCCCACACTTGGTGGGGAATAGCCAGGGGTTGCAGTAGGCCGGTAGGGGCTTGAGTTCTTGCTTTATGCTGCTGGCATATGGAACATTTCGACACATACTCCCGCACGGTCTCCTTTTGATGATCCCACCAATACATGGCACGAAGCCGATGAAGAATTTTTTGGCTACCTTCGCGTGTCAAATCATGAACTGCTGCTATCATTGGCTCGATCAATGGAGAAGTTCTAGGAACCCACAATTTTCCACCATGGTACACCTTGTCCCGCACCTCCCACTGTGGGCTGGTTGATTCTAGAGCAGCACTGCTCCCATCTGCTTGGTCCAGCAAATGTGCAACCTTCTGCTGCACTTGGTCTTTCCTTAGCATCTCCAACCACTTCTCACGGGTTGTATCTTGCACGATAGACATCGCAGCACACTTCCCTAGCTCCTCGGGTGTCCTGGATAGCGCATCGGCTGCCTGATTGTGCTTGCCTGGTTTATACTCCACACAAAAGTCAAAGCCCATCAATTTGCTCAACCAGTGTTGATGTGGGGGCATGATTAATGCTTGTTCCAGCAGGAATTTAAGGCTTCCATGATCTGTCCTAACAGTAAATCGATGCCCCATAAGTATGGTCGCCAATGTCGCACTGCCTTGGACAAGCCGATCAGCTCCCGCTCGTAGGCTGCAAGCTTTCGATGGCGGTCAGCTAGCTTCCTGCTGAAATATGCAATTGGATGTCCATTTTGTTGCAATAAACACCAATTCCAGTTCCGGATGCATCGCACTCTACCTCAAACGGCAGTGAGAAGTCTGGCATTTGGAGCACAGGAGCCGATGTGAGAGTGTGCTTCAATTTTTTAAGGGCCTCCTCAGTTGCTTGGTTCCACCAAAATCCATTCTTTTTTAGCAAGGCGGTTAGAGGGTCAGCGATACTTGCATAATCTTTTATGAACCTCCTATAATATCCAGCCAAGCCCAAAAATCCCCTCAACTCTGTCACTGTATATGGCCGAGGCCACTCCTCCACTGCCTTGAGCTTCTCAGGGTCAGCTTCTATTCCCAGCCTTGAAATGATGTGACCCAAATACCCAATCTTTTCTTGTGCAAAGGCGCACTTTGACCTCTTCAAATACAAATGGTGCTCTCTTAGCCTATCCAAAACTGCCTGTAGATGCATTATATGCTCCTCGATCGTCCTACTATAAATTAATATATATCAAAAAAGACCAACACAAATTTACGCAGAAAATCCTGGAGCACCTCATTCATTAAGGATTGGAAGGTAGATGGCGCATTGGACAGTCCGAATGGCATTACTAGGAACTCATAGTGGCCATGATGTGTTTGGAATGCGGTCTTCATAATATCCTTGTCACGGCCAGGCCTTGGCCGCAGGTTGTAGCCGTGAGTAGACACTGTGGAAGAGATAAAATGGTGCTAGAGAGGGCGCCGACTTGGGGAAGGAGACAACACGGGATGGGAAATTAGACAAGAGGGAAATGGAGTCTTTATTAATTCTTGCTTGCCCTCTCAGGTCTGATTACATCCCTATATAGGGCAAACAGCCTAACCACCATAACTACTTTCCTAACTACCTAACAAACTTATCTAATACCTTCTACCTTTGTATGCACTCTGGAGTGTGCGCCGTGGACCTGGGCCTCTTTGGGGCTTGGGTCTGCGCCAACTATGACATCTCTCTCCCCTTGAGAATCAAATCGTCCTCAAGCTGAAAATCTGAACGAAGATGTCGAAACTCTTGTTGGCGAAAGAATCACCCGTCCTTGAATTAATGATGTCAGTGAGGACGGAGCGGTAGGCGCTTCCCCTTGAAGCTGTATTCTGGTGTAGGCTTGTGCACGTGGTTTCTCCGTGGCCGCTTCATCAATGCAGCTCCATACAATCAACTCACCGTTGCGATGGAAGGAGATGCACTTGTTGGTGAAGTCCCACAAAAATGGTCCCAGAGTGCGTAGCCATTGCACTCCCAAGACCATATCGCAGCCATCCAGTGGCATGATGACACAATCGGTGGGAAATATGTCACCCCCAACAGCCACTTTGACGTTATTGGCGATCCTACTGCATATGACGTTGTCACCGTTGGCCATGCGGACTCGAGTGCCGACACAAGGATGGAGATGGATTCCCGTGATAGCAGCAGCCCTATCTGAACCAAAATTATGCGTAGAGCCCGTGTGGTTACTCTCCCTTCCATTTGGTTCGCAATTCCTCTCTGTCTCCTTGGAACACCAGGCTCTGATACCAAAATGTTACGAGCATGCGGTTGTGGATACGCTTGCTCGTAAGCACCGGTCCCCGGTCGATGATCGGGTCGTAGACCGCTCGACGAAGAACTTGCTGGAGCAGCGTGCGCCTGAGATTGGCTGTTAATCGGAGCCACCGCCTGTTCTTCGGTTTGATTTGGCAAAAAGCATGCATCCCTTATTTCCCTCTCCATTCCTTTATTCTCTCCTCCTGATTACATGCACATGCAGATCTTAATTATTCCAGATCCTAATTATTCCCCTTTCCTAACTATCATCCACCCCCTTCCATCTAAGCCACTGCCTTACCATGCACAGATTGTGGACCATGGCGCCTAATAAATACTCTATCCATGCCAGCCATAACACATTATATATTCCTACATTCCTGATCAGACATGTTTGTTTATTTATTTATGATGTACTGGCTCTTTTCTTATCAAGCAACAAGTGAAAATAATGACTCACAGGTTATTTAACTTGTCTGTAATTCACAAGTAATCTTGTGTTCGTTTTCTAGGAATCAGAGGTGCGAGTGGTTTCTTTGTGCTGTATATATTAATTTTGAAAGTTCCTAATTAACCAAATTTTCCATGTGCTAGTATATGTCCTTGCCTGCACCTTTTCATCACTGTTATATATAAACAAAAAGTATTAGCTAGACTTACTTTATCTTGCTGCATTGTATATTACTTCAAGTCTTTTAGTTTGCATTTATTTATGGTATGCCTTAACCTCTTTTACCTCAAACAGAGATCTTGTTAAGTAATAGCAATATTTTTGTGAAAATGCAAGTAATGCATTCAGGATTTCATGTATAAAATAGTGATTATATCAGATAAGGTGAAGTAGTGGTATTGTTTTTATGCTTATGAGAACAGTTATCAGTAGCACAACTTAGCAAGAATTCAGCTTTTGTTTTCCAGATTTGGACCACCTGACTTCTGGCTTTTTTCCTGCCTATTGCTACTTGATATATAACTTATCTGGATAATTGATTTACTGTTTTCATTCTGATATGTGCAACATCTATTTTTGGTGATTAACTGTTATCTCTTGATGTCATATATATAATTTACCCATGTTATTTTGATAAAGGGAAACTACTTTCATCTGTCAAGGTTACTCTTCCATGTTATGGTCTGCCCAGCCCAGGATTTCATAGCTATGAACGTCCATGCATAACTAATATTTCATTTTCGATTTAATTAATTGATGGGTTTGTGGCTTGCTGTGGTATTGATGTTGCCTTCCATTGTGCAGTATGAATGAAATCATTGACAAGTACAACACACATTCGAATAACCTGGGGAAAGCAGACCAGCCTTCACTTGACTTGAATGTATGTAATTATTCTTATGATGCTCTTATAATAATAAATATTGTACTCTATACCGCATCTCAATGCTGAGCGCTGACTAAACTACATAGCCCTGGCCTATGCTAGCACATAAATATTTTCCTGTCTGGTAGCATTATGTTGTAAGATTCTTGTCTGCCTTAAATTTAAATGAATAATACTTAAGAAAACAATTGCATTTGTCCTCTTCAATGTTCTCTGTATGTTGATTAATTTGATCCACAAATTAAACTCACTCTAGTGATGCCCTGTATGTTGATTGTGTCACAGCATGTGCAAATTACATGCTTTGTTTTTTATTTTTCTCGTTGCTGCATTTTTTAGAATTAACCTTATAAAAACAATATGCATCTCTTTTTCTCTTACATGTTTTTTGTGGTACATGGTGTCACTATTGAACACTATATTTTCCTTACCCTTTTTGTTTTCTTATTATTTATTACTGGTCTTGAGAAAACATTCCCAGCATAGGAAGTGGTATACTACTATAGCACAGCAATAATTTATTGCATGGATCATGAGCTCAATTTAGTAGGTTTAGTAGAGATGTAAAATTCATATTATCGGCATGTGTACAGTGTGCTTTTATGATCCAGAAAGGCAGTATTCTTTTTTGTTAGTGCTCAGACATCTTAGGTGCCTTGATTGCAACATGATTGGCATGGATTCTCTAAATGATACCAACTAGCTGACTGGGCAGGATGCAACATGTCTGCTTTATTAATTCTCTAGCTAATACTAACAGTTTTATCTCATTTTCAGTTAGAACATAGCAAATATGCAAATTTGAATGAGCAACTTGCAGAGGCTAGTCTTCGACTTAGGTTAGTTATATGCTTTTACCCATTCTTTTATGTTTTCCTTGAGACAATTCTTCTGAAATATATAACATTGGTGGCACTTTCAATTTATAGACAAATGAGAGGTGAGGATCTTGAGGGATTGAGTGTCGATGAACTCCAGCAGTTAGAGAAGAACCTGGAAGCTGGTCTACATAGGGTGCTGCAAACAAAGGTTTGGAGATCAAACATCCACGCCGTCCTTTTAGTTCTCTTCATTTGACTCACTTACCATGAACATATGTTTGATAGCTATGTGATTTTGCAGGATCAACAATTCATGGAACAGATCAGTGAACTCCAGCGAAAGGTATGACTTCTTTCAAGATTAGAACATCTGAATGGTTTTACCTGCTACAAATTAGAACATTTAATGGAAGTTAATGTTTCAAGTATGCATCGTTGACCTGTTCACAATTCATTTACGATAGATCAGTTTGTAAAATGCTGATTTATGACAGTTACTTTGATTTGGATATTAAGACCAGAATGCTTAACCCTTGATTGGTAACTCGTATGATATATGTTGATGAAAGTTGTAACTATTGCATCTTGCATGACTTATGAGGTACTTGCAATTTTTTCCATATCACGTCAACATGAGAAGATGAATTTGGTGAATGAAATAAATACATATACCAGTGTAGGCTTTTCTGGGCACAACATATTCTAGCTTTATGCTGCTTAAGGTAACCAGGCAAGAAAAAAGTTCATTGTTCGATTCTCTCATATTGCTATTGCTTTGCTATCAAGTAAATTATTTTATCCACTTTAGTTATTTAAATCATCATTTATTGTTTTCCATATGCTCTCAACTTTACCAAACTGTACAGTCGTACTCATGTTTAAATTCTGCTCCCTCTTCACCAAATAGAGATTTATTGATTTTGACTGGCTAGCTAGAATATAAAAGGAGATAAGGTACCGTTTGATAAAATTCTTAACTCAAATGGAATTTGTGGTTTAGTAGTTGACCTCCCATGTAGCATTTACCGATTTAACATATAACACTACATTTGGCAGCTGTCAGAATGAAAAGTTTATATTCCTTAGAAAAGAGTTACATATTCTAGAACAGATTTTTCCATGTGCAGTGAGATAAGAGGAAACATTAATTTGCATGTTGCACTACTTTCCATGTTGTACTGCAGAGTTCACAGCTGGCAGATGAAAACATGCAACTTAGGAACCAGGTATAAACTTACTTTCTGTAAGCCCTTAGTTTGTTGAGATCAGTTCATCTGAACATATGTTCGTTTTTCTTATTCTGAATATAGGTTTTCCAGATATCAACAGCTGGCAAGCAAGTTGTTGCTGATACTGAAAATGTTATTACTGAGGATGGACAGTCTTCTGAATCTGTGATGACTGCATTGCATTCTGGAAGTTCACAATCACCGGATAACGATGATGGTTCGGATGTATCCCTGAAATTAGGGTGAGTTTCAGATAGCAATTTGTTTTTAAATTGCTCTTCATAATTCAATGAATATATAGATCATATTATTCATTGTCATTACATGGTGGCATGATTTTATTTTAATGTTATTTTTTCCGTTAAACACGCACTCAACTAGTATCAATAATATTTCTTTTTTATTTATATATGTATGAGGCTCTGAGGTTAGTATACCTAGCTATTTTCTGGTAAAGCCAGACATGCAAACTAAAATACGCATTTGTGCACTGCTTGTTTTTGTAAATTCCTGCATGGTTAGGTAACTTAGCTTCCTCCAAGTTCAACTTTCTCCATTCCGTGTGCCCTAATACTTTAGCAAATTATTTTAGTTAAGCACTTTTTGCGAAGATAGCTAAACTACACTTTGTTGTCTAATTGTTTAAGAAGTTTAAAATTTGGAATCGTGTCTGGGTGTACTCAACAATGCTTAACATAGACAGAAGCTAGAGATTTGTATTTGCCTTGTACTTTCATCATTTTAAAATTGAAGATTAATTTACTTCAACCCCTTACGACTTGCAGGTTGCCTTGTGGTGCATGGAAGTAACAGCACAAAAGAAAGCATCCATGCAGATCGATCTGGTTGGAGTTGCGGCATCTGGTGCGGAAGAGCGTGTGTTTGCCAAACCCAGACTGCAATAATCTTGCGTTGGAATTAAGCGAGATCAGTTAACCTGATTTATCATCCTTGTGGCTGCATGATGCGATGTTCCGCGTGTACCGTTCTAGGATCTTAACTAAACTTTTAGATCTATATGCCGTTTATCTCATTGTTCTTGGCACTGTTTATGCGATCTATATATGCACTTGTTGCTATCTCAAGTTATGATCTATGTCTCCTGCAATGTTCTAGTACATTATTTGCAATAATGTCAACTTAGGCTCCTGGCATCTACATTTTGCGGTTTCTTTGCTCTGCTGCCTAGATCACTTTCCATGAATATTAAAAAGACTGATAAAAATCTGTCTAAAAGTTGTTCTTAAGAATGCAGTTCTTTGCCATTTCCGCGGCCTATTAGTATATGAAAATTGTTTCGTTAGATTTGTATTAGATGCCATTCTAATTAATGTGCAGGTTGAAAGAGGGTTCGAACAGAGTAATTTAATGCTAAAAAAATTAATAAACTATTTAAAATTATTTTTTTACAATTAACATATAGATTTTTTTTAACAAATGCTTTCCTTTGTAATATTGTAGTTATACTGTCATATCTTAATGCAATAAAAAGTGATTAAATTAGCATCTTGAAGACTAAATAATGAAAAAAAAATCTCTAGCCAGAGGAAGGTACATATTAATGATAAATAACATCCTAGGATGAGGTCTAGGAACGTCCCTGCCTCCATTTGTATTATTTGCATATCTAGATAGCCCAGAGAGGCAACACACATCCAGAGATACAAGAAAAAACAGGATTCTGATCTGAATACTGCTAGTGCTAGCAGATGAACTTCTGTACTGTATTTCTTTTCACCGCACATTGCATAGCTGATGAAGTTTGCAGTAGCAACTGAATTTCCACAAAAATGAGATCACGTAATTCCCCAAACCCAAGAACAAGCACAATAGTCAATGTTCTAATGTTCTATCAACCCAAACACACAGTGTGATTCCCCAAAAGCAACCTCCCAAGCTTCACACGCAGTAGATTCCTTGCGCTGTCTATGCATTGTAGTTGTCTACGCCCAGATCTCTCAAGGCAGACGTAGCCGCATCTTTGCAGCTTCCGTGCATCACCTTGGCCTTCCTAATGAGTTTCTCCGCACCATCGTTAAGCAAAATCGTCCTACAATGGCCGCACATGGGTAAAGAACTAAAGATTCTGAAACTAGATTCGTATTATTACCCTATTTTCAATGCCTGTAAAGCTAAGTGCAGATAGTTTTACAGCATTTGTAACTCCAGTTCTATCATTTATTTCTGTTTAACCAGGTTACTTCTGAACAGATCTTGTCAGCTGACTACTGTGCTTGGGGATTGTGCAACATACCTGTTTTCAGGGTTTCTGACGACAAGGTTACGGATCATAAGACATGCTTGCTTCTGAGTCTGGGCAGAGGAGACAAACTTTTGCATTGCCTGTATCGCCAGAGTGCCATACCCTGCTCCTATGGCACGAGCTGCATTTTCTGGTGACCGCAATGTAAGGATAGTCACCATCGACATTACCTACACGCTCATTTAGCTCAGAGCATGATCTAAGATGGCTCATATAGATTATAGATGATTCAGTATTTCTCATTTATATGTGGCGTGGTACCTCTTGTATTACTGGAGGGTCTTCAGAAAATCTGGATGTCAATTTCAACAACTTATCAAAACCACCTCGTTGAATGATAGTAGCCTTGTTTGCGTCACTTCCAGCCAGCTTCAAGCACAAAGAGTGGGCTGTAAGTATGATTTCATCAATGTTGGATTTCCTGTGTTACATGAATGGTGCATTCATGGACAATACTACAGACCTTGGACAACAGAGAGCAGCACGATCTTGCTATTACTTTGTTCTTCTGTTCGCTAGCTTCATCAATACAATGAAGAAGCACATCAATCCCACCGTTTTCAGATATGGACCGGCATATTTCATCCTGAGACAACACAAAACTAAATATAATGAATTTATCTAAAGAAAAATAGCAAAGAGTGAGATGGTGGGAAGTTGATTACGAAGGGCACCATACTTTTTTTTAGAGTGTTGATTTCTCATGGATGCTAATTATATGCATTATGCAATTCTATTCTCTCGGATAAATGACTGTTTAGTTATTAACATAAGAAAATCTAAAACATTGCAAAACAAACGCTTGAATTTCAGTATAACCATAGTTTTCTCTTACATTGACAGCAATCGCCTTCAAAGCCGCACAAGCTGATGGTAAGCTGGAAGGAGCAACTTTCTCACGTAATGCGCTGACAAGAACTTCTGCAATCCCAATTTCTGCAAACCTCCGAGAATATCCATATACCTGCATCACAAATGTTGAACAGTTTCATCTCCTTGAGTTGAAATTCCAATCATTTGAAAAGTTTCAAATGGCTGGATTGCCAATTGTTACTGTAAAAGATTAGCTGGGTACTTGTAATAATTTGTCTTGAATTGAATAAATATACATACCAGTATACCACATCAGGTGATATAAGCAAAATACATTATGGACTAGCAAACAGAATGTGTATATGCTGATAACACCCAGACAATGCAATATTCAGGTAGAGAGACATGGGAGCATAAAAATGTCTCGATAATTTTTTCTTAAAAACACCCTGTTATTTCTGTCATCATGATGCCTTATATCCTATGATCCTATCATTGCCAGAAGTTTATGTCAGTAGTTCGTTGCAGATACCAATGTAATTCCATCCAAATATCCAGTAAAAGACATCATTTCACTTCTTGTTGGAATTTAATTGAAACAAATTGATCAAATTACAATTTTAATAGATAAGTGTAAGTTAGTGCTCATCTAACTAAAAACTAATTTCATATCAATATCCTCCCTCAAGTAAACTAACTTGCATGCAAAATCACAAACATGTCTTCTTTTTCTGCAAAACATAATTCTCAATTTTCAGCGCATCATGATGTAATACTACCAAAAATCATAGGCTATGGAAAGTTGACTATTAAGTCATAATAAAGTGCAAATAGGAATGGTCCACTTGCTAATGCAAAATTGGAGCAAATATTTACGCGATTACACAAACATATGCAACATACTTGGGAAGCCACCACTCGATTGTCATCTGGTGTCAATAGAACACGTATGGCATCATACAAGCTTTGCACATTGCTATTTGATTTCTCCACCATAATTTGCAAAATTAGTTCATCAACCTTCAGGTCCATAAAGCACTCTTTCACGACTTCATTGCCAGCAGATGCTGCAGCCACAACCCTAAAGCCACCTTCGAGTATGTCTGAGCTTTCCGAGCCTCCTTTCAAAATACCCATGACAACTTGGGGCCCTTCCCCGTGCCTGAACTTTTCAGTGCTTCCAACATCTACAAATTGAATTGTTAGTCCAAATGTCACAAGAATGGATCAGAAATTGCTTCTTAGCATGGACAATAATATGAAAATGGTTAACTCAAAGGAGAGAGAAATAACATTTAACATGTATACAAGACACTGCTAATGAAATGCAATGCAAAGGACATGGTAGTACGGTACCCTTGAAATCTATATGTTGTATGTGCAATGACAGATCAAGGAATGGAACCAGTCTATTACTGTCACAAAATGCCATTTGAACCTAGCATTTGGAAGATGAACATACTTTTAAAACTACATGAATTTTGTGAAAATATCGTATACCACATTTCGTAGTACAACAGACCATTCCATAACATTCACACAATTACAGAAAGTTATATGATTATATCATAAGAGAGCAAATCCGTGCTCCCTTGTGCATTTTCTAGGTGCAATGTGGAGTAATACTGAATTACTATTGTATGCATCTATGGTAACATATAACCAAAACACATCCTAATATCTAAGAACAACCAATAGGGCCACATCCACGTACCCCGGAGCAAAGAGCTTAGCGCCTTCAAGCCCGAAGCAAGCAGCCTCTCCTGCTTAATCCCCGCCGACGCGCACAGGCCGATGAGCGCCTCCACCGCGCCATTCCGAACCGCGACCGCCGCATTCTCCAACCCCTCTCCGGCGCACAGCTCGCGCAACTCATCGAGCAGAGAGGCCAGCTTGTCGAGATCATCCTCAGACCTGCCACTGGCAGAGGCCTTCAGCTCGTCCAGCACCCGCATCACCGGGCTTACCTCTGCAGCGGCGGCCTCTCCAGGCACGCGCTTGATGATCCCTAGCGTAGGAGGCAACGAAGAGACTCAGGTGAGGTGTGCGAAAATCGTGGAGATGTGGATCTGAAGGGATGAAGAGGAGTTCGTGGGTACCGGAGAGGTCGGCACCCTGCAGCGTGAGGGCATCCACGGCGTCGGCCAGGGCCTCGTCGGGATCCATGTCGAGGTCCTCCATGTTCTCCCGGACCATGGCGTCGAAGGCCTCCTGGGAGATCGCGATCGCCATTTCTGATCCGCTTGTTTGCTTCGATGCCGACTGCCGACGGAACAAAAGAACAAGGGGCTTTATTGGGGTTTTCCTTTCAAGCAGATGGGCAGTTTCAAATTTGAACGGTGAAATTTAAGTGACATTTTCAGCTTTAACTTCCTATATAATATTTTCATATTTGAGTGGTTTTTCAAATTTCAATGGTAAAAGTTACGGAGTTGGTTTTACAAGTTTGGTCGTGATATATTTAAGGCC
Organism: Zizania palustris; assembly: GCA_019279435.1. Taxonomy (NCBI): domain Eukaryota; kingdom Viridiplantae; phylum Streptophyta; class Magnoliopsida; order Poales; family Poaceae; genus Zizania; species Zizania palustris. The sequence continues at coordinate 36,738,005 of JAAALK010000287.1, read as the reverse complement.
AGCTCCAACGCGTCCGATGACAGAGTCCTTAAATAGGTGCTTCGTCGAAGCATCGATGCTATACTTAGCATCGTTTCCTATTACAGAGCTCCTGATCACAGAAAAAATCTGTTTTTTTTCTGTCGAAGCACCTCTCCAAGAGAGGAGTTGGAGCTGGCCTAATAGTTTTATCTTTTTTCTATTTCTTCTATACCCCTTTCTCTATCATATAGCTCTGTGATCACTATCTACGGACACTACCTTTACTACAGGTATGTGCCACTAAAGATTGCCACCATTGTTGCTCTTGTTGTTACCATTGGTCATTGTCACTATCGCTCATTCTATAGTTGTTGGTCTCTATTTTTGATATCTCTCTTATTGTTTCTTGTACTATCACCGCTCGCTCGGTCGTGCCACGACCATCAAACTCATTGTTGTTAGCTCTATTACGAAGAGAAATAAAAAACAAGAATAATGTATGGACAAATATATGGTAAGTATGATAATATCCACGTCAGCTGTATGTCGAATTTTCATATTCAGTCAACTTTGTGTACTTTTTAAAGTTAAAAAGATCATCTAACTTTGTGGTATTTTAGCTTTCTCTTCAATTTTATATGTGTTTTTAGCTTATGTTAACTGATACTAAAATTTAAAACAGGTCCTGTAATATCAATTTTTGCCTTCATGTGTGCTTGCTGATCAAATCTTAGAAAAATGTGATTACCGCTGCATAGCAACCCTTTGCTTACCATGCTTCCAAGGATGTGTGTTGCTGTGTGTTTAGAAAACATTGCAGTAGCCTGTAACTGGGTATTGTCCCGGTCATAGCAGCATGAACAAAATTATGCATTTAGGTTTATTGTAGTCTTAGTAACCGAACAATAATTCACAATTTTGGATGCAAAATTTAGTCCTGCCGTTTCCCCAAATTTTGTGGCAAGTGACATAAATTATCAGGGCGTCCTGCTTTGTGTTTGGTTACATAAAGATATAAAAGAATCAGAAAAATAGCCAATGAAATGGGGACAATGACACCTGCCCTTGGAGATGGTTGTGATCAAAGGCATGTTTGTTTCGTTTCGAAATTATAATAATTCATCTTATTTTCATAAATTGAAACAAGTAGATCATCTTATTATAATCTAGAGTGTAGATTATTATTATAATTTAGTAAGCTAGTTTAACTCATTTTTTTCTATAAGTTAGATTGTTATAATCTCAAGTTAAAACAAATAAGTCCTAAGTATATTTATATATATTGATGACCTAGCTATTTGGGGAGCCAATAATTGCAAAAATTAGTTGGTTCAAATCTAGCAATCTAACTGAAAGCTGAAGTAGCCAGCTGGTTTCATTCCTCCGTTGCCTCCACGGGCGAAGCTATATTTAACTTATAGGGTGCACATGCACCCCTTAGAAAATTGAAAAATAGAAGATGTGATAAAAATTTTACCATATTTGTACACCCCATAACACATGTTTATGTTTATGTATTCATAAGAGAAGTACATCGCTTCACCACTGATTGCCTCCTTCGATCCATTGGCTCGGCTGGAGGTTGACGACAATTCATATCATGTATCCCCACAAACAGGGATCAGGTTTTACATTCGTAGTAGAAAGTAGAAACCATCCATTGTTTTCTCCATTCTCGTTTGGTCTCCTGTCCATACAAACTACTCATGCATCCTCTACTGTCCTTTTGTTATTTTTTCAGAAGTTCGACAACGATGGGAGTAAGTTACTGCAAAAGTGCCGGAAAGATCCAGTGAATCGTCCGCTGTCCATGAACCCGTCGTTTCACCTGGAGCATTTGCTCGAGCTTCCGATCGACGAGAGAAAAAAGACCCACACTCAGCAACCACTGCGTGGTCGGCAGGACAAAACATGGCGTTGAAACGAAGCACGAGCAAGCAACCGGCCAGCTGCTGCTTCATTCCATCCATGCTTCTGAATTCAGCAGACTTGCCACCAATGGTGCAACGGACAAGCTAGGTGAATCCAATATTATGGAATATTAATAAATTATATGTTCTATTGGTTTAAGTATTATCATATAATTTAATATTGATACTAGTTATCTAATATATCTGATGATTTAAATAGATTATCAAAAATCTAGTCGCTAGTTAATCTGAAAATTTTTAATATTTCGTTTCCTATTAGCCAGAATTGCCGGAAGAAGATGGGCACATGGTACCTATTAGCCTTCCCTTGAGAGTTCTTCAACAGAGTGGAGGCAATTCGGGGTTGTTTACTTGTTTCAGTGCTGCTTACTACTGCTTGATCACTATAGCGAATCATTGTCTTGCTGCATGAGTGCAATTCTTGTATTTGCAGATTATGCAAGGTCTTCTTGATCGGTATATGTTTGCTGGGAATTCTAAAACCCTTCACTACAACAAAACAGAACATTTTCGTCGGCCAATTAAGTTGTGTTATGTGATTTTGGATGTGATGTGTGAAGTTTCGATGTGAGATGTGATTTTGGATGTTATATGTGAAGTTTGAATGTGATTTTGGATGTGAGATGTGAATTTGGATGTGTATTATGAATGTGATATAAATTGTGTTTGGATGTGAGTGTGAATAGGGGAACCAGAAAAAAACAAAAAAAATACCAGCTAACTTTCGTTGGCTTTGACCATAGCCGACGGAAGTTAGCTGCTTTCGGCCACGTGGGCAGAAAGGCTAACTTCCGTCGGCTAGGACCAAAGCCGACGGAAGTTAGCTGCCCCTAACTTTCGTCGGCCAGGCTGGCCGACGGAAGTTAGCGCCCCTCTGTTGACGTGGCAGAGTTCGGTGCTAACTTCCGTCAGCCGACGGAAGTTAACTAACTTCCGTCTACTCGTTTCTGTCGGCCAAATGCCGACGAAAGTTAGCCTTTTACCGATGGAAGTTAGCTTCTTCCGTCGGAAAAGGACTAACTTCCGTCGGAAGTTGCCTGGATTGTTGTAGTGCTTGATACGGTGGTTTAATTACTTCAGTCAGTGACCGTGTGAAGAATGTCATACAGAAATACATCATTAAGAGTCATTGGTTATCACTCGATGAGTAATCTGGTAGGACAAATGATCTGCTCTATCAACTCAACGAGAGTCGATGCTGATTTGTTATGATATAGGAATACTACCTTGCATTGGTTAATGCTATTTTATTTAGATGCTATTGTTTTTTACCTTAGAATCATATTTCCTTTTTCCCATTTTGTTTTGAGTTGTTAACTTCTCTATTTTTCTTGCATGTGCAGGATGGTCAGAAACATCTGACACTGGCCCATCTTTTCAATAAGTCATGCTTTCTTGGTTGCTTGCCGTTCATGTCAGGTAATCTATTTTTTCTAGCTGTGATTCTTCTAATACTATGTAATTACATATTATATATGGACACGTGTAAATTCACGCTGAATGACTCAAATGAATTTATCTTCAACTTTAATCATGTGAGTGTAAAAATCTAGCAGTATCGCTATTTGACATTGAGAAAAATTATCTTTTGCCACTTTATAATGTGTCATTCTCTCTTTTGCCACCACAAACTAAAAAAAAAATGACAACCTAATAGACTCTATTTTTGTTTAGTTGGCACAATTGGCAGTTTTACAATCGATGGTAACTACATGTTGAATTTCATTGCACTCTTTTAATTTGTGTCATCATATCATGACGAGAATTTCAGCAAGTGCTTATCTGGTTTTCTTTGTCACCGTGTTTTAATATGGTTCATCACTTTTTCAGCTTTCATCAGTTCTATTGGTGGTTTTTTAGCGTACGTGTTAACACGGACGTACTACTAAATTTATGATAGAATTAATAGGCTGAATTTCAGGATCTATTGCGTCTGAATCAAACTTATCAATTCCGTTCTTGTATTAACCGGAATGGTCGGTATGTATCATTCCATCACTTAAACTGATGCGTATTAAGTGGCATACCGTTCCGGTCTCAATACCAGTCATTCCGATCAATACCGGCATATACCGGTCATTTCGGTCAAAATTATATTATTATTTTTTTAATATGTGTTACATATTACTTATATTAAACTATATATTATATTGTATTCAAGCTATACACTATATTTAACATATCAATGTATTGAAATATATCGTATTTATTTATATTAATATATATTTTAAATATATTTGTATTATTTTATTAGATCCCGAAATGTATACCGAAACATTTCGTCAATAGAATTTACAATCTTATAAACTCGAATAGTCCTGCGTCCCGGAGATTTTTTTTTTCCTCCGGGAGATGCACCGCACGTCGTGGACAGGGAAAATCTGCCCGGGGATTCGCATCTGTTCGTGCATGTATCACGTATATATGGTAGGCACGTCTTGTCTGACTCGAGAGAGGATAGGTAGTACTGGTTCCTGAATGAATGCAACATGCAGGTAATCCTGCGAATCATCAGTTCAGGTGATTAATGTTTGATGTCGCCTCGTCTTGCTTAAGGGTTTGTTTGGTTTGTTTAGCTGTGTTGTGACATCATATGTTTATTAGACATTAATTTGAAGAACTAAATTTGAACTAATTATAAAAATAATTGCAGAATCGGAGAATTATTTGCGACTTAAATTTATTAAACCTAATTAATCCATAATTAACAAATTTTTATTGTAGCATCACATTGACAAATCAAGACATAATTAGGCTCATTAGATTTGTCTCACAAATAATCCACTAATTATGAATGAGTTTTGTAAATAATCTATATTTAATATTTCAAAATAGAATCTAAACATTCGAAATTTGGATTAGCAGAAACAAACACCCCTAAAGAAAGAAAAAAGGGAATTTCTTACCATGTTTTCTTGAATGAACCTGCCGTCTGTTTAGTGTTTGCCAACACTCCGTTACAAATTATAGATATTTTGATTTTTTTTTCAAAATTAAAAAGTTTCAACTTTCATCAGTTTTATTAAAAAACGTCAACAATTAAAACATCAAATTAGTTTTATTAAATCATCCATTAAATATGTGTTAATAGTTTATTTATTTGATATTACAAATATTACTATATTTTATTTAAATTTGGTCGTTTTATTATGTTTTATTTGCCATTTTTGAAGGATTTTAAAAATACAGATCATGATTGCAAGGAAACTAATCTTGATTATTTTTTAAGAAAATATAGAGTTCAAGATCATGCCTGTATAATATTTAGGAAATCAAATTTAGGAACATGTATGAAGATGTAAAATAAATAAATTAAACACTCCCTTGCCCCAAATTATAGTCATTTATAGATTTTGACGTATTTATTAAGACGAAAGGAAAAACTTCAAATTACTCATGGACTAGCACTGTAAATAGGAAAAAAATGTAGAATTTGTAATATTTATGATAAAATTTAAATGGTAGAAATAATTGTATTTCAAAGGCAAAAGTAACAAAACATAGGTCCATTTACAACACAATAATTTTACAGCGAACTGTTTCCAAAGAAAACCTGAAAAATTATGGCATTCCAAATGGAACATAAGAAAGAAATTAACATTAAAATCATTACAAGAAAATGGGAAGGAAAAGATCTCACTGTTGAGGAGAATGAATCCATCATTCTTCTAGTCTACGATAATTAACGATATTACTGCCATGGATTTTACCTGTTCATCACCGAGTTGTCAGTGCGACGGTGGCCGAAGTGCAACGATGAGCCATTGAGCCCTTTGGCCAGCCGGTGCAGGCCGGGGTTGAGGCGGACGCAACCCATCATGCTCTGCCTGTGCGGCGATGCCACCCCTTCCTCCTCCGCCGCCGCAGTCTTCTTGCTCTGCTTCTTGTGGTTCCCATCGGAGGTATCGCCGTTGGCAGCAGCCACGGACTCCGCGCTCGCTTTCTTGACCGGCGTGCCAAGCTGTTGCACCGGCGAGTACTTGAAGATCGGGTCCTTGCTAATGTTGCCGGCGGCGCGAGCTTTGGCCGCTGATTTCCGGAACAGGAGCAAGTCGCGGAGCCGCCACTTCTTCCTCCAGCCATTAATCTTCGTTGCCGGAAGAATGGAGCTCGGGGACGTGACGGGGTCGGGCTTCTTCGGTGAAGAGGTTGTTCCGACGTCGGCTGCGGCGTCTTTGGCGCCGGCGCCAAGAGGGGAGGGGCCCTTGGTTGCTTTCGCCAGGGCGGCGGCGAACGGATCAAAGTCGGCACCCGATCCGACCAGGGCACGTAGCCGGGGAGACCACATCGTGGCCTTGGAAATCGGTGACCGTGGAGATGACCCGACGCTGCCACCGTCGAGTAAACGAGGAGGTGGCTTCAGGGGACGGATCTTTCCCATGTCGAAGAGCTCGTCTGCGGTAGTGAGTTCGGACGGCTGCACGCTCTTGTCGAGGAGGACGGCGAAGTCGAAGTCCGTGCCGTTCACCTCCCCGTTGCCCACCGCGGCGTCACAGGCAAACTCTGGCTTCGGCTTCCCCGGCTTCTCTTCCCAGTCGAACGGCACGGTGGAGGTGGGAGTGGAGTAGGACGCGCGGGGCTGGAAGTCGTCATCGTCGACGTCCCTGTCGTGGTCGGCGCCGTTCCCGTCGACGCTGTCGAACTGCGCGTATATCGCGGCGGCGCGCGTCGGGCTGGCGGGCGCGCTGGCGAAGTGCTGGAAGAGGTCGAAGGGGTCGGCCTCGGAGACACCGGAGGAGGCGGACTGTTGGAGCTCGAACGGGTTGGGTGACGGGGGCGCCGTCACCGCCGTGGCCAAGAACGGGTTCGACTCCGTGTCGCCGGCGGACGCGAACGGGTTCGTGCCCGTCGACGCCGCCTGAAAGGCGCTGAACGCCTCGCCTTCGAAGTCGAACCGAAAGCCCTGCGGCTGCGGCGGCGAGGCGGGCAAAGTCGCAAGCTCCATCACGGTGGTGAGTTGGAGAGTGCGCGGCGTGGCGAGGAGGCGAGATGTTCCAGATCGACGTGTCGGGGACTTAAAATGGGAGGCTGATTGATCGTTGCCAAGTTGGGTCCGGCTCTGAATTAGCAAGCATTAATATTTCTTGAAAGCCGCTGTCCCGCAGAGCATCGAGGTTAAGAGTGTAAAAAAATAAAGCTCCAAGAGTTTCTTTAAATAAGTCTTTTTTCTAATACATTTCCTAAATCATCATTCATCTCTTTCAAATATAAGATTAGTTTAGCAAATTCTATTTTCATTTGTACATATATATTTTCATGCATTTGCATTATTTTTCTCCTGATGTGTTATTATAAGTTGGATGATACACATATTTGAATGCATTATAGTTTTACACAAAATTATTATATAGTATAGACCATATTTGTAGGTTTTAAAAAATAGGAATTGAGATTATAGGGAAATTGTTGTAGATTAATTAATTTTTATGAAGAGATAGAGTTTAGAATGATCCCTATATGTGATTTAGGGACTAAAATTTAGGAAGTCTCTTTGGAACAATTTCGACCCATTTTTTTGTGACTCGAGGGAAATGAGACTTCACATTGAAACATTTGTCCCGCTTCGAAACACTCCTGACCGATCGGTCCATCCTTGAAATCTTCACCCCAAAACCTTTGATCCGTCACATAACTTCTTACCCTCTAACGGAGGAGACGGACGAGTTCATCCATCCTTCTTTTTATAATGAGTTCGTCCTAAAATATTAGATAAATATTTCTAAACCAAACATCATAAAAAATGGAGTCGTCCACTCTATCTCACTTATCACTCGAATCAAACAACAAACTTATTAAGATTTTGAGTAGGTGGTTACCGGATAAAAACGGAGCGGTTCATTTCGGAAAGAACCTGGAACTGAGACAGTAATACGGACAGAATATTTTTAATGAAGTGTAAATGTTTTTTTGCCATAAACAGTATATGTAAATACAAAAACAGATATTATGCATAATAAATATGAATTTTTTATTTTTACTGTTTTTCTGCATCACATGAACTATTGTCTTTTAGTTGCACATTACATGAAACTATGTGGAACTTTAAAGTATCGTCTGGTCGTGAAATAGATATGTTCATTATAACAAAGCTTTTCTACGAAAACTATTTTTTATTTTATTATATATCTCACCATTTATCGATATCTATCAGTATTCGAAGATATCTTATAAATTGAACTTATTTATTAATTTTGTCATTCTTTTTTCACATGTCAACAGTTTTTATTTTGATTTATATTTAATTTTTATTCTTTCCTTTATTATTTGTTTTTGTATTCTTTACAAATTTCTTTTTCCGTTAAAAATAGTAAAAATATAATATAATTCGTTTCCGTCACTGGTGCTGACAGTCACTTAAACGTGCCTGACTCTCTCGTAAGAGATATTTTGAACAAAAATCTCAAGCTTAAAAATCATTCATAGTGCAGCCACGAGGCCTTGAGCTCATGACCCACTCTGGCCCCGAGATTTCTGATGGGCCGGACAAATTTGGCCCATACCAAATTTTTTTATTTTTCTTATCTATATTATTTGAAAAGGGTAGTAGTGAATCCGTCACCACCACAATCCTTCTAGTGACATGTGGACTTTTAAAATCTATACTAATTTTTAAACACATTACCCTATTTCATTATTTATATGATTGCATGTTATTCTTTTAATGTTGTAAAAAAATTTCAGCGGGTACCCTCTAAATCCGAAAGGCTGAAAATGCATAAAATTGCTCTCGTTGAGTATTGAACCTCCCGCATATTAAACATGTGTTCAAACCAACTGAGCTACCACCACAGCTTATTTGTGAAAGTTCACGTTTTATTTTATTCATTACTTAATAAAATCACCTAGCTATCTCCGGCGGTTCTCCGGCACTCGGCCGGCTGGCTTCGCGCGTGGCCGAGCCGCGCGAGCTTTGGCAGCAACTGTCTTGCGCGAGGGAGCGGAGCAGCGGGATCGTAGAGCCGGCGGCGCACCTTTGGAGGAGAGGAGAGTGATGACATAGTTTGATTTTTTGAAGCACGGGCAAAATAGTAAAAACATAGTTTTTTGCCACGCTGGATGCTGAGTCGGCACGTGACATGGTAAGACAAAGATACATAATGGCAAATAATTAGCCTGCACACGATAAAAGTGGCAAAAAATTAAAACCAACGAAAAAAATAGCATTTGAAGATGTGGCAACAATAAGAATGACAAATAATTAAATTTCCTCCTGCTGAAGCATCGTGCGACTGTCGGGGATCCTACCACGTTTTGTACATGACCCCCCGGCTTCCCCTCGTATTTTCATCTTTGCATTCCAACCAGACAGACCTAATGAAAAAAAACTTTGATAGTAGGGAAAATTTGAAAAATGACATTACGATTTTCTGTAATTTGAAAAATGTTGATTGTGGTAGATACCATATGTTAGTGACACACTGATGACATATTTCAAAACTGCAAAAATTATAATGGCATAGAAAAATTTGGCTCTTATAGTATTAGCCACACACTAAGATCATCTCTGTTTCCCTAAAACTTATTTCCTATACCTCTCATATAGGGAATGAGAGGTATAGGAAATAAATTATAAATCTAATCGCAATATATATAAGTTTATTTAAAAACACAAGTGAATAAGGATAAAACATGAATATGTTTGGTACAGATTGCAGTTCAATCCTCAAATATCCCTCCAAAAAACTAAATTAAATGATCTATTTGGACCATTTTGTTGGCACAAGTACAGTTACACAACATTAAACATTGTATTACTTTAGAAAAAAATTACAAATAACATGGGTTGTATAAAGCTGAATAATAGTCTAGAAAATATATCTATCATTTAGTTTATCTTCACTAGCAACCATACAACCTCCTTATCCCGTGTTTACACGTATTTCAATTACAAATGACAAAATGATGCTAAATAAAAAAACAAACCATGCATTGGCAAGCATAGAGTAATCTATCAATTTAAAATTTAAGATCGAGAATAAATTTTGTTCCCTCCATTTAGGAGATGGGGAGAGAGAAGTAGGAAATAAAATAAGGTAGGGAATCTACAAACGTAGTTTTTGCAACAAATATCTTAGATTTGACTATAGGGAAAGTATCTGCCACCCGAAGATGCTCTAATAAAAATCTCTTAATCCATCTTAAAGAGGTGGGTATGGGTGAACATGGTGAACAAAAAATTTAGTAGGAACATTTTTTTATGATACATCAGACATAGTGGACAATTTGCACGAAACTGATCAAAGGAGTAATAAGGGATCAAGTGAGAGTGCCAGACCGTGTATAGCTTGATTGGATTACCAAGTTATTTGGACAACGAACCTTCCTTCACCAGAATATCGCAGAGAACATGTGAAGTTCTTGCGCTTCAAAACAGTCCTCTTTGGATTCAGCAACAGATGGAGCCAGAAATTTCAAGATGAAGTGGTAAAGCAAAGAAAAAGATTATGTTCCATTTGGTTTCAAACAGGATTTATAAACAGCAAATGTAACAACACGCTACCGGCGTGTCGACTGGCGAAGGTACTTTGGTCTCTCATGTCCAGATGCTGCAGAATCAGCCTGCTGACAGTTAGTAATCCATCTCAAAGTCACAAATGGTCAGATTGCACAATCGAATGTCAAATGATCCAGGTGTAGTAAAAAATCAATGACTACAGTAACAAAAAATTCCGCAATAGCCTTAAGAGCAAAATTACAGTCGATAATATCTAGAAGTCGATGTTCCCGTGTTTTCCCTGCAGACTCGATCTGTCCCTCTCCGAACGTTTGTCTTGCTGCTCACCGTCACTATCAACTCCAGACACGCCTTTGGTCCTCCCTATGCCTAGTTTCGGCAAGCCTCGATTCAATCCATCCAGCAAGACACATGCTTTGCATAATTTCTACAAGGCCAGAATTTCATCGGGTGTTCAGTTGCTTCAGCAAAAGCAGTGGAAATAATGGGAATTCAAGCAAGTCAAATCGTTAGATTGAAGATTCCAGGTTAGTGAAGACAATGCAGAGGCCTTAGCAACATGGCCAAGTTTCAATAGTTTAGGGAATACACGAGATGGATTGAACCATCATTTCAGTGCATTATTCAAACAAATCAAAGAAACAAACTTTCACTGCACAAGTAGTTATCAACTTATTCTAACTACCATCAGGCTCAGTGTTAAATCAATTAGGAATGAATCCTAAAAGAGTCATGAGTGAATAAATATAATATAACATCATAATACCTGACTAGAAATGTAGCCACAACGTTCACATGTTCCTTGCTCTGGCATCCTTGTTGTTGTGGAAATCCTAAAATTCTCACCAGATTTTATGATGTCCAATATAGCTCTAGGTCTGCAACATTGACAATCTGCTGAGTCTACTTAAGATAAAAAAAGTATTGCGCAAGAAAGAAATAGGCTTCTCTATTCTGGATGACAGAGCTAGAATTTACCGATAGATGACAAAATGCAAATAGAAAAATAGTGATCATTCCTTTGGACAACAGAAGTTTTTACCTCATCCTTTCCAGATCTTTAATAAATTCACGAGCAAATCCACGGTATGCATTTGGCGAATATATACCTGAATCATCAAATACACAAAAATTATATAGACTGATCTCAGACTTGATTGAAGATGACACTACTCAAAAGTTTGGCAGAAAATTTTTTAGCAGAATTATACTATCATGCAAATTTCTGTAAAAACACAGCACCGATTACAGAATGCTAGTCACTGATTATTGAACATTTATAAATAGGAAGGAACCAGAAAGTACATTCTGTGGAGAAGTAGTCCAGCTTTTTGAAATATGCATACGTGTCATAAGGTCAAGGATATAAAGACCATAAGAGTACATTTGATGAGTAGAGCATAATGACATGATAATATATGAGCTATTGCATAGTAAGGATATATAACAATCTCCTTCTCATAGGTGTATTTGAAAGGCTTGCATCTTGGGATTGGCCCATCTTCACCAGTAGTTATAAAGGTACATCTACTTAACCTACATAAAAAAGCAGTGTTAACATCAAACCCAAAAAAACAAAGGAATGATCAACACTTACCGTGCAATATCACCACGTAAAATATTCAGCAACACAGTTTCTGCAATGTCATCTGCATTATGCCCAGTTACAATCTTGTCAACTTTCAAGAGAGCAGCACCTCGGTCTAGTGCCTATTAAAAGAGTTGTCAGTAAAGCTGTATCTACTATTAGGAAGGAAATTTTGCACCATAGAAGCAGGTAAGACCTAAGAACTACCTGACGTCGAAAAACACCACAGAAAGTACAATTGTTTTTTAGGCCAATTGCTTTCACAATATCATCCATTGTCCAGCCATAGAGGTCCTTATAGGAAACTATTTTAAGTGGCAAGCCATACTGCAGTAAGTCAGTTGTATCAGCAACTGGTGAATTTGAATTTAAATGGTAAAACTTAATGAATTAAATGACTGTCACAATTGAACAAGGTAATATTATTAACAAGTAAAAACTGCAGCCGACAGCTGCAAATGTGTTGGTGACAGACTGGAGGGAACCTGTATTTCATTTCTTTTAACAGTTTCAAGTGAGTCGTCTCTATAACCTGTAATTCCTTCATCCACAGACAAAAGGAACAAATCAAGGCCATATTTGTGACGACGGTTTAACTCTGATAGCACATAAGCAAGCACGGTTGAATCTGCATAACAGTCAGAAAAGGTAAATGTTTGAGTCAGTTTGAAGATCTAGGGCAGAATACAAGCAGTGGCGAAGCCCCATAGGACTTTGTGAATGTTTATTCAGGTATTAATCTCGTATTTTGACCATATATGTACCCCCTCAACTCAATATAATACACCCCTCACAGATCAACCAATAGTTCAGTAAAGGAAGTCAGTCCATATCAGTTCAATTTCACACTCCTATCTGTTTTGCTCTAACTTCGCCACTTAATACAAGAAAGAAGCATGCATCCTATGGCTATACACACATAATAAACTTGTGTTACCTTTCCACTGTGTAGCCAAGAGATTATGATTAACACTAACAAATGGCATCATATTACACTATCTCGGCATTAACGGCTTTGATTGAAAATCTTTACACACATAGAGCATCTATATCTATTGCAACAGCAAGAACTAATAACAGAAGTACATAACATTCTAAAGAAGATAGTAACACCGGTAATATTCTTCATGTAGGTGATTTACTGTCAAGGGTGTTAGCACCTAGGGTAGCAGGGCCTCCACTGCGTAGTTCGTAGTCTTAGATACGGCCGGCGCGGGGTTGATCCCCTTGCCGAGCTATGGTGAAGAATGGGAAGGGATTTAGAGAAACGGGGTAGAGATTGGAGATTGATTTCTTATTGCTTCCCTTATTGCAGAATACTTGTGCCCTTTATATAGGGCTTATAACCGAAACCAACTCGATTTACTATTGATCGAATCTACTATTTTTAAGGACTGCTAAAGATATCATAACTGTAGAAGCTAAGGACTCCTGATAATCTAGGACTCTATCTACGGCATTACAAAAATACCCGTGGGTACTGTTCGTTCCTGGGCCTGGCAGCCCTATCCCATAGCACATGACATCCCCCCCCCCCCCCCCCCCCTTGATGAGCAGCTCATCCTCGAGCTAGCAGAGTGGGTGAGGAGTTGTCGACCCAAGTGACGCTAGCCAAAAGAACATGGTGGGGGCACTAAAATCCTAGGTGATCGGCCCGAGTGACGCTAGCCACTGTGTTCCCAGCACTATGTCCTAGTCGACCAAGGGCAGCGCGTAGAAATCTGCCTAGAAAGCTTCACTGCCGATCTTGAAAATGGTATCATGGTACATGCCCAGGCATGACACGCGCTCACCATTGGCCATCTTGACTTGCATCTAGTCGTGAGGTATATGTAAGGTGGTACAACCATCTGCCTCCTCGGAAATGATATTGTGGGTGGTTTTGGAGTAGAGATGTCACCCAGCTGCAAACGCATGTGCATCATCTCGCACGCACAAACATTAGTGAGGACGTGCAGAGAGATCTGAGGCTCGGTGTCCGTGTGGTCGTTTGGTGCGGAGTCATCGTCGATGGCCAAGCCGAGAAAGAAGATGAGTTGGCAAACCCTGTTGTGGCCAAAGACAAATTTCTTGTTGCAATTGAAGCAAAGCCCGAGATGACGACACTCCTCCATCTCCGCTTAGGACAATTGTTTTACCGACCGGTCCTCCACCATGAACAGTGTTGTCGTAGAGGTCAGTGGCAGGGGCGCTAGTGGCGCCAACTGGGCTGGCAACGTGGGCAGAAGGCCACGGGCCTGATGGCGTGATGGCATCGGGGTCGGGACTAGGGCGGCGGCGCACTGGTCATGGAGTTCGAGTTTGTGGGCCAAATTCATGTTGACGACGAGGAACTGCGGGTTGTGAAGTTCAATGTCGAGGTTGAGTGGGGGCTAAAGTCTAGTGGTGAAAAGTTGAACGCGCTTCTACTCGTTGAGGGCGCCTGCGTGTGGAATTAGTGCATCGAACCGGTCCTGGTATTCGACGACAGAACCAGTGTGTTTGCAAGACGTCAATTCACCGAGGGGGTTGGAGCACAAGGGCGGGCTAAACCGAAGGTGCAGGAGTTCGGTAAAATGACGCCAACATGGTTTACCCTCATCTTGTTGGAGTTGGATATACCACATCTGCATCCCATCCTCCAAATTATAGGACGCCATCCAGACTTTCTCCTCTTCTGCAATGCACTGTTGATGAAAATAAGATTCACAGTAGTTAATGAAAGCGAGGGGATTCGACTTGCCATTGTATTTGGGAAATCCATCTTCTAGAGTCATGGTGGCTGGTCTTCATGCCCAATGTAGTTGAGTCCGGGTGTTGCGCGTCCAATGCATGGATGGCGGGGGTGTTGCTTGCAACCATGGCCTATAGATCCTGGATCAACTCGGCAAGCGTTTGGATGAGTGCCACAAGATCCACTGGGTTGGATGTCATCATGCCGGATGAATCTGCTCGCGACACCGAAGGGGACAGTGCGTCAAAGGTGATTGTGGACCGCATAGAATCTGATACCAAGTTGTCAAGGGTGTTGGCACCTAGGGTAGTAGGCCCTCAACTGCATAATTTGTAGTCTTGTATACGGCCGATGTTTGTCGAGCTATGGTGGAGAACAAGAAGGGATTTAGAGAAACGAGGGAGATTTAGAGAAACGGGATAGGGATTGGAGATTGATTTCTTATTGCTTCCCTTATTGCTGAATATGTGTGCCCTTTATATAGGGCTTACAACCGACACCGACTTGACTTATTATTGATCAAATCTACTATTTTTAACGACGGCTAAAGATATCATAACTGTAAAATATAATCTCTTAACTTAAACGCTAAGAACTCTTGATACTCTATGACTCTATCTTGTTCATGTGAACAGTAATCGGCATGGCGGCCCTAGCCCATAGCACATGGCATTTACAATAGAATGTAATCGTGTTACAGCTCCATAAAAAATGGATATGGCCTATGAATCACATTAAATATTTAAGACAGTAAAGTTATATAAACTGAGAAGTATGGAGTATTCAGTATTGCATAAAAAAACACATGCTATTGATGGTGCATCTAAGTCTGGACGCACCTTTTCCACCAGAAGCTCCAATGGCCACACGATCACCGGAATTAAACAAATTATTGTCAACAATTGTTCGATGGATCTCATCCTCAAAAACGACGTAAAAACATTCCCTACATATCTAAAAGCAAATGTGTAAGTATTCCATTACAGCTGCCAAACGCCCAAACGCAAGCGGATCACAGTATTCCCACTTCCGCAAAAATATAGCAAAACCTATATGCTAATCAGAAGCTACCAGAGCGAAATCATTGCGCTAGGATTAAACATCAGGACGAACTACATCGAAAGGGCGTGATGGTCAGATAGGCGCACCTGCTCTAGGGTTTTGGGCCGCTTGAGGGCGGCCTTCCGCTCGCCGCAGCGCGTACAGAGGCGGCTCCCCATCCTAGCCGGCGGCTGTCTCGCTCCGTCGATGGCGGCGGAGTCCATGGTTCGAGGAAAAAACGGGTGGTAGCGTGACGGCGCCGGAAGGCAGGAGGTGGTGGTGGTTGGTCTTGGTCCGGACCCTGTCCGGCGGTTTTGGGAAAGGCGCGCGATATTGGGCTTGGGCCTTAACAAAGCGAGTCATATCAGGTAAGTTTCGTTGGGTTTGACAAAAAAATGATCGATTTTGTAGGCTGCTGGGCTCATGTGGATGCGTTTGTTGATTTTTTTAATAATGATTTTTTATTTAAAATTTCAAATCTGTTAAGAAGATTTTAAAAATATACGACTTAAGCCGATCTATCTAGATCAGTAGATCATCTCTCGATATAGGTCAACCGACTGCCATGTTGGTCTCTGTCGGGAAATCATCTACCGATATACCTAGATCGAAAGATGGTCTACTGAGGGATTTTTAAAAAATCTTGAGGCGTCACATGGCGAGCTACGGCACATGATGCGAGTCGACAACGCATGGTGCGAGCAAGCACGCATGCGGGCAGGGAGAGTGAGGCGGCATCGCGGGCACCGAGTCGGCACACGGCGCGACCGAGGCGACGATGCAAGCAACGATCAGGCAGGTGACCAAGACGGCGGGCAAGAGTAGAGAGGTGGATTGCGTGAGGCGTCGGTCGGCCGCAGTAGACCACACCACGTCGTGCCCGCTTGTCGCCTCACCTCCCGTGCTAGTGCCTCGCTACGAGCCGGTCCCTGTGTCGATCGCCACTCGCATGGTCCTCACGCCATGTACAGCTGATTTATGCACCGCTTGGTCCCCACATCGACCGCTGCCCACACTGCCTACCGCCCACCACCCGCCACATGGTCGGGAGGGTGTGCCCAAGCAGCTCATGCCTACCTTGGCTAGAGAAAGCATCGCATGGACGGTCGGTGCGACGACTGCCTATGCACTGGTCGCCTATTCACTGCCCGCATCGCTACCTCGAGCTAGTTAGAGACATAGGTCTCGCATCCGCGCAGTAGAGTGGGACTTGGGCTGAGCTTTTTAGGGCCAGCCCATGGCACAACAATCCAACATGGGGCGTGCCAGCCCACTCCATCTATGGGGCGTGTCTGTGCCGGGTTGGTCGGCACGTGGGCTGATCTGCTCTAGCCTAGCTAATGGATCGTGCTTGGGTCGGCCCAGCATGGAAATGAGCCATTCAGCATGAAAATGACTCATCTGTTGTGTGAGATTTCAGTCATGCTAATAACTTTATAATAATTATTAATAAATTTATTTCCCTTAATTAATTTGTGTTAATTTTTTTTAATATTCTTGGTCATAACTTATGTAAACCTAATCAAACTATTTGTATCCAACGGAATCAAATAAATCACATAGATATTAATTAACCTATACAATATAATCATAATCAAATGTAAATTAATTATATGAATCCATTTTTTCTCTAGATAAAAGTTACTTTTTTACTTTATTTTTTAACATGCTAATTTATTGGATCGTGTCTGGACCAACCCAGCCCGAACAAGGCTCGCCCAGCGTGCCAATAGACCGTGTTTAGGCCTGAGTTTCACTACTACGTGCCAGCCCGACTCAGCGCAATAAGTTGGCCATACTAGACCGGCACCGTCTAACTAGGCACGAAAGCCCGATGGGCCGTGTCGGCACAACCTGAGTCCCACTTTACCGCACACCCACCCTACCGTACCATACATATATGTCACTCCATTTTTGCTACACCACCATCTCTCTTAAATCCTATTAGTCTTTCAATCTGGTATTGACTTATAATATTTTAAAACGTATGAAACACAAGTCTCTAACATGAAACAAAAGTGGACTATAATTTTTATTTAATTGAGCTAATATAAAAATAAACAATTCGCTTCATATTCAAAACACTTTTAACTTGGTGCCGTTCCACCCACGCCCCATGCTCGCTCACACAAGTAGTCGCGGTAAACATGTCACGGGGAGGGGCCATGCATCCATCCCAACGCATCTAATCGACGCGTGCAACGGGGTCACGCTTTGTGCCCAGTGTACGAGTAATGCCAGTGTACTGGGCATAGTCAGCTACTCAGCTCCCCCTCCTGCTGACCGGTATAACCGTATTACCTGCTACTTCTGCTCGAACCTCCGCAGTCCGCACCGACAGTAGCACTGCAGCTGTGCAGCAGCCGATGGATCGTCTCATGGACGGGTCTGATACTCCGCTCATCTGATGAGATGCATGCATTGAATGATCATTAGGGGTATTAGATAGTGGTAATTACAAGGCCGACAGATTATGCTGTGATCGAAATCTGGAAACGCAGCATGGTGAAGGGCAACAGCAGGATCGGCAGCACAAAGCGACGCCACAGAGAGCAAGCAGGCAAGTACTCCATGGAAAGGAGAGGCCGTTAGTCTGAAACTCTGAACCTGCACGGCCTCGATCGTGCTGGGCTGTAGCACGCGTGCGGCAGGTCTCGGTCTCCCCATCTCTGAATATCCACTGTTGTCGCTTATTCCCTGATCTATCTAGCATGTCATCAGTAAAAGAAGTGAGTTACCCTGTAGCCACACATCATGTTCCCATTTTTTTCTGAAGCAGATCAGATGTACTATTTATCTGTATAACTCGCTAGATTCACAAATGCACAATGCATTGGCCTGAATCAGTACAAGCAGCTTGCTTGGAAGCAAACATGGTCAGCACAGCAGGGGATCCTAAATTCCTAACCCTAATCCTCCAGTCAAGACTCAAGCATTGGATTCCTCTACGAAAACGAAAGCAGGTAGTAGGAGTAGCATTTTTCCAGTCGAACGATGTGTAGCTACAAAAAGGATAGGAAAAAGAACACACGGCCTAGAATAAAATACCAGTATCGGGCATACTCTCTGCTTCTGATTTTTTTAATAGGGTTATGTTACGGTACAGTCGTTACATCTCAATAACTAATACTTAACATTAATTTGGATTATTGATTTTAGCACATAAAATTAAAAAGTTTGCGTAGAAAAATCAAGAGTTACCTATTACTTTCTACGAGGTAATAGATCACTATCTTTCATCCTAACCATTAAATCATAATAAATAGACGGTACACAATATTTTTGGTGTACCATAAAATTTGCCTTTTAATATTTTTTTGAAAAATATTTTAAATTTAGTACACCGATTAGAAAAAGTGTAAAAGTAGACACATATTGGTCAACCATCAGCCGAACCAGGCCACGTCAGCCGCAATGGCTAGTATGACTGAACCTTGCCATGTCAGCTTGGTCGGCCGAACCAGGCTAGCATAACATAGTTCAACCGAACTAGCTGTTGGACCTGTTTCGATGTGGCCTGGTTTCGCCGATGGTCGAGACATGTGTCTACTTATATAATTTTTTACGATTAGAGTACCGGATTTGATTTTTTTAAAAAAACAATATTAATAAAAAAATTCCTCTGCTTTCACCAGCCCGTGCCGATCTGCTGTGCCAATTTACTGTGTGCGGAATAGTTCCAACACTGCCCTTCCCCGAGAACACCCAGCCTCAGACACAGGCCGGTGGGGACCACGCATGAACACTGATGAGGATTGGGAACTGCCAAAACAGAAGATCCTATGCTTGCCAGAACACTGGTAAGTTTTCCCTGGTGTTTCTTCAGTCCCTCCTGCAGTACTGCTGCTGTACCTGCTTGTGTTGGGGCCTCTCTGTTGCTTCTGTCTTGGCTGGGCTGTAATTTCTGGCACCTATGCACATATATTACTGCCAAAAGGACATGCATGTCTAGCTACCAACTTGTAATAACCTGCCAAGTGTTCAACTCATGGATCTTTAATCTACTGATTTTCTTCCTCCTGTAAGTGGCATTGTTTGTACAGGAGGAACAAACAGGAGGCTCTGTTTGTTCAGACTTCAGACAGAGTACTATATTTACTTGGGGGCTCTGGCTGATTGGCTGTAGTTTTTTTTGTATCCACAAAAATTACTGCATAAAGGACATGTCTGTCTAGCTAGGTCAGCATGCTGAGTGCTGGTATGTTTTTGGGTCCTTAGGCCCCGTTAGTACCCCAATTATCATGTGTTGTACTTTTAAAACTTTTGAATGGTATAATTTATTTAAAAAATTCTATATAGAAATACCAAAAAATGTTTATCAAAATTTTAATATTAAATTTATTCGTTTGAATCCTCAAACCATTTAGTCAAATGATCGAATTATCTACCATCTACCCTCACTCAAAACTATCCATCTTTCTTACTCCAATAAGGTCACCTAATGCTTAGTTTTTCATTTTTTTCTCCAATAATGTCATTAATGTCTACGTAGTGACTTCAGTTCTTCCTATCTTACCAACTCTTTTGGAATAGAGTTTTTTTAAAGAAATTTTAGAGGATGCGGCCAGTAATACTTGCAAGATTCCTGAATGGAAAATTCGTTACATGCTTCGCCGGTCTGGTAGTATGTTTCTTGGATGCAGCGTTTGCTACCATCATTTTGACACGAGGATTTAATTATTTGCCAAATAAAATTGTCACTCCGAGTTACTAATATGTGGAGTCACCTGAGTAATTGACATGTGGTCTATTAATTGACACATGAAGAGAGTGGCAAATAGTTAAATTATCCTTCGATGGATAGAGCTGCCGGGGTGATCCAGATAGGCTAGGAATTAACTGGCTGTATCTACTGTCATTTACTGAGAGCTAGCGCAGTGTGGTTTGAGTGTTTAATTAGCGCAAGTAGGCAGTAAAGTACTCAGTAGATGCATGGCGTTACCATCATTCGCCCCAAGTGTGGTTACCTGGAATCTCCCCCATTACACATGCGCAGGTTCATCAGAAATATATTTTTTATATTTCTTTCTGACGGGAAGAGTTCATTACCATCTAATTAATTTATTTATCGTGGGTGTAAACTTCTGTCTAAGGAAGTGAGCCGCATGTGGAGTCAGAAGATCGTACAAAACTTCGTTCGATCGGTCAGAATTTAATGGAGCCATGTGAATGTGATCTACTACGTACTTTTCTTCTCGATCCAACTCATGCATGTCACAGGTAGATCGATAGTACTGGTCGATATGGTTCGAGTAAATATATATATGTGAAACTAAAGATGGTCGATCTAAATCTGTCGGCTAACATTACTATTATATATACATATCATGTCATGTCTGTTTGTATCGTGGTAAGGACATTTGATCCTTCAGACTACAGCAGGAAAGGACATTAGGACAGATGTGTCATCCAACTAAAAACAATAGAACCTGGGAATCAAATGGAATATACAGATGCCATTTATTTTCCCCTTGTACTACCTTGGAGGACATAGAGATGGAGTCAATGGTATATGACTCGTATCTGCAAGATAGAATAAACTCGAGGTAAATTTGAGAGGACATGTTTCTGACGCGCGTGTGCATGCATGCATGCATGTGGATTACTTCCTGAAAAAAATGATGTGTTATGTTTCAGACGGCAGATCGAGCTGAAGAGAGTTGAACTGGATATCTTGTTGATAGCATGTCATATAACCTTGCTACTCTGACAAATTAAGAAACCAATCCACGAGCACAACAATAATTTGGATGGCCGATACAAGATTTCCTTCAGGTAATAAACGAAAACTGCAGAAGCTGGGCATACAAAATTTGGTTATTGTAGCACGTCAACAATTGAAACAGATGGTCAGTGAGTGTTTTATCTAAGCGTATGAGTGACACTTAGCTTCCAAAATGATAGTCCTTGATACATTTTTTTTTCTTTTTGAGTGTGTTTTAGTTGTGTGCATTCTAATTTCTAGCTAGCTATATAGAGGTTGGAGTGTTCTTAGTATAACTGTATTTGTCTACTTAATTATTTAAGTTTAATAAAACTTCAATTCTGTTATTAAAAAAATAAACTAATCTGGTAATTGATAGTCATACGGAACCCAGAAAAGCTCATGAGTTTTAGAGTAGGACAGGGGAATGAACCAATGATCATTTCTCTACCCTTAATCCTTCCCTGTAGAATGAAGTCTTTTGTCAAGAAAGAGTTCCACTGTGTGTTGCCCTCGCCAAAAACAGAAAAACTCGCACTCACGGTGGTTTCTCTTTGCATTCTGTTTGCAATATAATTTGCAACCCTTCCGATCGACATGACTACGTACGCATGATATATATGGGTGGCGCTACGTTGATCTATCATGAGTAGAGATCTTTTTACGCAAATATAGAAGGCCGGCCGGCGACGTGTAGAATCTTCACGTACGCATGAGTCGAGTAAACAAACCAGCACGTACGCATGCAGCCACCATGCAATTCAACGTGGCTATTTCGCGCAGACAGCTTCGTTTCTGAGTTCTGACCCACCACCTACGAATTCATGACGGGGAGTGGCCGCCCGCCCGCGCGCCGCCGACGTCGCCTCATGAATTGAATCGCCCATCAGATGACGGACCAATCCAAGCCAGTATGCCACGCTCGCGCGGTGGTGCTCGCGCGCGCTGCGCCGCGCCGACCGCCGGCAAACTCGCGGCGGTGCGACAGACAGTGTGATTCTGCAGCTGGATTAGGAAAGGATCACTACTACCACATAAATGATATTTTTTAACCGATAAAAATATATGTCTCACTAAGATATTTTTAGTAACAAGTGTATTTATAACCATCTTATACATGATGGGTCTTAACGATGCTTGTCACTAATGAGTTGTCAAATTCTAAACTAATTTTTAGCGACAAACAACGTTGAGACCCGTCACTAAAGATCTACTTTTAGTGACGCGTATAAGACTTGTCACTAAAAATCTACCTTTAGTAACGCGTGAATATCTAGACCCGTCACTAAAGACCGACACATATGTTTTTTTTAAAAAAATTGGGCGAACAGAAGAACAGTACTGACCCAAAAACATACTCACACTGTTATAAAGTCTCGTCTCCTCTCTTAGTATTTACTCTCAACTATTCTATAACTTCCCTCTTTTGCTCTCTCTACTTGATCTTTACTATTCTCATCTCGATCGAGCTCGTTACTTCATGCTCCACCCAACTATGAGCTCATCGGTATTGAATTGCTTCAACAAATGGTACACAATTATTACTATTGCTTCACCAAATCTTATTACTTGCTTTTATCTATTATTATCACATCTTTATCTTCTTTATCAGTGTCTCAGCTCCTTTATTTTGTCTCAAGGTAGAGGCATCACCGACGATGACCACATAGAAAGCGTATCAGGAAAACAACAAAAATAATAGAAGTGCACCTCCATGACAACTTTAGATATATTCATCATCATCATCATCATCATCACATTTTCTCATCAATTATGGCTCGAGGTAGAGGCCTCATCGATGATGGCCACATCGAAATTACATCAGAATGATGACGAAAAGATGCTCTCCATGATAATCTCGGATCTAATCGTTAACTCATTTGAACAAAAATAAACTAAACGAAACTGTATAAAATAGATCTAAAATGGAAAAAATATATTTTTAGTGACGCGTAAACATCTATATCCATCCCTAATAGTTCACATTTAGTGACAGGTATAGATGTATGTGTGTCACCAAAGGTCATCATTAGTGATGGATACAAATATATGTCCGTCACTAAAAATCACCTTTAATGACATACACATGTCCATCACTAAAAAAATACATTTAATGACGGACACATGTCCGATAGATTATTATTGACGCGATAAGGGTGACGGTTACGATACCCGTTACTAATGACCGTTATAATTCATCACTAATGTTCTTTTTAAAGTAAGAGCGAGCTGATGCTGTACTCAGTAATGTACGAGTACGCCTCGGGAAGAAGGTCAGTAATCAGATTAGGTTGTACTGCCAGAGTGCCGGCCGGCAAGACACATACACCAGCGTAGCTAAACCACACGATCG
The DNA here is from genome assembly GCA_019279435.1 of Zizania palustris. Taxonomy (NCBI): domain Eukaryota; kingdom Viridiplantae; phylum Streptophyta; class Magnoliopsida; order Poales; family Poaceae; genus Zizania; species Zizania palustris. The sequence continues at coordinate 36,714,259 of JAAALK010000287.1, read as the reverse complement.
ATCAGTCCGCCTATTGTGGCGCGTGATCGTGCTCACTGTCACGGTCCATCTCGATCGGACGGGCGCACACGTACGTCTACATTCACCTACTTTTGGATCATGTGTTTAGCCCCTTTTCGAGCTAGGTTTGATTAATTACGCGCGCGTTGCACGGCAGAAATGGAGCGTTAGCGGCTGGTCGTACGCCTGCATGCAGCAAGAGGTGCTTTTACGCCGACAAGCGAATCAAGGCGTGAGAAAAACACGTCGTGCGCGGCGCGGCGCGGCGCGGCGCCGGACCGCACCGGGACGGCCGACGGGACGGGAAAGCCATATAGAACCTGGAGCAGCGGCCTGGGCCCCTCTCCCTGCTCCAATCCTATCCTGCTCGTGTGCCAAACTGCACGCTTTTCCAGAGAGATGATGCCTTTTGAGAGTTACTACTGCCCCACAGTTGTAGCCCAGGATCCACATCCTGTCTCTGCTCCTATCTTCGGTTAAGGGCTTGAGGATTCAGGCTTCCATGATCACCGTAGCCTTTTACTCTCTCTCTCTCTCTCTCTCTCTCTCTCTCTCTCTCTCTCTCTCTCTCTCTCTCTCTCTCTCTCAACAGGAACAATCCTGTGATGCAAGCGTTGCAAGCCTATTACTCGCGTAACGTGACTTCTCTCTCGTAATCCCGTCGCAACGTACGTACACGCAAAATTTCCATCGCGTACGTCGCGGGTCGTGGCCGCTCTCTCTCTCCGCGCCGGCAGTTTGGTGGTTCAAATTTCAAACGGCCAGCCGTCCGATCTGTGCCTGCACACGTGTCGGGTATCTGACGGCGGTGCATGGGGGCAGTTTCGTCATTGGCTACCTCCGTTCCGTGGCTATCACGTTCCGTTTGCGGGGGCGCCGACGCGCCGTTGCGACCGCCGATACCCCGTTGCGGCTCAACGGGGCCGCGTTGAGACGACCGGCCGTGACAGGTGACGACGACCGGCACCGCGCGCAGCAGCCGACCCGTGCCCGGTGCCCCAACGAACGGCCAGATCCGGTTAACGGCGCCGTCAGGGCGGCGGGTGCGGGGTGCTCTCCCAGCCGTCGGATCCGGATCTGATCTCCGCCTCGTGGCAGCTTGCATTTGTAGGCGCACGCGAGCGGTGGACGGAGAGAGAGAAATAGAAAGGGGGCGAGAATCCAAAGAGGACACACATATCCCACCGGCGCCGCGGTGCGGGAGAGGGAAACGGCCAACCAAGAAGCGACGGCGGCGGCGCACGCAGAGATGGGGAAGTACATGAGGAAGTGCAAGGGGGTCACGGGGGAGGAGGTGGCGGCCGCCGTGGAGGTCACGCAGGTCGTTGGAGTCCGGACGAGGTCGAGGTCGGCGTCGACGGCGACGCGGGGCGCTGTCGTGAAGGTTCAGGCGCCGAGCAGGAGGAAAGCGCTTCTGACGGAGGGGGACTCTGCCGTGGGAACTCGCCGTGACAGCGGGAGTTGCTATCTCCAGCTGAGGAGCCGTATGCTGTTCATGGCCGGGCCGCCGGCGAGGGCTCCGGGGGAGGCAGCTGAGGGTGCCGGCAACGGAGCAGCGCATGCGGCTGGGCTCTCGCGTTGCTCCAGCACGGCGTCCTCAGTGGACATGGCGGGTCAGGACAGGAGCCTTGCGTGTCGCTCCGACGTTGCGGATGTGAGGGAATCAAAACCCTAGAATTCGAATTCAAAAAGGATCTCAGATCTCTAATTTCTGGCTTGTGTCGCTGAAGTGTGTGCTTTGGTTTGGTTTTGGTGTTGTTTTACAGGCAGCAAGCGAGCATGTTCCCGAGATCTCCGCGAGCGACTCGGCGAGCGGCCGCGACCGTGATAGGTGAGAGAATTGTCCACCATTTCAGGCGATTTCTACTGAATTATGCTTTCTGCTGTGCTCCTGACGCCATTTTGCCTTCGAATTTTCAAAATCCAGAAGGGAGATGACGCCGTCGAGCTTTCTGCCTGGGGATGTGAGCGATCTGGAGTCAGATCTGGCAGGGCAGAAGCGCAGCCGACCATTACATTCAGCAACCGGCGCCGCACAGGAAGCCGCGCGGCCGTTGGTGCCGCCGGCCGCCGAGATCGAGGAGTTCTTCGCGGCGGCCGAGGAGGCCGAGGCGAAGCGCTTCGCTGCCAAGTAAGTAACACTCCTACACCCGTAGCAGCAGAAATTACCCGTAGCAGCAGAAATTACCGCTCGCTGTAACACCTTGTTACCGCGCGCGCGCGCGCGAGCGCTTGCGATTCTCTTCTCCGTACGTCTCTCGCGGCGCGCGCGCGCGTGCCGTAAACTTGCCGCTGCCGGCGCCATGCATGCTAACAGCCGTGCGCGCTTGCACATGCTCACACAGGTACAACTTCGACGTCGTGCGCGGCGTGCCCCTCGCCGCCGGCCGGTTCGAGTGGACCCCGGTGGTCAGCAGCAGCTGAAGCGCGCGCGTACAAAGCGCGCGCGAGGTAGCTAGAAAATGAAGGTACAGGCGCCGGCCGTGTAGAAAGTGAAGGCGAGCTAGAGAGAGAAGACGACGACGACGAAGAAAAGATGCTCATCCAAAGGGAATAATCCGGAAAGGAGGGACTAAAAAAGAAGCATTATAGCCTAACCAACCACTGCACCGTTTCGACTCTTTTTCTTCCATATTTTCTCTGCACTTTTTTCTTACCTTGTATTAGAAATTAAAGTAGTAGTAATTCGTACCAGTATTTACCAGTGTCTATCTTAGACAGGAATAGATCCCCTTACGATAATTGCCTCCATCCTGTGTATTTGGATGGTATTTTACTGTACAGCAGCAGCAGCAGCAGCCATCCTGCAAATTTAAGTTAACCGTCACTATTTTCCCTTCATTTCCCTCCATTGCTACCGATTTGCAATACTATAACTCACATATCAATGATAAATAAAGTCACATATCAACCTCTCCCGTTGAGTACTAAGCTCTATCCACTATCAAGCAAAACTCACGTATTATCGTGTTTAAATCTCTCGTTACATCATACGGAAATAAAACTGGAAATTAAGTTTACGGCTCCATTTAATTTGAACGTACGCGTACGCATCGCAGGTCAACCCTACTGGCAAATTCTTTCCTGTGTATCTGTAAACTGATCGGCAGACGCAGCATAATTCATTCATCCAGAGAGTGAGAGCATGCAGCGGCAGTGTGGAGTACAGGCAAACTGCAGTGGAGGCTTCTATATGCATGGCGTGCCCGTGCCGTGGAAAGAAGGCTAGATGTGGTCCCGGTCGTGGCCGAGGCGGGTCGCCCCCACCAATGGAAGTCGCTCGCCTCTGGCGGCATGCATGCCGTTCCAGTTACTGAAAGCTAATCATGCAGTAAAGTGCGATTAGATTAAGCAGTAAACTATGATTAGTGCGAGGTAAACAGCTGCATGGTGCTACGTGGAGGTTGGCTTTGGATCCTGTGCACATGACCGGCCATGTGCAGGAGGAGAAGATGCGAGAGGAGCTAGGCTAGGGAATGTTACTTCCATCGGGATCTGGGCTCTTCAGCTGGTTGTTGGTAAAAACTAGGGCAGAGAGAAGTGTGTTAACTGCATGCCCACTGCTGCTTGCTGGCTTTGCACTGAAAGGAAGAGGCTTTTAATGTATGGTCCACTGCTCCTTGTCCCTTGCCTTCTGCTTCTAGTCCATTTGGGTATTTGTGAGCCTAGCTCGATATGGAACTTCAGTAGTCCTGGAGTAGTAGTAGCAGTGCTTGTTTGTGTTCTATTCAGACAGATATCAGATCGAAGACATGCAGCACTCTTCATTTCTTCTCTCTTAATTTCCTGGCGGGTAAACTTTGCACACATTTTACTTACACTGCCAAAATGGAACAAAAGAAAAGCCATTGAACAAGCTGCTTCTGAGACGGCGGCTAGCACGAGCACGTCATGAGCACGTCTATTTATGGCGAGTTAATATAAAGCGATATATGGCCATGGTTCACCGTAACACCAGCACGAGATCCATGGATACGGTGGATCGGTTGGGGGTAGATCTTGGGAGATCGGGAGTGGTTGTCTGTTTGGAAGATTCACCATGTTACCAGCAGGGCAGCAGCAGCACAAGCAAGATGGTCAAATCAAGAAGCTCACTTAGAAAAATGCAGGGTGATGAGAGCACAGAAAGCATAGTAAAAAAACTGTTGGTTTGCTTGGGGAATCGTGTGGCGCTGGACTCTGGGGAAGAAGGTGTGGATCCCGGAGCTGGTAACATTCCGCGGTGGATAACAATAACTACCAAGTGGTGGCACACTGAAACTGTGGCTTTTGTAGATCCCTTTTGGAGTAAGTAACCAGATATAGCTTTGGAGCCCGGAAGTAGCAGAATGCTAGAGTTTATTCCTTTGATTCACCTTGGATGCTGGCGCCTGGCTTGGCTTGGCTAGGTTGCATGGTCAGTGAGCTCAGCCGGTCCCCTGGCTCGGCTCGGCTCGGCTGCATGGTCGCTGAGCTCAGCTGATCCCGTTTCTACCTCTGTACTATCCACTCAGATGTACCAGGAGCCCTGTACCTGTAGTAGCAGCGTACCACAGGGCTCGCCTTTCTCAAGAAGAGTGCTCGTTGAGTCCATTTTTGAATTTTGTTCTCTCTTTAATTCCCTGCCGAGACAGAAGCCGCCGCTAGTGCCAAAAGTCTGAAAAGCGCATGCATCTCGGTATGAATTCAGAAAGTGCTCTTTACAGTGGCAGTAACCTGCAGAGAGGATGGCAGAAGCAAGGTCACTGTAATTCTTTCAGAAGTGGCAGAGCTTGCTTGCTCGCTGCGCGCAGGCGCCGTACTTCCCCGCCGGAATGGATGCATCCAATGCAATGCAATGCAGTGCAACGCTGTCTCTGCACTTTGTTTGGTACTAGGAGTACTGCCTTTTTGTAGTAAGTGTGGTGTCGTCCATGGTCTAGTAGTGAATTAGTGATAAGAGTCAGCATGTGGATTTAATCATCGATATATACGATGGCGATGCAACGGAACCTTTGCAATAAATCGACCGACCAATGAATGCACCAAACAACGATCTTGTGCATGGATGTCACTCATAGGCAGCCATGTTTTCTTAGCAGGCGGTTAACGGTACTTTGCGTCGTGTACTTACGTATGAGCATCGTTCTCGTCTCCTGTTTTCGTTTCGGCTGGCAGCTGCACGCTTTAATTTGTGCGTGCATTGATGGGCACAAGGTACGGATGCAAATGGATTGGATCTGGACATATATACGTTTGTGCTGAAAAATAATAATACGTATCCGTATGTATGTCGAGGCTGCATGGATGTGCTTGCGTTGTACCGTACTACCACGTGTATGCATCTTAAATACGGATCGAAATATCCTGCTAATTTGAGGCAGCGCGTAATGTAGTTCGTCTAAAACAGAGTGCTTTACTGCCTAACGTTAGAATTAAGCCTGTCCATTGTGTTTTGATCTGTGCCGACCAAAATGATCGTTATATATTATTCCGTCGCTTAAATCGATATATAAATTAAGTGATTTAATATTTTGATTTTTAATTCTGGTTATTTCGATCGATGCTATAGGTAAAAAGTGTATTCTAATTTTTTTAATATGGATTGTACATTACTTATTAAGCTATGTATTTGTTGGTGCAAAAGATTACGCTAACATCTTTTGAATAACCTCGAAGGGTTATATGTTCGAAGTGTTTAGCTACAGACTAGTCTAGACCTTTGCTGAGGATAATAATCTTAGATTAGTTCGAAGTATTTTTGTTTATCTGAATATTCGATGTCTCTTTACAGTAGAAAAAGAGTGTATTTATAGGCAAGGATATAATAGAAAAAGACTATACTGTCCTCTAGTTACAACTGTCATAGTGAACACTATTCCTGGGGCTCTGTAGGAGTAAATAAGACAAATGTCGTGTGAACACTTAGAAAAAGCAGACGTCTTGTCCCTTCTAGCGGCGCCTTGTAAAATCCATATTTTTATAAACACTGATGAAAACATATTTAAATTCAAAACTCCAATTATGAACTCCATTTTCACCTAGTAACGTTCTTAGCCAAAGTATCGCTGCTGTTGCATGGCCGCATGCTTGGTTGCATCAGTGGGCTCCGTCGCGTGTACTGCTCGCACTGGCTGCGCCACGGGCGATGTTGTTCCCGCTGCACAGCGCGTCAGCTGCCTTAGCCAAGCAGCGCTTGCGCCGCGTGCATGCGCTTTGCGCTAGCCGCACGCCGAGCTAGCTGCCTGGCCGCACGCCGTGTGGCCGTCCGTCTCCCGTGCGGCTCTCCACCTGGCCGCACTGCGCTGAGCGCCCAGGCGCATGCTCGCCGTGTTTCGATGCAGCCGCGCACGCACGCCTCGTATGCCTTGGCCACTCGCCTTCCACCGCTGCAGCAACGTCTCCTCGCCTCCCGCGCGCCTAGCTCATGCATTGGCTTGTTTGCCACCCTAGTCACCTCACCGGTTATAGCTCTTGGTCTCCCATGCGAATAAGACTTCTCCAAGCACGCCCAACACCCTACACACTCGCTCAGACCCCTAATCCTCTGAACCAAGCTCTCGGAGCACCGAAGTTCATCGTCTCTCTGCCGGAGACCCTCGTCGCCGTCGTCGCTCCCCGATTTAACCGAATGTATAACTTCCGCCTAATTCCTTGTATCAGTAGCTTCCTTACACTCTAGCAATCATGTTCCATGGGTTAGCCATGGCGGAACACCACCGTAGCTCGCCGGCGGCATAGAACCATGGAAACCTCTAGGCATCACCGTGGGTAGACTTGTTCGGGCCATTTTAGGTAGATCAAAGACCATGAATAGCTTCCTGCAAGTTCTAGTACCGTGAAAATGTCCGTAGCTGGACTCCGGAGTACCCCCATTGCCCCCAATGCCACCCCTCTGCCCTTTTACCCCCTTTTCAATTATGAGTAAACCGTAGCTTTATTTGGAAATCCAACCGTAGATCATGTTCATAATATTATGTAGAACCTACGGTTAAAATTTGGGGTCAATCAGAGTTGAAACGAAGAAGTTATGCTCCGGAGAAATTTCAGCCGTCCGTAGTCGTCTTCAACCTCCAACCGCTGCCTTTTGTTCGGTCCCTGTTCCACTGCCAGCTGGGCCCCACGCGCCAGCCTCTAGCTTACTGCCAGCGGGCCCCGCCAACCTGTCCCGCGCGCTATTTTCCCTTGGGCCGGTTCGGCCAGCCCACCACAAATAGTAACATTTTCTATTTTCAGGAATTAAAACTAGCACAACCCATACAGCAAACAGGCCGGCCCAGTTGCTTTAAACAGTAATTTTTTTATTTTCCGAAATTATGTTTCTGCCAGCCCATTTAGCCCAACAGCACACAATACCTTTTGTCAATTTCAGAAAATATTTAAACTTCAAAAATTCATATAAAACTCGTTATAGCTCCGATTAGCTCCGTTCAAATTTCTATAAATTTATAAAATTATAACCTTTAATTTAGAATAGTATAAAATTGTTTTCCCAAAATTTTTTGAGTGTTTTTATTTATGTGATGTTATTTGTGCTATAGTTACCATCGCCGAAGACCCGTGAGACTACGACCCGAAGATCCCGAGTACTATACGGTTCGAGGCAAGTCTTCCTTTGAACATTCTTGATCCTATTGAATTGATTGTTCCACAAAATTTATATATGCATGTTTAGGATTAAACACTCACGTACACTATTAGTCAATTGCTTGGGCAATTAAGACAAATAAAACCTACGCTTATTAACAAGCCTCCTTGATAATTGAATACCATGTTTACCTTGTCGCTCTAGGATTTATTTTTACATCTATGATTTAATTTATTCTTTTAATTGCTTTTAGCACATTCCTTGTCAAATGGGTGCACTACACATACACTTACACACTTATATCAAAACATGACGACTAGATGTAGAATGGGTGATGATGTGATTTTGCAAATGTGTTGTGTGAAATGAAATTGTGTGTGTTACAAAGACTATTAAGGACCGATTCCTTGGGAAAGCATGAGCACAACATCGTGCAACCTTGTGGGTATTTATGGGGTGCCCCTGGGCTAGTACTTAGTGGGTTTGGGATAGCCTGATTGCCGATGGATGTGGAATCACCGGGTGGCTCGTGGTATTACCTGAAAAGTCCCTAACGGGCACGAGATTGTGGTTGTGATTCGAGGAGTTGGAAGTGGAGCACCCGTGTGATTGCCTGGGGAGAAGAAGAAAGACGTACTTTTCGGATCCTTGACCGTGAATCCATCTAGGTGGCAGTGGGATATCCTAGGTTTGCTTTGGAAAGTCTTTGTCTCGAACCTCCTATACCGACGGGTAGTGGAGTAGAGTTTGAGTCACAAGGGTAAAGTGTGCACCTTCAGCTGAAGTATGAACTGTTCGAACAGCCGTGCCCACGGATATGGGCAAGTGATTTCATGTATCTTCCCTAGCGTAGTGTTTACTTGTTTTCAACTAAATGGAAAATGGGTTGGGACGTTACCAGAGTATACCGTTGGGTATACGACTAGCCTGTGTGGTTGGATAACGTTCCTGTGTGGAGCGGGAAGTCGAAAGGCTTCATAGGGAGCGATGTGAGATGTGATAACTAGTTGAGCGTTAAAATGAATTGGGATGAGATGTTGATAATGGGAACACTTCCCCGATGGATGGGTAAGCTAGTACCGAGATAATGATGAGTTATGATGATAAAATGATGGTCGTGATGTGTGGAATTGATGAAAAGAAATGTGACTTGTGGAATTGATGGAAAATGATGGTGGGATTTGTTGCAAAGCAATCCCGGTTGGTGAGAATGTGAGAGTTGAATTAGCTTTTGAACTATTGCTACTTTATGTGGGAACGGTTAGAGGTTGGGACCTCTATCCATGGGTATTAAGCACTTAGAATTTATAAACTATAAATATTCCCTTGAGAGCCATAGCCGCTCTTTGTATCCTGCATCTATACTACTTCCAAGACTTGCTGAGTACTCTTGAGTACTCACCCTTGTTGTTTTACACCCCCCACACCAGAGTTGCTAATCTTCAGAGGATGTCAAGAATCTTGAAGGTGAAGATGAAGTTGTTGCCGATGAAGATATAGAAGATTAGGGTTTCGGGCCTAGTCCCCAAGTGGTGTTTGGATAGTAGTACATGCTTGAGTGATGAAATGCTTCCGCTGTGTTTTTGTAATGATTGTTGCTGCGAGGTATGTCTCTTTAGTAGCTTTTGTCATATTTAATTATTGTAATTTTCCTTCTGCAATGTACTACTGTCGAATGGAACAATGTCAACAGCGATATTGTTCGTCTTCGATGATGTACCGGCTCGTCCCGCTCGATGGTATTTCCGAGTCCCGGGACGGGTCGTTACAAAAGTGGTATCAGAGCAGAACTTGGCCCTAGGAACGAAACCCCTATAGACCATAGGATTAATTTATGCTTACAAAGAAAATATTATTTTTCTTTAAACACCATCTAGTATTCTTATCTATTCTACTCAAGTTTTAAAACAAAACTTGTTTCTTACTCCCTATCTTTTCAAAGATTCATTAAATGAAAGTGGATAACTTCATCACTTCTACAAGGAAGGATATCAACAGGAAGAACACATCGCGGAAAAATCTTCACTAGTACCAAGCTTGAAGATTTTAACCTGACCGTAGTAACGCCAACTCTTTCAGAGTTGTAATATATTCTAGTATACTGTATTGTATTGTATTATTGATTTGGATCTTCTCAGATGTGTGATCAGTCTGCTCTATGAAGCAAGTGACTTGGCCACATCCCCTAAATTATTGGATCTTTTGTTTGGCTAAACTATATACATTGTATTTCTATCAATTTATTCCTTATCCCTAAATTGGTTCGCTTTCTATAGTACATGGGTAGAAGTACTTATTATTAGATCTTTACCTCACTCTAAAACCACAAGGAAGGATTCCCTAGAAGCCCTTAATGTAACCTAGTTGCCAAAATGTATCACATAAATAAAACATATTGGGCCTAAGTAAATTGAACAAGACAAAGTTATAATAAGTGCCTTAGTCATTCAAACAAACATCAAAATATTTATAACGAATGAACTCAACGCTGGTTAATATATGCAAATATCTATATAATAAAAAATGATAATAATAATAATAAAATGACTAATAAAGAGCTTATTGTAAATAAACTTCACCTTTCATCTTATAGATCAAACTAGTCAACAAACAATCTCGATCAACCTGAATATTATAACAAAACAATAACTCTAGCAAGCCCCGATAATACAATGATAAATCTAGGATTTATTCTACCTTAAATCTTGTATAGACCATTCACCTAAATATATATATATATATACATACATACATATATATATAAACCACCAACGTGATAAAATTGATAGAGTTCTTTATAGAAATTATATTTAAATATAATCAGAAACATAATTAGCTCAAGCAAAAAAATAATAATCAGTAGTAATATGTGAAATACTACCTATCACTCGAAAAACCAATTTAGTTAAAAGAATGTTAAACCGATAAGCATAATTACTAATTATGAAATCATTCTTTATCAATTGGACATCTTTATTTCTATTCTCAAACAAATTCACCATTTATTTTACGCCGTCATAACATAGATATTAAGTGAGACCCTCCAAATTAAATTACAAGTAGTAGTTATTAGTCATAGAATGAAAATCATACTTATGAACCATAATTACAATACTAATTTCAAATTCACTATACTAAATTCAAAAACATCCTTCATTGTTCAGAAATATTATACACCACCTTTATGTATGTATTAAAATTCAGAATTCAAAATTTATCAAAAAAAAATCAAGACTATTACTTCTCTATTCACAATCCTCATGGTATCATTTTAATTCTAAACTGATACACTCTTCAATAATTGCGACGGCAACGCCAAAAATAAAACATATTAAAACCTTTAGGCAAACATAACTTTAGGCGAATCTTTATCTATCTCCTATATTTGAATTGAAAACTTGAACATACTGTCTTGCTTAAAGTAATTTATTCAAGACTGAGCCACATTAATTTACAAAGCTCTCTAAAAAAATCGGAATGCAATATCTGAGAAAACGAGTTCTAAATCTGAATTTATTATTTCAAACAACCTATTAGATCAATTCACATTTCAAAATCAGTACACGCAAAAGAAAAGAAAATGACTAAGTATCTCTAATTAAAATTAAAAACAGTAAATGCATTACTGTTCGTGACTTAAAAAAATCCTAATACCCAAAAACATCCTCTCCAGTTCACCCTCCTGTTTTAATTTAAAGTTCAAATATGAGACATCTACCTCTTCGTGTTTGTAGCATTCTCTGTAAATAAAATTTTAATATCACTTCATTTAACTCGAAATGTATTTTGCAAACACCTCCTAAACCTACAACACTATTCATGTTCTATCAAACTAATAAGAATTCTTCTTTTTCTATTAAATTAACTTATTATCATGTTATATCATCAATCCCGTGAATCATTCAAATTCCAAAAAAAAATATATAACACAATCGGGTTGAAGTAATCAAATCATAATATGTACTTATTATTCACAGTATGAAAACCCTGTCCTAAATAAAACCAAACGCATTTTCCCTAGCTATAAATCAATATACAATATCTAAGAATATTGAATTGTCATCTTCATGACACCATTTCCTAATAGAGAGAAGCAACCTTTTGGTTATTCAAACTTCGCGCTTATGAACCCATTGACAAGCCATGCGCTTATGAACCCATTGACAAGCCATGTTAATCTTTAAGTTGCACATTGATCAAAACAACATCGATCAAAACTAACCCTTCTTAAAAACCCAGTATTCCTTTTGAAATTAGAATAAAGCTAACCCTAAGTAGTAATTACTATTGTTAAAAAAACTGCTCATCTGTAAAAATCTAACTATCATCTAAAAATGGTGCTAATAAACATCACATTATTATCCGCACATATTTTTCCTTACTCATAATCTAATCCACAAATTCCTTTCCACTAATAATAAAAACCTTTAGATGGAAATCAGTGTGAGATGTATAATGATCATATGTAAATAAGAATGTATATACCCCAACCGAAACGAAGCTAAGCTAATGAGGGTGATTAAAAAAATAGCAACAAGTTAGTGTCCATCCGTATAAAAATAAATTAAAACTGATGTGTTGATGAGTGTCCCAAGTTAGAAGTCCTTTTACAAATTAGTAAAAAAATGATAATGGAATATACATATAATAATTTTTTTACAAAAAAAATCTTTTAATACAAGATTAATGGTCAAGCACCTGAGATATATATAGATATACATATACATTTATCTAAAAATAATAATAAAAAGTTTGATGAGCTATTACTAAAGAAATCTTTAGAATATATATATATATAACCATGAACTCAATTTTTATTGGTACCCTAATCATGGTTCCAAAATATAAAGTCTCAACGAACTACCCAGAACAAACCACTATTACCTATATACAATCATCAGAACTCATGTTAGATATTAGAAAATGTTGTATTGATGATTTATAAAACAAATATAGTTTCACCATCAACATTATGTAACCACATAATAACTCCCTAATAGCCTTAGTTTATTATTGATCTAAGGATAGGGATATTATATCCAATATATATATATATGATAAAATAATAAGGGTAAATAACTAATGTTATACATATAAAGACCATTCATATGTATGAATATAATGAAACCATAATCATAGATCCAAAATGAACAAGTACATTCCAAGACTAATAAAATGTCAAAAGTAGTAATATTATCGATCTCACAAAACACACACACAAAAAAATCATTAAACGACTCGATCAGAAAGATTGAACTCAATAAAGTTCAATGGATTTGCTATGCGAATACATATAATAATAATGATTAATCATTCGAATCAAGAAGTTAACATAGGACCCCGAAGAAAGAAGACCACGTCTCATTGCGCCAAATACCTAGATTCTTCTCAATACGATTAACTTCTATAAGTTTAATGAAACAATTGTTTGACCAGTCTAGCCATGAAACTATTCCAGCTAAAATTAGGAATCATGTAAGTCTCCCAACATCATACTTAGTATTAAGAAAAAATGTTGTCACGTAGAAAGATTAGATTTATTAGGAACCAACTTATTAAGAATCATCCGCTTCATACTCTTAAAGAACATCAGACTCGACGAAGGTTACCAAGTTCTACCTAGTACAAAAGAGTAACCACTCGGAATATGAAGCTATATCGGTTCGAAAAGACAATGTACAAGACGGGTACCTGCAGTTGTTCGTCTAGCCTAGAAATCTCGGGACGAGATTTTCTTAAGGGGGGTAGGTTTGTAAAATCCAGATTTTTATAAACACTGATGAAAACATATTTAAATTCAAAACTCCAATTATGAACTCCATTTTCACCTAGTAACATTCTTAGCCAAAGTATCGCTGTTGTTGCATGGCCGCATGCTTGGTTGCATCAGTGGGCTCCGCCGCGTGTACTGCTCGCACTGGCTGCGCCACGGGCGCTGTTGTTCCCGCTGCACAGCGCGTCAGCTGCCTTAGCCAAGCAGCGCTTGCGCCGCGTGCATGCGCTTTGCGCTAGCCGCACTCCGAGCTAGCTGCCTGGCCGCACGCCGTGTGGCCGTCCGTCTCCCGTGCGGCTCTCCACCTGGCCGCACTGCGCTGAGCTCCCAGGCGCATGCTCACCGTGTTTCGATGCAGCTGCGCACGCACGCCTCGTATGCCTTGGCCACTCGCCTTCCACCGCTGCAGCAGTATCTCCTCGCCTCCCGCGCGCCTAGCTTATGCATTGGCTTGTTTGCCACCCTAGTCACCTCACCGGTTATAGCTCTTGGTCTCCCATGCGAATAAGACTTCCCCAAGCACGCCCAACACCCTACACACTCGCTCAGACCCCTAATCCTCTGAACCAAGCTCTCGGAGCACCGAAGTTCATCGTCTCTCTGCCGGAGACCCTCGTCGCCGTCGTCGCTCCCCGATCTAACCGAAGGTATAACTTCCGCCTAATTCCTTGTATCAGTAGCTTCCTTACACTCTAGCAATCATGTTCCATGGGTTAGCCATGGCGGAACACCACCGTAGCTCGCCGGCGGCATAGAACCATGGAAACCTCTAGGCATCACCATGGGTAGACTTGTTCGGGCCATTTTAGGTAGATCAAAGACCATGAATAGCTTCCTGCAAGTTCTAGTACCGTGAAAATGTCCGTAGCTGGACTCCGGAGTACCCCCATTGCCCCCAATGCCACCCCTCTGCCCTTTTACCCCCTTTTAAATTATGAGTAAACCATAGCTTTATTTGGAAATCCAACCGTAGATCATGTTCATAATATTATGTAGAACCTACGGTTAAAATTTGGGGTCAATCGGAGTTGAAACGAAGAAGTTATGCTCCGGAGAAATTTCAGCCGTCCGTAGTCGTCTTCAACCTCCAGCCGCTGCCTTTTGTTCGGTCCCTGTTCCACTGCCAGCTGGGCCCCACGCGCCAGCCTCTAGCTTACTGCCAGCGGGCCCCGCCAACCTGTCCCGCGCGCTATTTTCCCTTGGGCCGGTTCGGCCAGCCCACCACAAATAGTAACATTTTCTATTTTCAGGAATTAAAACTAGCACAACCCATACAGCAAACAGGCCGGCCCAGTTGCTTTAAACAGTAATTTTTTTATTTTCCGAAATTATTTTTCTGCCAGCCCATTTAGCCCAACAGCACACAGTACCTTTTGTCAATTTCAGAAAATGTTTAAACTTCAAAAATTCATATAAAACTCGTTATAGCTCCGATTAGCTCCGTTCAAATTTCTATAAATTTATAAAATTATAACCTTTAATTTAGAATAGTATAAAATTGTTTTCCCAAAATTTTTTGAGTGTTTTTATTTATGTGATGTTATTTGTGCTATAGTTACCATCGCCGAAGACCCGTGAGACTACGACCCGAAGATCCCGAGTACTATACGGTTCGAGGCAAGTCTTCCTTTGAACATTCTTGATCCTATTGAATTGATTGTTCCACAAAATTTATATATGCATGTTTAGGATTAAACACTCACGTACACTATTAGTCAATTGCTTGGGCAATTAAGACAAATAAAACCTACGCTTATTAACAAGCCTCCTTGATAATTGAATACCATGTTTACCTTGTCGCTCTAGGATTTATTTTTACATCTATGATTTAATTTATTCTTTTAATTGCTTTTAGCACATTCCTTGTCAAATGGGTGCACTACACATACACTTACACACTTATATCAAAACATGACGACTAGATGTAGAATGGGTGATGATGTGATTTTGCAAATGTGTTGTGTGAAATGAAATTGTGTGTGTTACAAAGACTATTAAGGACCGATTCCTTGGGAAAGCATGAGCACAACATCGTGCAACCTTGTGGGTATTTATGGGGTGCCCCTGGGCTAGTACTTAGTGGGTTTGGGATAGCCTGATTGCCGATGGATGTGGAATCACCGGGTGGCTCGTGGTATTACCTGAAAAGTCCCTAACGGGCACGAGATTGTGGTTGTGATTCGAGGAGTTGGAAGTGGAGCACCCGTGTGATTGCCTGGGGAGAAGAAGAAAGACGTACTTTTCGGATCCTTGACCGTGAATCCATCTAGGTGGCAGTGGGATATCCTAGGTTTGCTTTGGAAAGTCTTTGTCTCGAACCTCCTATACCGACGGGTAGTGGAGTAGAGTTTGAGTCACAAGGGTAAAGTGTGCACCTTCAGCTGAAGTATGAACTGTTCGAACAGCCGTGCCCACGGATATGGGCAAGTGATTTCATGTATCTTCCCTAGCGTAGTGTTTACTTGTTTTCAACTAAATGGAAAATGGGTTGGGACGTTACCAGAGTATACCGTTGGGTATACGACTAGCCTGTGTGGTTGGATAACGTTCCTGTGTGGAGCGGGAAGTCGAAAGGCTTCATAGGGAGCGATGTGAGATGTGATAACTAGTTGAGCGTTAAAATGAATTGGGATGAGATGTTGATAATGGGAACACTTCCCCGATGGATGGGTAAGCTAGTACCGAGATAATGATGAGTTATGATGATAAAATGATGGTCGTGATGTGTGGAATTGATGAAAAGAAATATGACTTGTGGAATTGATGGAAAATGATGGTGAGATTTGTTGCAAAGCAATCCCGGTTGGTGAGAATGTGAGAGTTGAATTAGCTTTTGAACTTGTTGGCGTAAAAGATTACGCTAACAGGTTTCTGTAGAAAAGAAACTAACAAACGAAGTGTTTGTGAAGCAAACTGTTCCAAGCCTCCGAAAGGATAATAGCTTAGAATAGTTCGAAAGTGTGTATTGAATCACTTGTCTTCGGTCCCTCTTACAGGGTAAAATGGGGGGTATTTATAGGCCTAAACATTAAGGAAAAGACCTATTTACCCCTCTATTACAACCGACATTAAGGAAACTATTCGGTTTCCTTAATAGGGCTAAAATGGTAAAAGACTAATCTAATAGGATAGAAGATAAGTCTTCCATCTTAGCTGGCAGAAAAGATCTTGAAGGGCTTTAGTTCGAAGTCATACTTCGAACCAGTGCCTGTCTTCGGGCTTCGAATGGGGTTCTGAGCATCTTCGAAGATGATCTTCGGACAATCTTCGAACTGGTTGGCTGTCTTAATGCTGCTTCGGCAATAACCCCGAAGATGAGATATTTTCCCCCCAACAGTAGCCCCTCGAATATGCTTCTCTGTTGACCTGTAACGTTTAGGAGAGCAGTATACGCAAGAAAAGTAATCATGCGTAGGGGTTAACATATTTATATCATCTCCGAATTAAATGGAGATATATGCTTCGAATTGGCATTCGAAGAAGTTACATTCGAAGTAACTTAGAAATATCTTTAGAAAGATTGAAGACTTTCCAGACTTAGAAGAAATAGCCGTTAGCCTGTTTCTTCTAACGGAAGTTATATGATGCGTTATTTTCGGAGGAAAATAACGGGCGAGAATGCGAAAGGGCATAAACAAAACGGTAACAAACGGAACATTTATGCTATAAATAGAGGGCCTAAAACTTACCCGATTACCTTTTCACCGCTTTCTCACAGTCAAAAACTTTTTGAGCCCCTTGAGTTCTTGAGCCCTAGCTCTTGAGTTCCTGAGCCCTAACCTTCATTTCCTCCGAACAATCCAGTGATCGTAATGGTGAAGACCAAGGGATCTGTGCCTCCTTCGGCTTTGGCTCAACAACAGGCAGCCGCAGCGGCAGCAGCGGCAACATTGGCGGCGGCACCGTCGACGCAGGCGGCGACATCCATGGCGGCAGGGGGGAGAAATCCCCAAATCGCCGATGACCAAGGTTTGTGCCCTCCATCGACCAAATATTTGGATCAGTCCTTTGAATTAGGGCCTTCGACCTGCAAAAGAGAGTCCTTGACAATCGCAGTAGGAGGAAATATTGGTGCGGGAGTTATGATTCGGAAACCGGGAAAAGAAGTAATTCCAGTGCCAAGACCCGGAGAAGTAGTAGTGTTCGAAGCCTTTTTCGAAGCAGGCTTGGGTCTCCCTGCAGTGGACTTTTTGGCGGAGGTACTCGACCTATTCCATGTAACCCTCCCCCAACTATCTCCGAATGCGGTAGCTAGATTAGCTATCTTTGAGTGGGCCTTAAGAGCCGAAGGATGTGAAGGAAGGGCTGAAATCTTCGCAGCATTACATAGAGCAACCTGCCAGCCGAAAACCTTCGTAACTCCCGGAGGTGAAAAAGTAGTAATATCTTTTGGCAGTATCAACTTTAGACTTCGGGATGAGTATGCCCTTCGCTTTCCTGCTAAAGCTATCAACGCCAGATGGTACACCGATTGGATTCTGAAATGGTTCTATGCCGAAGTTGGGGCAAGCAATCCTCTGGCCGGACCCCTTAAAGAAATCCAATTCCGAAAGGAAGCTTTGGTGCGTCCCGACGAAGGCCAATTCGAAGCCCGTCTGAACCTGCTTGAAAAAGTTAGCCGAAGGCTCAGTATGCGAGACTTGGCTGAAGAATTCATCGGTCTTCAAATTCCTCCACTGATGGCCAACTGGCCTATCATCTTCGAAGATGACTCCGAAGGCGGTCTTCGCAAAATTAACTTGACTTCAAGTCCTACAGGTAACTTCGAAACCAACATGCATTAAACATATTTACTTCGAAGAAAAAACTGACTTGAATTATTTATTTTGTAGTTTCTTCAGCCCCTGTTACTTCAGAACAGATTATAAGGGCTTCGGAAAAGATCTTGGGTGCTCCAACTCCGACTGAGAAAGAGTGGCGAATTAAACTGGTTGGGAGTTGGGAGAGATTTAACAGAGTATGGGGAATGCTGAAACTCACTCCTCCCCCTCTGATGGATTGGGTGCCTTTGGAGAAAGGGCCTCAGAAAAGGAAAGCCGAAGCTGGAACTTCAAGTTCAGCAAAAACTCCGGTGAAAAGGATGGCTCGGAAGCCAAAGAACCTCGCACCTTTAGATCCTGTACCTTCGAGCTCAAGAGCTTCGGTTTCCGACTCCCAAGAAGAAACGGGGAGGTTACTTGTGCACCTGATGGAAGAGAATGAAACTCAAAGGGCCGCACAAGCCGAAGTACCTGCGAATGTACCGGAGTCCGGAGAAAATGTTGATCAACCAAGGACTTCGGTAGTCCAAGAAGATGTAACTCAGGACAAAGTTCCTGTGAATGAAGGTGGGGTCGAAGTCACTATGGCTTCGATTCCTGAAGAAGCAACGAGGACTGCCCAGGACGATGCTCCTGCAGTCCAAGATTTAACGGCTGATTCGGATGAAGAATTAGCCTTCGATCCACCAAACAGTCCGACGATGACTCCTCCGCAAAATGCCGAAGGTAGACTTCGAATAACTTTTTGTATTTATTTGAGTATTTATACTATGTATAATACTTTTCATTATTTTACAGAGCCCACTCCTATGGAAGAAGTCCGTCAGGAGGAAATAATTCCTGGGCCTTCGACGACTTCGGAGCCAGCCCTGAGAGTTACTCAAAAGGGACCTGGAAGAGGCAAAAGACAAATAGAGCCCCTGCCTGCTATAAGCTCCGAATCAACTCCGTCTGATTCAACAGACGAGAGCCAATCTTCCAGGGAGGCTCAAACTCCAGTGGCTCCGAAGACCATAGGCCAAAGTTCCGGTCCTTCGTTGAACGAAGATGACCAAGAGGCAATAAGCATGCTCCCCTTGCTGGCTCCTTTCTTAGGGCAAACAACTGGTCTTCGGACTTTGCTCGAACCTTTGGATCGAGCTAGTCGTGACATAGGGGAGACCAAATTAGTGGCCATCCTGAGCAAGGCTGACAGGACGGAGCTTAATGCCGTTATTGAACGTACAACCTACCAGGTACGAAGTAACTGCGAAATATTATAGAATTTATCTTCGAATAAATATTTACTTTAGTTTTTATTTTGACAGCAAACTGTCTTGGCCCGAGCTGCAAGTCTATGCAATGACGAAGAAATCGCTCGGCTTCGGGAAGAAAATAGCACTCTTCAAAGGAATTTTAACATCTCTGAAAGTCGAGTGACTCAAATGGACAATATAATATCAACAGAGCGAAGGGCCAGGCAAAGCTTGGAAGCTGCAAAGAAAGAGCTCGAAGCGGAGAGGATTGTGCTTCGAGCAGAGGTTGAAAAACTGCGGGCGGAGTATGCTACTGCAGGATCTAGGCTCGTCCGACTCGAAGAGGAAGCTAGCCAACTATTGACCCAGAAAAAAACTTTGACCACTGAGAATGCTAGGCTTTCTGGGGTTTTGGACGAAGTTACTTCGACGAAGGATGCGCTGAACGAAGATAAGTTGAAGTCTGAGAAGGTGGCTGCGGAGGTTATGAATCAGTTGTTAGATGTCCTGGAGTACTTCGGTACTACCAGAACTCTCCCTTCTGATGATAACATCAGCCTTCTGCGCCGGTTGAAAAGGATCCAAGGGGTGGCGAAGCAGATGAAGACGGCGGGCATTAGATACGGAGAACTCTCCAGACAGGTGTCTGCTGTTGGTCTACTTCGCTATTACGAGGATTTGGGCCGATCAATAACTCCGGACGCAGGAAGAGGTCCAATCACCTTCGACGACGACCGACTTCTCAAACCTTCCGAAGGTGTAGCTGCTGCTTGGCGAGCCTTCCAAACTTCGTGGAGAGCCGAAGGTCGTTCTGCGATCAAGGCTTGGATTGATGAAGGCCAACGCCAGAAGCAAGTTCGGAGCCAAGCTTCGAGCAGTCAACCTCCTTCGAACCCGCAGGTTTAGGAATATTTTAGGATTTCTAACCATGTAAAGCTTTATGCTTGTAAACATTTATCAATGAAAGTCTTGTTTGTCATATTTTTAGGCTTTGCCTCTTATGGAAGATATCGAAGTGTTAGAGCTTAACAGCGAAGTTCGCTCATTGTGGAACACCTTCGAACTTCTAAAGAGTTATAAGCGTCCTCGATTTCTTATTCCTCGAGATGACTCCGGCGTTATTGCGCCCGAAGTAATCAAAGACGTATTGTCTTATATTAAAGAGGA
This sequence comes from Zizania palustris, assembly GCA_019279435.1. NCBI lineage: Eukaryota > Viridiplantae > Streptophyta > Magnoliopsida > Poales > Poaceae > Zizania > Zizania palustris. The sequence continues at coordinate 36,693,778 of JAAALK010000287.1, read as the reverse complement.
AGATAAAGAGATTGACGCAAACACCTCGTCTTCTGAAGACACTAATTGGTCCGAAGACGAAGGTGAAGCCCAAAATAAAAGATCTGAAGATCTTAGAAGCTGGGAAAGAAGCCCCGAGCGGCTTCGAACGTGGGCCGAGCTTCAACAAGAGCAGAAGGATTTTAGAGCTTCGAAGGGGAGGAAGAGAGTTAAACGTAAAGTTCTTAGAACTTCCGATGTTGGAACTAGTCGTTCCACCCCTAGCTCTCGGGACCGAAGAGGTCTTCGATTCCTTCTTGGTATAGATACCAATTTTTCATAATGTAATCTGAAAATACATTTATTTCAATAATGAATGCCGATTTAAAATTGTCTCCATATTTACTAGCCCCTCTTTGGGTATAAGCAACTTCGAACTGTATTCAAAGATGGTTATGCGCAAAGAAAAAACTTCGGAGTACAATTTTTTGGGGGTTCGGAGCCCTTCTGTCATTTAAAGATCTTTTGAAATCTTATGAAATGCCTTCGACTTTTTGTAGTCAGAAGAATGGTAACTTGGTACCTTTTTTTAACGAAAGAAATCAATTGAGATAACTTTCAGGACACTTTAGTGTCTTAAGAAATTTGTCACTTTGGACTTATATGAACAGACATTCGAAGCTCATGGCTCAAATGCTGTTTTGCTTTAGCCACCTTCGGCTATTTGTGCAGAAGTCTACCAGCCAATGGCTTGGACTTCGCAGAATTTGGCCACCTTCGGCTCTTTTTACGGATGTCTACCAGCCAATGGCTTGGACTCCGTATAATTGTAGCCACCTTCGGCTTTTTTTGCAGAAGTCTACCAGCCAATGGCTTGGACTTCGCAGAATTTGGCCACCTTCGGCTCTTTTTACGAATGTCTGCAAGCTGCAGCTTGGACTTCGCAGATTTTGGCCACCTTCGGCTCTTTTTACGGAAGTCTACCAGCCAATGGCTTGGACTCTGTAGAATGTGGTATTGGCTCTTTTACGGATGCCTACAAGCCGTGGCCTGGGCTCCGGATGGATTTCAGCCACCACACCGGAGGCTTCGACTTTATGGGTATGAAGTCCGGAAATACAGCCCAGCTTAATGACACTTCCCTCTCGGTCGACCCCACGGTTCCAGCGCGTCCGCTAGGGAAGCTGGGAGTTTATGAGGGGAAGGCAACTATCAGGGTGTATGCTTTATTAATTTAGAGGTGATTACAAGCGAATTACAAGGAGCCCTTATGCGAAGTATCGCTTTAGGTGCTCCGCATGCCAAGTATGTGCTAACTCTTCACCTTCTAAATTAGCTAATTTAAATGAACCAGGGCGCCCTGAGCGGACAATTAGATATGGACCTTCCCATTTATTGCCTAACTTCCCTGGTGCTATAATGCTTCGTAGAACAAGATGACCCGGCCTTAACTCGTTGAGCTTAACCTTTGGGTCATACCAAGTCTTCGTCTGCTGATGATACTTTGATAAATTAGCTACAGTCCGAAGTCTTGTTTCTTCTGACAAATCTAACGAAGCTTGTCTTTCTTCTTCGATGTCCGGTTCGGTGCTGCGAAATGACCCCCCTTTGAGCTCCGTTGGAGTCATAGCTTCATCTCCGAATAGTAGTCTGAACGGAGTAAAACCTGTGGACCTTGTTTGCGTAGTCCGAATGGACCACAGAATCTTTGGAAGCTCTTCAGTCCACAGTCCCTTTGATAATCCTACTATTCTTCGATTTAGCCCTGATAAAATATTTCCATTGGCTCGCTCTACGGCTCCATTCGACTGAGGATGTCTCACTGCAGCAAAACATAGTTGAATGCCTAGGTCTTCGCAAAACTTCCTGAAGGGTTCTGCGTCGAACTGTGTTCCATTATCAACTGCGAGATATCTAGGCACTCCGAACCGGCAAATAATGTTCTTCCAGAAGAATTTCTGTACATTGTTCGAAGTGATAGCTGTTAAGGGCTCTGCTTCTACCCACTTAGAAAAATATTCAATAGCTACCACTGCGAACTTCAGATTTCCCTTTGCTAACGGAAAGGGACCAATTAGATCCATACCCCATCTGGCCATAGGCCATACCGGAGCAATGACTTGAAGAGCTGTTGATGGGCGATGACTCCGTCGACCCATCCACTGGCATCCTTGACAAGTGCGGACCAAGCTCTCCGCATCAGCTGTTATTGTGGGCCAATAAAGCCCCTGGCGAAGTGTTTTTCCTGCCAGAGCTCTAGGGGCTAAATGGCTTCCACAAAGGCCTTCGTGAATTTCTCGAAGAATTTCTTGGCCTTCGGCTTGAGATATACATCGGAGTAGAGGGGAACATACTCCGGCCTTGTATAATATACCGTTGATTAACTGATAGTTTCTTGCTCTGAGCTTTAATCTTGACAATTGGGGCTCTTCGGGCAAATTTGTTCCTCCTTGCAAGAGTTCTATGATCGAATCTTTCCAATCTGCACTAGGAATGCAAAGAATCTCCGCAGAGGCAATTTGTGGCACCGAAGGTACATTGAGCTCCTCATAGAAAGCTTCGTCAGACACATCCACAGCTCCGGCTGCAGCCTTCGCTAAAATGTCCGCTTGCACGTTTTCAGCTCTTGGTATACTCCGAATGGAAATACCCTTGAAGTGTGCTTCGATCTTGCGGATTTCTTCTAAATACTTTGCAAGTTGTGGATGTCGGACTTGAAAACTTTTGTCTACGTGCCCTGCTACTATCTGAGAATCTGTTTTTATAATTATCCTTGTAGCCCCTAGAGCACGTGCTTTCCGGAGTCCCAATAAAATCCCTTCGTACTCCGCTATATTATTGGTAGACTTAAAGTTGAGTCTTGCGGAGTACATTGCTCTTTGCCCTGACGGTGAAATCAATACTACCCCAATGCCTGCTCCGGATGCTTGGAAAGCCCCATCGGAGTAAATAATCTAGACTCCGTCATCTGATTTCTCTGGAGTCAACTTCGCAGGTGGAGTCCACTCTGCTACGAAGTCTGCTAGGACTTGAGATTTGATAGCTGTCCTTGCCAGGAAAGATATGCCGAAGGGTGCTAGCTCTACTGCCCACTTTCCAATCCTTCCAGTGGAATCTTTGCTTCGAAGCATATCTCCTAAAGGATACGAAGTTGGTACAATTACATTATGAGCCAAAAAATAATGTCTTAGCTTCCTCGAAGCCATTATCAGAGCATAAACGAACTTCTCAAGTTCGGAGTATCTTGTCTTCGCTCCTGACAATGCTTCGGATACAAAATAGACAGGATTTTGGACCAACTTCCCATTGATATCCGCTTCTCTGACAAGGACTGCGCTGACAGCTGAACCTGTAGCTGCAAGATACAGGAGTAGGGTTTCGTCCGCAATAGGCACCGTGAGTGTAGCAAGATTGCTGAGATAATCTTTAATATCTTCGAAGCTTTTCTGACACTCCGGTGTCCATGCAAAATCTTCGGACCCTTTCAAAGCTTTAAATATTGGCAAGCTCCTCTCCGCAGACCTTGATAAAAACCTGCTAAGTGCGGCCAGACGTCCAGTCAGCTTTTGCACTTGCTTTAAATTCTCCGGAGGAGCCATCTTCTGCAGCGCAGTTATTTGAGTAGAGCTAGCTTCAATTCCCCTGCTTGAAACTAAGTACCCTAACAACTTTCCAGCCTTAGCTCCGAATATACATTTTTCGGGGTTAAGACGGATCCCACATGCCCGAAGGCTATTGAATGTTTCTGCTAAGTCTAGGCTATGTTGGTGCTTTAAAGCACTCTTTATTACAATATCATCCATATAGGCCTCCACATTGCGGCCTAGTTGATGACCTAGAGCCTTAGCAACTAATCTTGAAAAAGTAGCTCCGGCATTTCTTAGGCCGAAGGGCATTCTTACATAGCAGAAGACTCCCGAAGGAGTTACAAAGCTCGTCTTGATTTCATCTTCGCGCTTCAACCATATTTGATGATAACCAGAATACGCGTCAAGGAAGCTTAGTAACTCCGAACCTGCAGTGGAGTCAACTAGTTGATCAATTCGGGGCATGGGGTAGGGGTCACGTGGGCACGCTTTATTCAGAGATGTGAAATCAATGCACATGCGCCACTTCCCGGAAGACTTCTTCCTGACGAAGACTGGGTTGGCTAACCATTCTGTATGGGCCACTTCTCTGATAATCCCAGCCTTCAACAGTTTTTCAACTTCGTCCTTAGCTAGAGCAGCTCTCTCTGCGGACATCTTCCGGAGCCCTTGTCGAACAGGCCGGGCCTTTGGGTTTACAAGCAAACTGTGCTCAATAATATCCCAATCGACTCCGGTGATATCTTCGTCAGACCAAGCGAAGACATCCAAATTTTCTTCCACGACTTTTTCCAAGGAGGTTGCAACTTCATGAGGTAAATCTTTACCAAATTGAAAAGTGTATTCTTTACCATCTTTAACAATGATCTTTGTTGCAATCTCTCCTTTGGGACTTGGTCTCGGAAACGACTTCTTCGAAGCTTCGGGGGAGGCTGAAAAAATTTCTTCATTATCTTGGACACTATTTACTTGCCTCAGATCGAGAGGAGGACCATGACCATATTCTGCCCTCCGAGCCATGGCTTGATCTCCGAAGATTGTCAGGACTCCTGCTTGTGTGGGCATCTTCATGCACAAGTAGTTGTGATGCGCCACAGCTCCGAACTGATTCAACATGCCCCGTCCGAAGATGACATTATAAGCATACGGGGCATCTACCACATCAAAGATAACTTCTTCAGTTCGGGCTAGTAAACCTTCTCCGAAGGTTACTTCCAAGCCTATCTGGCCAAGTGCATCAAGCGGAGGTCCTGCGAAGCCTTGCAGAGGACGAGCCGCTGGGAGGAGATGCTTCCGGGAAATGCATAACTGATCGAAGGCTTGCACAAAAATGATGTCTGCCGAGCTACCTCCGTCAATTAGCACCCTTCGGACTTCAGTCCCTGCAATATCAGCAGTGATAACCAATGGATCTGCATGCGGGAACTTAATACCAGCTGCATCCTCCGCAGAGAAAGATATTGGAACATGAGACCACTCCGGCATTGCAGCTGCAGATGACGAAGTCCCAATATGGCCTACCTCCCGAACGTACTCTCTTCGCTGTCTCTTGGACATGCTTCCGAGGGTACCTCCTCCGGAGATAGGGAGAACTACTATCTTTCCTCTATCTTGCCCTTCTTCTTGCTTCGGAGGTGGCATAACATTGGCCACCGGAGGGTGCCTTGCAGCATCAAAATTTTCTATCCGCGCCACAGCCTGGACCGGGTCTGGGCGCGCTGCTGCTGGACTTCGGTCGGTACTGCCTCGACCCGAAGTTCTTTCCAAGTATTCTCCCCTTAGGGTAAGGATAGCCTTGCAAGTGTCAGTTGCATGGCTTCGATTCTCTCCATGAATACAACAAAAAAGGGTCTGGCCCTTGCCAGCCGTTTTCCCTGGCGACCTCCAGCCGCTGGACTTGTTCCCCGCAGACTGTGGAGCTCTTGGTGCAAACTTCTGTGGGGGTGCAATGTTCAAGACTTCAGAGCGAGGGTGCTTTTGCCCTCTTCTTCGATCATGCTGCGCTTCGAAGACTGGTTCTTGCGGCTGTGCCGAAGTCTTCACCTCTGTTTTAACTTCTTGCAATACCGTTGAAGCAGCAGCAGTCCTCCGAAGCCAACCCTCTTCTGACCTCGCATACTCTTCGAAGTATGACATCAGCTGTGATACTGTGGTGATGCTCTTCCGATGCAGTTTATCCAGAAGGCCTTTATGACTGACGCCTTCCCGAGCCGCATCAACCACTGAGGATGTGGACAGCCCCCGAATTTGCGACTTCGTGTGAGCGAAGCGCTTGAAGTACTGCCTCAATGTTTCTCCGGGGAGCTGTTTCACTTGGAAAAGGCTTCCTGTTGACATGGGAGGCACGAAGGTGCCCTGAAAGTTACTTATAAACTTCCTCTTCAACTGTGACCACGAATTGATTGATCCTGGCTTTAAAGACCAGAACCATCTCAACGCCACTCCTTGAAGGGCTAACGGGAAGCACTTCGCCATAGTATTTCTGTCTCCGCCGCTAGCCTCAATCGCTAGGGCATAAGAACGCGCGAACTCTCCGGGATCTTCATCTCCGGCATACTTACAGAGCTTCGAAGTTTTGAACTTTGGATCGAAGCGAACCTTCTGCAGCTCAGGATGCAACGGAGATTCATTGTCATAAGAGGCGTTCTCCGGGGCTTCGGGATAACCAAGATCGTCGTCTTCGGGCACTTCGGGGATAGCTGGGGTGGCTTGAGAGCGAAGCCTGTTCGCAGCCTCTTGTCGCCACCTCGCTACCTCAGCTTGAAGGTTGGCCATTTGAGTGGCCATGTCTCCAAGGCTATCTTCATCTCCTCCGGAAGGACCTTCCGGGTCTTGAGAACTGGTATGATCAGTTCGAATCGGGATGGAGGGTGGTGGAATAACTCCGGACGGTCGGAGTATGGAAGGGGTTGGCGGAGAGGTTTCATATCCTCGAGGGATAGAAGCCCCTTGCGGAGTTTGGGGTGGAGGGATAGTCGAAGACCCTCCGACTTCGACTGTGTCGAAGGGTATCTCTCCGGAGATCCGAGAGGACCTCCGAGTGGGATTGCGAGGTGCGCTCCGCTTAGGAGGCATGATGTAGGAAGTTGGTAGAGAACGAAGTTTTTTGGACTAAGTTCCCCACGGACGGCGCCAACTGTTGGCGTAAAAGATTACGCTAACAGGTTTCTGTAGAAAAGAAACTAACAAACGAAGTGTTTGTGAAGCAAACTGTTCCAAGCCTCCGAAAGGATAATAGCTTAGAATAGTTCGAAAGTGTGTATTGAATCACTTGTCTTTGGTCCCTCTTACAGGGTAAAATGGGGGGTATTTATAGGCCTAAACATTAAGGAAAAGACCTATTTACCCCTCTATTACAACCGACATTAAGGAAACTATTCGGTTTCCTTAATAGGGCTAAAATGGTAAAAGACTAATCTAATAGGATAGAAGATAAGTCTTCCATCTTAGCTGGCAGAAAAGATCTTGAAGGGCTTTAGTTCGAAGTCATACTTCGAACTAGTGCCTGTCTTCGGGCTTCGAATGGGGTTCTGAGCATCTTCGAAGATGATCTTCGGACAATCTTCGAACTGGTTGGCTGTCTTAATGCTGCTTCGGCAATAACCCCGAAGATGAGATATTTTCCCCCAACAGAACTATTGCTACTTTATGTGGGAACGGTTAGAGGTTGGGACCTCTATCCGTGGGTATTAAGCACTTAGAATTTATAAACTATAAATATTCCCTTGAGAGCCATAGCCGCTCTTTGTATTCTGCATCTATACTACTTCCAAGACTTGCTGAGTACTCTTGAGTACTCACCCTTGTTGTTTTACACCCCCCACACCAGAGTTGCTAATCTTCAGAGGATGTCAAGAATCTTGAAGGTGAAGATGAAGTTGTTGCCGATGAAGATATAGAAGATTAGGGTTTCGGGCCTAGTCCCCAAGTGGTGTTTGGATAGTAGTACATGCTTGAGTGATGAAATGCTTCCGCTGTGTTTTTGTAATGATTGTTGCTGCGAGGTATGCCTCTTTAGTAGCTTTTGTCATATTTAATTATTGTAATTTTCCTTCTGCAATGTACTACTGTCGAATGGAACAATGTCAACGACGATATTGTTCGTCTTCGATGACGTACCGGCTCGTCCCGCTCGATGGTATTTCCGAGTCCCGAGACGGGTCGTTACACGCCTCTTCAGAATAGAAGGCTCCTGGTACACCCTGGTGACAAGGCTTATATGAAAAGCATACACTCCGAGGTCGAATCCCATTGCGAAGTCCCGTATACACTTTGGTCTTGATGGGAAGCTTCGAGTTCTCCCCCTCGGAACATAGCAGCCGTTACCGATGACTTCACACTCTCCACCTGTCAAAGTCTCTTTTCGGAGCATCAATCTCTATCAGGATTATTTCTCCCCAACAATATTATATTTTACGCTACATTTGAGATATTAACATATTCAAATATATCATATTTAATTATATTAATATATAGTTTGAATATAATAATATTATTTTATTATAACATAAAAAATAAACTTGTACAGATTGGTATCTAAATATTTCGTTGTAAAAGCCAAAATCATGGGAACGGAATTACAAGCTTGATTATATTACAGCCATCCATATGGTCACGGGGAAGGAAGAAATAGTCTACTTCGAGCCTGGCCTGAACAGAAGACTTGGCCCGTGAGACCGTGACTAGTAGCATCAGAAGAAGGCCTACTCGGCGTGCGTCACTGGGCCCAGGACACAGTGCCACGCATCTCGCGAAGCGCGTGCTGCCGGTGATTGGTTTCTCGCTTAAAACACGGGCCGCCGCGGCTCTCCGTCCGTGTGCCTCATCCGAAACCAGCGCGGGGCGGTGGGTGTTTCGCCTCCGCGATATTGGGCGTGTTTGGAGAGTAACCGAGCCTGAAACACACACAAAAAGATTTGTTGATTGCTCTTCTCTTATTGTTATCAACGTCTACACCAAACACTTATTTATAGTGCAAATTACAATCTAAACATGAAAGAAACTAAACTTGGAAGAAAAAAAACTGAAATGAAACATACTCCTTAAACATAGAAAATAAAAGCAACAATGAAAGCATCTGCCATCCTAGCCACAAATCAAAGATACGCTCGAATGATCTCTTTCCAAACGAGGTCAATGTAATATCTAAAAAAGGGAAGTTAGATTTATTTCTTAACAATCACCCCTAAACCTAACATTACCATGTGCGCCGACTCACAACAGGCACGACTCCTCATCGGCATCTGCGAGGAGGACCCTCTCCTTCTTCAGCTCCTGGCAGTTCCTAGCGATGTGGCCACGAGCACCACAGTTGAAGCACATCCCTCGGTTGCGGCGCTCCGAACGCCGGCTGGTCCCCGAGCACATGCTTGCATTGTCGGCATCCTCGTCATAGTTGCCGCTACGGCCAACATCCTTCTTGTCATTGCCACGACGTGCATCATTGCCACGCGCCCGCTCCTTGCTGCTATGCTGATGTCGTCGCTCCTTCCATTGCTCCTCAGTGAGCAGCAAACGCCCAGCACCCCCCGTATCGCGGGACTCCTCCGCCACGCGCAACTGTCCAACGAGCTCCTCTACGGACATGGTGTTGAGATCTAGAAGCATCTCGATCGCTACCGCGATCTGCTTCATCTTCTTTGGGACCACGCGTAGGATCTCCTTCCCCACGCGATTGTCCTTCATTTCCTCGCCAAGCTCACGTAGGCTAGCGACAAGCCCGTTGATGCATATCGTGAAGTCGTCGACGAACTCCCCATCATGGAACGTGGCATTCTCAAACTCCTTCAAGAGACATTGCAAGTTCGCAGATTTTACTCGATCATCGCCGATCCTCATCGTCTTCATCGCATCACATGCTTCTTTCGCCGACATCTTTATGGCGAGCCCGACCTTTATCTCTGATGGCACCGCGCGTAAGATGGCGGCCAATGCCCGCTGATCCTTGGCGCGCTCGACGCTGATGGCCTCCACAGCATCCCAGAGCTCCAACGCCTCTAGGCTCACCTGCATGATCAATGACCACTCATGATAGTTGGTCTTGGTCAGCAGCGGTAGCTCAATTGCACTAGTGTTGAAGGCGACGCTAGGCTTCTACGGAGTGCCAGACATCTTCATTCCTCGCTCTGATACCAAATGTCAGTAGAGCCCTCAGCCGAGCTTTCTTAGCTGAGCCATCTGGCGAGAACAGAGACACACACAAACAAATTTGTGGACGCAACTTTATTGCTCTTCTCTTGTTGTTCTCAACATCTACACCAGACTTATTTATAGTGAAAATCCAATCTAAACATGGAAGAAACTAAACTTGGAAGAAAAAACCTGAAAAGAAACATGCTCCTTAAACATAGAAAATAAAAGTATCAATGAAAGCATCTGCCATCTAGCACAAATCAAATATACACTCGAAGGATCTCTTTCCAAACGAGCTCAACATAATATTAAAAAGGGAAGTCAGGTTTATTTCTTGTTATTCATCTTATTGTTTCGTCGGCCGGCAAGGCTGCCACTACCGGTGCGTCATGCGACTCGTGCGCGCGGTGGCGCTCGGGCGGGTCGCGGACGAGGGTAACCAGTGCTCCTATCGCCTCCTTCCTTTTTGGTGATGATCTTGAAAAAACAAAAAAAACTATGTACAAGGTTGTTGGACGGAAGTACATGGGTTTCTCCGCTCCTTCCTTTTTAGGATGAGGACGATGTTTGCCGTGTTCAAACGAGAAAGGTTGCCAGACCAAAGGAAGTAGAAGGCATTAGTTGTGCGCGTAAGACATTCTTTCATCGTTTGTCAACAAGCTTTGTAGAGGTTTCCATTGAAGCCATCTTGGCCCGAGGCTTTATCCTGAGGGAGGTCGTCAATTACCTCTTTAATTTCGCCTTCCATGAAAAGAATGTTCAAATCTGTAAGGTCTACATGTGGCAGAGTTAAGTGATTCTAAGCAATTACCGCTTCTCTAGGTGAAGAGGTGTCCATGACTCTTTTGAAATAGCCATCAATAATTGTATGCTTATCTTCTTGGGCAATGGCCCAAATATGTTGATCACTTTCTCAGAGGCATAATATTCTGTTTTTTCTTTTTCTTTAGTTTATGTGCACATGGAAAAATTTTGTGTTCACGCCACCTTCTACGAGACATGTTAATCTTGCACTCTGCTTCTTCCGGAAATATTCTATCACTACAGGGCTAAGAATCATGTGTTTAAGTTGCACCCCGAGTTGAGACTTATCTTAGGAAAGGGACAAACAAAGCTCGCGACGCATATACATGGACCCGCATATATAAAAAATATTATATGATATATTACTTCCAGAAGATAATATGTCGTCAATATCAAATCTAAGTGTTAAATCGAATAATCGATTTTTTATAAGACAACGTAAAATTGTAAAATTCTCTGTATAATTGCTTTTTCATCATTGTTTTTCGTGAGGACAATGTAGCAACGTTTGGTGCGCTGTTGACGCAACATTTCCTTCATTTGACTATTGCATCATGTATGGCAGGCTCTATTATTTGCTGTGCCCTGCAGCCACATACCATCAAGAGGTTAGATTCACTGGGACTGCACATGTATGATGTATGATGGGAGTACCAATACAAGGCTGACGAGACAGGATAGAACAAAAGAAAATAATTCGCGCAGAAGGAGAAGAGAAGAATACATGAGAAGCAAATTGCCGAGAGGTACAAACAGCACTGGGGATTACGATCAGTTTGTTCTGTACTTGGGGCTCTGACGCTCTGTTTTGGGCAGTTTGGTTTGCGGAGCAGAGTGAAATGAAACGAGACGATTTCACTTTTAAACGTGTTTAGTTTGAAGAAGTAGAAGTATGATTCAATGAAATGAACCGCGGTTTGTGCGGGCACTGGCTGGGGCGCGGGCGTGGCCGGGGCGCGGCGCATTCTAGGTGTCAGTCGGTCGCCCATCGGTCGACTGACTTCCACGTGGCGTCAGTCAGTTGGCTAAGTGTTGATTGGTTGTCAGTCCGCTGATGATTGATCAACTCGATGTTATTTTTGCAATTTTTTGAATCCGATATACAAATTTGATTTTTTTAAAATATATATATATATATATTTTTTAAAAAATTCCTTGCAGAGCGAGGTGTCTGTCGTCTGTCGTTTGTGACTCAGTCTCGTGTTGCAGCATGCGCAAGTTCCGCGTCTCACGCACTCACGAGGCCGTGTCGTGCGTTGCGTGGCGTGGCGTGGCCGTGGCGGCGGGAGCGGGTGAATTTTCGCCGGAATGGCGACGCCGCGAGGCGACGATAGAGACCCATCTTTTTCTTCTGGATTTCTGACGCCTTCTCTGTGATTCAGAGATCGACGCCCGACGACGAGTTGGACAAACCATGTAGCCGGTGACATGATGCGGTAACGTCGTGCAGCTCATGGACGAACGGTACAAGTTTTTTTTTTTCCTCGCCATTGCTCCGTCCTGAACGGCCCTGGACCGATCCTGGCAGCGCGCGGCGCGTGATCGCAATGATAGAACCCTCGCCTACTTACTCGGTTGCTTCACCATCTCACCGACGACGAACTGATGAAGGCAATGCGAGCACATGGAATCGTGGGTGGATTCACATGGAAATGGTTGGGCTATTTATTAATGGAGTCCGAATGAACATGCTCAGGTTTGATTGTGACCTACGCCGTTGGAGGAACAGGCACGGTGCTAAACTGTTACGCGTTGTTTCTTTAATTATTAACATTTTCAACACGTTCTCATGCAGCAATAAGTCAATATTTTATTCATGCTCAGTTAGTTGTAGCCCTTTTAATAAAGGAAAAAGTATGAATTATATCCTTAAAGTATTGCTGAAGTTTGAATAACCCTATAAAGAATTTTACCGTATGAAAAACACACACGGTATCGAAAAATAGCTCAACCTACAACTTTGAAGGGTGGTTTTGCTGATGTGGTGAAACCGTGAGCGGTTCTGCTGATGTGGCGTTGGTGACGTGACAGATTAATGAAAAAGTCTAAATTACACCCTCCAACTTTGTATAAAGTAAAAAAAATAGAATAGAAAAATATGGGACAAAAAATAAATCCACTTGGTTTCAGACTTGGTACAACCCAAAATCACCATTCCTTTTGGTTCGCACAACCAAAAAATTATTCAGAAGGTCTGAATAACCCCCTAAACAAATAAAAAATATTTTAAAACTAATTTCTATTTTTTAAATAATTCTTTTTTATTTTATGAAATTCAAGATAGTGTTGAAACCTTTAAAAATTTATAACTAATTTATTTTAACTTTAAATTTGACCATTCAAATTGCATATTTTTTTTTGAAAATGTAATCTACATAATAAAAATAATTTCACACATAATATGATTAATCTTATATATTTTTTATAATTAATTAATTTTATGTGTACTTTCTGAAGCCCCTGAGGAGGCCATTTTCATCGGGGAAACTTTTGTTTTTATTCATGTGTAGCAAGTCAAGTCATCTAAGTTTATTGTTTGACAGGGGCAATAATAAATATTTATTTTAGAATATTGTCAGGAAGGGGCTATAAAAAACTATGGTGCAAGTTTTTATTAAACTAAAAAAGTTAATTAACTAATGAGATACACTTACATATACAATACATGGTTCACAATCTTGAAATAATGCAAGAGAATAAAGAAGTTTCATACAGAAAAATTAAAATTTTAAAAATATTATTTTTTATTTCGAATATTTTTTTAAACATGTAAGTGTATTTCAGGGGTTAATTAACTTTCTTTAGTTTAGTAAAAACTAGTACCATATTTTTTATTGCCCCTTTTCAGTTACATTATAAAATAAATGTTTACTATTGTCTCTATCAAAAAATAAACTTAGATAAATTGACTTGCTACACATAAAGAAAAACAGGAGTTTCCTTGATGAAAAGGGGTTCCTCAGGGACTTCAGAAACTACACGTCAAATAAATTAATTATAAACAATATATAAGATTACCTATATGGCGTGTTAAATTATTTTTATTATGTAGATCACATTTTCAAAAAAAATGCAATTTGAATGGTCAAATTTACAATTAAAATGAATTAATTATGAATTTTTAAAGGTTTCAACATTATTTTCGATTTTCAGAAAATAAAACAAAATTATTAAAACATATAGAAGTCAATTTTTAAATATTTTTTATTTGTTGGGGGGTTATTCAAACTTTAGTCAAAATTGGAGGGTGTAATTCATACTTTTTCATTGATCTGCCACATCACCAGTGCCACGTCAGCAAAACCACTCATTGTTTCGCCACATTAGCAAAACCGCCCTTCAAAGTTGTGGTTGAGCTATTTTTCAATACCGTGGGTATTTTTAGACGATAAAATTCTTTAGGGGTTATTCAAATTTCAGTGATACTTTGAGGGTGTAATTAAGACTTTTTTCCTTTAATAAATTTGTATGCATACTCTTAGGAGAAAGTAATCTCATTGTGCATATAAGAAAAGTATTTTGTCTAAACAAGATACTTACTTCAAGACTTTGAAGGTCACGGTTCTCAAATGAAGATATTCTGAAAGTGGGATTAAAAATACAAAGGGTTTTCAAGAATTGCCTCCCCTTCAGCATCATGCTAGTTCGAAGGGTTGCCGTCACCTCATAAACAGAACTCATATTGTCGATTATAACTGTTGGGGGAAAATACTTCATCCTCATGATCCTCAAGATTCCAAGATAAAGGCAAATCATAATCTCAGAGCCTAAGACTTGTCTCTGGATTGAAGTACTTGAAGTCGAAGAGTCTATCTATGCTCCGGTCTGAAGAGACCTTTTGAAAGGCTTTACCTCCGAAATAGAAAACAACTAGAAGGGTGGGACATCTACTTTGGCGACATCCTTCGAATAGATTTTACCATATTAACCCTATACGGGATACTGAAATAGTTTCCACTATGTCGGTTGTAATTGAGGGGTAAAAATGTATTTTCCCCAGAAGTTTTACCTATAAATACCCCCTTCTCACTCTGTAATAGGCATCGAATATTCAGATATTCAATACACACTTCGAACTATTCCGAGCTATTATCCTTTTCAGAGACTTGAGATAGTCCGCATTCACAAACACTTTGTTTGTCAGTTCTTGATCCTATAGAACCTGTTAGCGTAATTCGTTGCGCCAACAGTTACTAAAGGGTAATTAGTATTGTCCCGTTATATTTTTACTTATAAATATCAGTCCTTTATTGTAAAAAGGATTTGGGGTTGTAATCTGAATCCATAAACACTTACTGAATATAGTGCTATTATTCACTACAAATGTCTTAATCAAGATAAACTACTTGAAACCCTTGGATACTAACAAATCTATTAGTGTTAATTCTATTCCACCAATAATGTATACATAAATAGATACGTACGTATACGTGCATGTATATATACAAGTCTAAAACAACATCATAACGACAGAAACGTTAACCATCAATGTCACAAACTCTATGTCTAAATCAGTAAAACAATTCTCGCTGTATGCGTACACAATTCGACGACTCTATCATGGCGACGCCTATTTAATGCAGCTGAGTCGTGTTGGACAGGCCGTCGTCTGGTCGTTCGAGGGCACGAGTGATGTCTCTTAGTCAAAATTCTTGTGTTAATATTAGTTGTTTTAAATAGAATTATATATATTAAGATAATATTAAATATAATTTATTGTTTTTTATTAACCTCTTTACTATCTTAATTGGTTACGGCAATGGAGAAAGTATGCAGTATGGTAATACTCACTCCGTCTGTTTCTCGGAGGTTACCAATCCCCACCAGTTTGTAGGGTCAATGTTGTAATTCCCCTCTGCTTGTTTTTTTTTGGCGTTGAAAGATTCCAACTCTTTTCCACGATTAATCCACCTATCGATATCTAAACAAAGCCCAAGTAATAGTCGTGAACCCGAAGCCTGACAGCTAAGAAAACGATGTCTTAGCGGGAGAATCAAATAACAAAACTTCCGTGAAGTCTTCTTCCTATTAATCCATCTCAAACATATTTAGATTGAGACAGCGGCTCGAGTTAATATGTGTTAGCGTTTCAGGCCTTTCAGCTCCTACACAACATTAGCCTATATCGATCTCATCTCACGTTCGGACGTTCATGCACATCTGACGCATCCTTATAACGATAGATCCCTCTCTATCTCAAAAAATAAGTCTAAGAGAAGATGACTACTCTCCATTATAAGAGACTCGTATGTAAGCTCATCGATTCGCCCGACCCAATTAACCCAATAACCTTCTGCTGCTATTCTATCAGAAAAAATACCACCGTACATGCTGCATGAAACTCCACTCACTCTTATCTCGGGCAGTAAAACTGAAGGATTATTGGGAAAATGAAGGCCGGAGATGGCTGTTACTTCAATTGAGAGGAGAAGAGAGTTGACACAGAAGAATGCGATAAGAAATGGTTAGTTTTTTCGGCCCTGTCGATGAGAAGCAACGAGCTAATCAAAAGTTGGAACATGCTACCTACTCCGGCGCGAACATTATGCACGATGATGTTGGTGCACATAAAATAGTGTGCAAATTGCAGGGAAAAAAACGAGGGGACCAGTGTACTCTCTCTGTGGCTCGGTGCAACCGGCACACGTCGGCATCACTCCTGGCCTTGTTCCATTTCAACGCCCCGTCGTTTCCAACCCTTTGACCCGCTCACCTCCAAGAGGAGAGAAGCCGGCACAAGCGAACCAGAGCGAACGCACCACCGGATTAAAGATTCAAACACGACTGCACGAGAGCTCAATTACCAAACAGAGATCACAAGAAAGAAAGCAGAGCAGCCGGCCGGCCGGTGCGAGGAGGGAGGGCCGGAGGGGAGATGGACGTGAAGCGGAGCCGGAGCCCACGGGCTCCGCTCGACGCCGACGACGACAAGAAGAGGGCGGCCGGGTGGCGCGGCGGCCTCCGGCCGCACGTGGTGCTGGTCGGGTTCCTCGTCACCCTGCCCATCCTAGTGTTCGTCTTCGGCGGCCGCTGGGGCTCCTTCGCCTCCTCTTCCTCCTCATCATCAACGACCACCGCCTCCGTCCCCAACGTCGGCGGTCGCCACGTCGTCGCCGGCGGCGTAGCCACGACGCGAAGTAAGCTCCGTTTTATCTTTTCGCGGTTTGAGCCCGTGAATTTTGTGAAGACGATCGCGTCCAACACAAGGCAACGAAGCTAACTCGTTGACTGCTACCCCGCGAAGGAATTATGGTTCCCCGCAGTCTGATAGGATCGCCCATGATAAACAAACATCTGCTGTCGTAAGCAGTTCCTGCCTGCAAGACATTGGAACGGCAATACTGCATACAGATCTGGCAATCTGGTTTGGTTTAGATGGTACTAGAATTTTGGACTCTGTTTATGAGTTTATCAGGCCCAGTGCTGTACTGCTGTCCTGTGCTGATGCCATCACACACCCCAGTGACCAGTGACCAGTGTGTCGGTAGCTTGCCCCGGCAGGATGGCCTTCCAAAAGGTCCCAGCTTTCTTGCTTTCTTTGCTTTAATGAAGATCGTCCTAGCTATTTAATTTGAGGGGTCCCTGGCATTAGCAGACAAACATCTCGGTTAGGCTTAGGCCTCATGAAAGTAAAACAATCGAGTCTCCATAGTCCATACTACTATACTAGTGGTCTTAGAGGATAATTTACGTCGAGCATTTGCTAGCAACAATGCCGGAAAAAACTCAGTTGAGTCATGGCAGTTCTTCAGCAAAGTAGTTTTTTGTGGGTATATGCATGGAACCGGTTTTGAGCTGAAATAGACGGTGAAACGCTTCCTCCCTTTTTGACAAAATCATATGCTTTGACGTTTGAAGCGCATGGCTATTTGATGCTGAACCCCTTTCTTCTGCAAATGCTTAATTTCCATGTTCCTGCAAACCTTTCTGCAGGAACTGAAGCACCGAAAAATGACACTGCACCAACGACATCCCTGTCCCAGGACAAGCTTCTTGGAGGATTACTCTCGGCTGCATTCGAAGAATCGTCCTGTCAGAGCAGATACAAATCGTCTCTCTACCGGAAGCAATCCCCTTTCGCTGTGTCCCCTTACCTGGTGCAGAAACTGCGCAAGTACGAGGCGTACCACAGGAAGTGCGGCCCTGGCACGAAGCGTTATCGGAAGGCCATCGAGCAGCTCAAGGTAGGCCGCAACGTCGACGACGCAGAGTGCAAGTACGTCGTCTGGTTCCCCTGCAATGGCCTCGGCAACCGCATGCTCACCATCGCCTCCACCTTCCTCTACGCCCTCCTCTCCGACCGTGTCCTGCTCATGCAAGTGGCGCCGGAGCAGGAGGGCCTCTTTTGCGAGCCGTTCCCCGGCAGCTCGTGGGTGCTTCCCGGAGACTTCCCCCACGACAACCCACAGAACCTGCACATCGGCGCGCCGGAGAGCTACGCCAACATGCTCAAGAACAACGTCATCCGCAACGACGACCCCGGCAGCGTGCCGGCGTCGTCGCTGCCGCCGTACGTCTACCTCCACGTCGAGCAGTTCCGGCTGAAGCTGTCCGACAACGTCTTCTGCGACGAGGACCAGCTGATGCTCGGCAAGTTCAACTGGATGATACTCAAGTCTGACAGCTACTTCGCGCCGGCGCTGTTCCTGACGCCGATGTACGAGAAGGAGCTCGCGAAGATGTTCCCGCAGAAAGAGGCGGTGTTCCATCATCTTGGAAGGTATCTCTTCCATCCCACGAACAGAGTCTGGGGAATCATAAGGAGATACTACGAGGCGTACCTTGCCAGAGTCGACGAGAAAATCGGGTTTCAGATCAGGATCTTCCGGGAGAAGCCGATAAAATTCGAGAACATGTATGATCAGCTGATGAGATGCGTCAGGGAGCAGCAGCTATTGCCGGAGCTCAGCACGGCCGAGCCGGCGAACACGACCGCCGATGCTGGGAAGGTGAAGGCCGTGCTGATCGCCTCTCTCTACTCCGGATATTACGAGAAGATCCGTGGCATGTACTACGAGAGTCCAACCAAGACGGGTGAGATCGTCGCGGTGTACCAGCCGAGCCACGAGGAGGAGCAGCAGTACACGTCCAACGAGCACAACCAGAAGGCGCTGGCCGAGATATATCTGCTCAGCTACTGCGACAAGATCGCCATGAGCGCCTGGTCAACGTTCGGCTACGTGGCCTACAGCTTCGCCGGCGTGAAGCCGTGGATCCTGCTCCGGCCGGACTGGGACAAGGAGAGGTCAGAGGTGGCCTGCGTCCGGTCGACGTCGGTGGAGCCGTGCCTGCACTCGCCGCCGATACTCGGGTGCAGGGCGAAGAAGGAGGTCGACGTGGCCGCCGTCAAACCCTACGTCCGCCGCTGCGAGGACGTTGGATTCGGTCTTAAGCTGTTCGATAACTAACTTTCCGAACAGAGCATGACTTCTGCAGCTTGACGCTCCGAATTCTCGTATGTTTCGTCGTGACCATGCCCTGTGGATAAATTAGGCCTTTTGGAGATTCGTTGTATTCGTTTCGATTCATGTACACATGAAAATTGCACGAATGTATTATATACTGTATTCAAATTCGTTCTTCATAATACAATTCGGATATACGTATACTCGTACAGTCGTACAGATCGCTTCTCTAGTTTCTTTTATTTTTCAGTAGAGCCGCAGAGGGGAATGGCGCACGCCGGCGGACTGGCGGTGGTCATGTTCGTGGCCACCTTGACGTTGCAGTGAGCAGAGCCTGCCCGGCCTGACGCCGTGGATAATGTTCAGGTCGGAGAACCACGCCGTGCCGATCGAGCCGTGCTTCCATCAGCATCAGGCTCCCTACTACGACTGCAAGTCTGCAAGGCGAATACATGGATGCATTCTTTTCTCCACCATGTACTTGATCCAAATGTAGATAATCTAATTGATTTGTGATCAACTGCTAAAATCAATAGTATGATAAAGTAGAGTTTCTTACTGTATTATGACTTTTTTTACTGTGGCTATATAATGGGCCGGAATCTTGTAGTTGATGACTATGCGGAGGCTCCTTCAATTCGCCTTAGAGACTTGCTCACTCGAGAGTGTTGGACTGTTGTCCGTTGGTTAGATAAGATGAAGTCAAATCTTCGACAGATTTTGTTGCTAGGGGTATGTCCAATCTTGTGATTAAAGATGATTTCTATGATATTAAATGCACTGTCACCTAAACAAGGTAGAAGAGGTGGAAGGTAAGTCAAGGATGAGAGAGAGGAGGAAATCGTTTCTTGACGAAGAAACGAGTCTGGCTCATGCAACTAAACACAAAGAAATCGCTCGTAACGCCTTGAGGTGTAACGACCCGTCTCGGGACTCAGAAATACCATCGAGCGGGACGGGCCAATACTTCATCGAAGACGAACAATATCACCGTTGACATTGTTCTATTCGACAGTAGTACATTACAGAAGGAAAATTACAATAATTAAATATTGCAAAAGCTGCTAAAGAGGCATACCTCGCAGCAACAATCATTACAAAAACACAACGGAAGCATTTCATCACTCAAACATGTACTACTATCCTAACACCACTTGGGGACTAGGCCCGAAACCCTAATCTTCTATATCTTCATCGGCAACAACTTCATCTGCGCCTTCAAGGTTCTTGACGTCCTCCGGAAGATTAGCAAACTCTGGGGTGGGGATGTAAAACAACAAGGGTGAGTACTCAAGAGTACTCAGCAAGTCTTGGAAGTAGTATAGATGCAGGATACAAAGAGCGGTTATGATTCTCAAGGGAATATATAGTTTATAAACTCTAAGTGCTTGATACCCATGGATAGAGGTCCCAACCTCTAACCGTTCCCACATAAAGTAGCAATAGTTCAAAAGCTAATTCAACTCTCACATTCTCACCAACCGAGATTACTTTGCAACAAATCCCAACATCACTTTCCATCCATTCCACAAGTCACATTTCTTTTCATCAATTCCACATATCACGACCATCATCTTATCATCATAACTCATCATTATATCGGTACTAGCTTACCCATCCATCGGGGAAGTGTTCCCATTATCAACATCTCATCCCAATTCATTTTAACGCTCAACTAGTTATTACATCTCACATCGCTCCCTATGAAGCCTTTCGACTTCCCGCTCCACACAGGAACGTTATCCAACTACACAGGCTAGTCGTATACCCAACGGTATACTCTGGTAACGTCCCAACCCATTTCCCATTTAGTTGAAAACAAGTAAACACTACGCTAGGGAAGATACATGAAATCACTTGCCCATATCCGTGGGCACGGCTGTTCGAACAGTTCATACTTCAGCTGAAGGTGCACACTTTACCCTTGCGACTCAAACTCCACTCCATGCTAGCTAGGCAAGGAGGTTCGAGACAAAGACTTTCCAAAGCAAACCTAGGATACCCCACTGCCACCTAGATGGATTTACGGTCAAGGATCCGGAAAGTACGTCTTCCTTCTTCTCCTCAGGCAATCACACGGGTGCTCCACTCCCAACTCCTCGAATCACAACCACAATCTCGTGCCCGTTAGGGACTTTTCAAGTAATACCATGAGCCACCCGGTGATTCCACATCCATCGGCAATCAGGCTATCCCAAACTCACTAAGTACTAGCCTAGGGGCACCTCTCACGTACCCACAAGGTTGCACGATGTTGTGCTCATGCTTTCCCAAGGAATCGGTCCTTAATAGTCTTTGTAACACACACAATTTCATTTCACACAATACATTTGTAAAATAACATCATCATCACCCATTCTACATCTAGTCGTAATGTTTTGATATAAGTGCGTAAGTGTATGTGTAGTGCACCCATTTGACAAGGAATGTGCTAAAAATAATTAAAAGAATAAATTAAATCATGGATGTCAAATAAATCCTAGAGCGACAAGGTAAACATGGTATTCAATTATCAAGGAGGCTTGTTAACAAGCGTAGATTTTATTTGTCTTAATTGCCCAAGCAATTGACTAATAGTGTACGTGAGTGTTTAATCCTAAACATGCATATATAAATTTTGTGGAACAATCAATGCAATAGGATCAAGGATGTTCAAAGGAAGACTTGCCTTGAACCGTGTGGTACTCGGGATCTTCGGGATCGTAGCCTCGGGTGTCTTCGGCGTCGGCAACTATAGTACAAATAACATTATATAAATAAAATACGCAAAAAGTTTTGGGAAAAATAATTTTATACTACTCTAAATCAAAGTTTATAATTTTAGAAATTTATAGAAATTTGAACGGTGTTAATCGGAGCTATAACGAATTTTATATGAATTTTTGAAGTATAGACATTTTTCTGAAATTGACAAAAGGTATTGTGTGCTATTGGACTGAATTGGGCTAGTGCTGTTTTAATTCCGAAAAATGAAAAAGATCACTATTCACTGCTATTGGGCCAGCCCGGGAAGCAGTGCGCAGTGCACACGCAAGGGGCAGGTCGGTGGGGCCCACTGCTAGTGCCTGCGAGCTGCTGGCGCGCGCGGCCCCACCTGGCAGCAGCACAGGGACAAAAGGAAGCAGTGGCCGGAGGTTGAAGACGATGCGGACGGCTGAAACTTCTTCAGGGTATAACTTCTACGTTTTAACTCCGATTGAACCCAAATTTTAACCGTAGGTTAAACATACCATGATTAACAAGATCTACGGTTGGATTTTCAATTAGAGCTACGGTTTACTCATAATTAAGAAGGGGGTAAAATGGCAGAGGGGTGGCATTGGGGGCGATGGGGGTACTCCGACGACCAACGACTGGGGTTTTCACGGGATTAGCGCTAGCTGGAAACTATCAGTGGCTTCCGATCGACCTGCAATGGCTCGTACGAAGCTACCCACGGTGATGCCTAGAGGTTTCCATGGCTAAACGTCACCAGCGAGCTCCATGGTAGGTCACAAGGAAGCTACTGATACAAGGAATTGCACGGATTTTATACCTCGGGTTGGATTGGGGTGCGGTGGCGTCGACACGGATCTCCGGTGAAGGCTTGGTTCCGGCGGATTCCCAGCGAACCAAAGCTCCAGGTGCTCCGGCGATCTCACGGGGGTGATGTGGAGTGGATGAAGGCTGTAATGCACGCAACAATAGAGCTCAGGGTCTTGTTTTATTTTCGTGAGCGACATGGGCGGCGACGTGCTTTCTGTCACTCGGTATGGCGGGGAGTGGGTGCGGCGATGGAACGACGAAGCTGTGGATCGATAGGGCGGAGTGGTTGGAGGTGGCAGGCGCGGGTACGACGACGTGGGGGCGCGTACGGCGTTGACTCGAGGGTGACGGGCACGGGTGCAAGCGTGCGGATGGGCAGACGCCGGCGCATGGCGCGGTCGGGGCGGCGCGCTGGCGAGGGGCGCAGCGTCCGGGCGCATGCGCGCGGTCTGGCACGGGCACGCAAGGGCGCGCGACCCAGCGGGCGGCGATGCGGCGCGGCCAGGCGGCGATTGGCCAAGCACATGCGTGCGTATGCAGCCAGGCTAGCTATAGCCAATGGCGATGGCTGCTTGGCCAGGAGAGAGAATAACCCAAAAAAATCGGGATTTCACATGAGGGCTGCCTCTGTCGTTTCTATCCCAGTCACTCAGATCTGGTGTGCACGCCGTCGCCCAAGTCCTTCGCTTCCGCCAACGCACGACGCCTACCACCGCCGTGCCATCGACCACCGAATCCTCCAGTCGTCAGCTCGTCGCGCCGCCTAGGGCTTGTTGCCACTGCCGGCCGCTGCATCCTTGTGCCGCTTGGACGCCTCCACGCCGACCGCGGCACGAAGACATTTCCTAGGAGCACCTTCACGTCCGCACACGGGTACATGTTAGAAATAATCTTGTATTTCCATTTGAGTTCTCGTGTTTTAGATGTCAAGTATTGCATGTATTGTGCCATTTGGAATGTGACATTAAGTGCATCTAAGAATTAATTGAGTTATTGCGTGATGAATTAATGCAGCGGAATTAGTGAAGATTGAGTGATTGTGTGCTGAATTAGTGCAACGGAATTAGTGGATATGCAGAAATTAGTGCAGCCATATAGAAATTAGTGAAGCTGATTGCACAAGGAGATTGTGTGAGTGAGTGGTCTCATCATGTGTGCATATGGCTATTTTAAGTCATGTAAGTGCATTTCTAAACTATGCAGTAAGTGAGAGGGTGCTGGTGTGCAGCACAAATCATGTATGTGCATTTCTAAACTATGCAGTAAGTGAGAGGGTGCTGGTGTGCAGCACAAATCATCCTCGAAAGAGAAGCAAGCGGGGTCCAATTTGTCGGGGGCTCGAGCCTACTTTTTCTTAGGTTTAGATAGTGCTTACTCGTATTATTGCCTCGAGGTGTGCAAGTATACTTTGTAATTGTATTGTACTTCGTTATATTAACGAGATCAATTCAGTGTTTTGCAAAAATAATAAATGAGGTGTATGTGCGATTAATTTTGCACTTCGCATAAATGAATAACATATCGTATGCACACTACGTACGCATATTCATCGGTTTCCCTTGCACATAGAGGCTAGGGACTTCGGCCTATCCGGCGCGTGCAATTGCGCTGTAACTCAACGCGACATAGAATGTAGAGGGGAGTGTTCGGCCAGACGGCTTCGAACTATAGATTGCTTTTTAACCTGTTTAGAGTGATTCGATCGCTCGTCCTGGAGCAAACGAATAACATAGCACGCTTCACACACGTAGGCATACTTCGAATCGTACGGTTATTGGTCCCCCCTTGCGCGTAGCGGTTGGGGACTTCAGTGTAGTCGATACGGACAATCGTAATGTTCGAAGGCCCCAAAGGCTTCAGCGCAATCGGTGTGATTAATCATAATGTATCGACTCGATGCAGTGCATGCTGCAGAGGGTGCGTTCGGAGAGATTTGGAATTACGATAGTCAAAGCGAGCTCGGGACGTGAAGCAAGGCTTCAGGACTTACTTTTGAGAAGCGAGGCGATGCTCCTATTTTAAGGATGTGAAGCAAGGCTTCGAGACACGTTTAGAAGGCAAAGCAAGGCTTCGAGACTTATCTTTGCGCGAAGATGGGCTTCGGGATTGACATCGAAGCAAGACTTCAGGAGTTTATTTGAAAATGTGAAGCTAGGCTTCGGGATATGCTTAGAAGGCGAAGCAAGGCTTCGGAGCTCGTTTTTAGAACAAGGGTGGTGCAGATCACATCGGATTATTTGAGCCACCTTCGACTCTTTTTTTAGATGCTTCGGGTCAGGGCTCGGAATCCTTTGACGCATCGAGTTGCAAGCTCGGAATCCTATTTTATATCACTACGGGCCTGAAGGCGATGTGTAGTGATAATTGTGGAGCGGATCACACCTGATTTATGGACGCTTCGAGTGCTTGCTTGGAGTCCTTTGGTTTATTGTTACGGGCCTGGAGACGCTGTGTAGTCTCACGAAGCAGGGCTTCGGTTGTTCAAGGTGAAGCAAGGCTTCGTATTTCGATAAGACGAAGCAAGGCTTCAGAATTCTACGAGACGGAACAAGGCTTCAAACTTCGATGAAATGAAGCAAGGCTTCGGGTTTCGATGAAATGAAGCAAAATTTCGATTGCTAATAGGGTGAAGCAAGGCTTCGATCTAAGTAATGGGAGATAGGCATACGCACCTTTGAAAGCCTAGCAAGGTCTAGATACCAAGGGAGTGTGCGTGGAGCCCCTTACCGAAGGGTGCGCGGAAGGCTATAGGGCTCCGCAGCTTTCTTCACGAGCGTACTCCAAGATGCAGATGATGGCAGAGACACTAGCTTTTAGTACTAGGATCCCCACGGATGGCGCCAACTGTTGTAGCAATTGCGTTAGCTACAAACAGGTTTCTTTAATAGGGGTGTAGAACATGAATCATCAAGTGTTCTTAGAGAGAGAGCGAAGATTTTTATACTGGTTCGGGCCTCCTTGAGGATAATAACCATACGTCCACTTTGTAGTATTTTTACTATGGGATTGTCCCCCTTGTTACAAGGGTGGTGCCCTGCTTATATAGGCAATAAAGTAAAGGAAAAGTCGATTCTACCCTCTACTTACAGTGCCCTGCTACGGGGCTTCGTAGGGGTAAAATAGTAAACACTATTCGAGTACATGTGTAGTTTTTACAGATGTGGTAGTTATGTGTCAATATCATAGGCAGGGGCTCCTGGTATTGCCTTTTGTTTTACAGCGGTATTGGGATATTTTATAGCTTCTACGCCGGAGCACTTCGGCAGAGGGCCTTCGTGGGGGGGGGGGAGGAGGAGGGGGGAGGGAGGGGGCTCTTCGAGAGGGCTTCGGAGTGGTCCTCGAAGGGTGACCTGAAAGAGGCCCCACATGGGACCTCGATGTCTATCTTCTAGTCTTGTGGTTCTTTTAAGTAATCTTTGTTGCGGTCTTGTGCGGATGGGGGTCGGAGTCTGATTACATGCCTCGCTAGCCCAGTAGGCTTCGGCCTTCGCGTGTTTCGGAGCTTGCCGTCATTTGACCCTTGTTAGGAAAAAACCATTTCCCCTGCACTCTCTAAATTCTATCAAGACGCTGTGCTCTCAGATCTAGGTTTTCAAGGTATTTTTTTTTAACTGTGAGCTAATACGATGACATGTTGTTTCATTTAGAATTTAACAGATTGCTACTCTACAAATTTTCATTCGGCACCTGAGATTTGCATCCGGCCGCTTAGTAAATTTTGACTTGTGTTTTTACTTTACTAATTTATTTTTTTCCACTTCAGAATTTAGATTCTGTTTAATTTAGATAGAAACTACCGTAGAAACTACTCCCTCCGGTACACAAAAACAAGTCGTTTTGGACATGATTTCACATACCAAGGAGCAATTAATTAATGTGTACTTTCCATATTTGCCCCTATTAAATATAGTGCAAGAGTAAACATAGCACGGAAAACAAGAAAAAAATAATACTACTTGAGGGGTATAGTTGTCCAAAATGCACAATAAAATGCAAAACGACTTGTTTTAACACACTCTTGATACAAGCCTAAAACGACTTGTTTTTGTGTACCGGAGGGAGTATGCTTTGAGATTGCATTGAGATGATTAGATTTAAAGCTAAATTAATTGTTCTCGGTCCTCTAAAAACTACCTACGAAAAATATAGGTCGTTATGCTCTACACTCATTAAGAGTAAACATCACTTCCTCGGTGTTGACGACACAAACCAAAATCTGCGACATAAAGCATGTGCCATTAATGCGTTTTCACCGCCCTGCTCAAGTTGCGGTAAAAAGAACCCGGTTTAAATATATCAATCCATTTGGCATTTGGTACAGTTGAAGATGAGCAATCTCGATGCAAAAACTTCCGTTTTAAAAAAGCCGCACTGCAGCACGTAGATGCAGACAGCTTACTGCAATTTAAACCCGATACGTTTTGATCGAGTAAACAAGTCCATGAGAATACGAGATGCGCAGCGCCTAATCCCACGCAACTAGCCTGCCGTATTTTTCTACGGCTATAAACTAGTACTACAAACTTGTGGAACGCGATCATAGGGGCACCCCCCTGCTTAACGATGCAGCAACGCAAGCCCAAGGGCTGCGCCGAGAGCGCGGCGCGAGGGGCGGAACAGCCGGGGGCGCAGACGCAGACGCAGACGCAGGCAGCCGAGGAGGAGATGGAGCGCTCCCTGCACCAGCGGAAGAGGAAGCCGACGGCCGTCGAGAAGCGACGGGGATCGGCGGCCTACGTCGCGCTCGCCGTCTTCGTCATGGCCGTGCCGCCGGTGGTCGTCTTTCTCGGCGGCCGCGCCGGCTCTCCCGCCGTCTGGATCGCAACTGCGAAGACACTGCGCCGAGGTGAGTTCCGTTCCCACGGGCAGCTAGATGTCCGCCGTTGCTCTCAAAACTGGCTCGTATTATCTCGCTGCCTCGCTGAGACGCGCTGCATTTCGCAGCAGTAGGTCTGTAGGTGGACTGCGGCTGCTGCTGCTGCCGCGCCCGTGCATCTGTGCTGCAACAGTGTACCGGTTTTTTTTTGTCATGACCGGTGCAGTCACTGCAGTGCATGCTGATGCTGAACTATTTGCCGTCTATTTACATTTTACCGTACTGCATTGAATTTGCATTCGGTCTTGTGGATCTGATGGGTTTAGGGTTACGATAGCCACTACGCAATGCACATGTGACGTATCACGTATATACGCGGTACACCTCACAAACTTTTACTTTGCAGGTTCCGACGACGCATCGTTCCCGTACGCACGAAGCGCGCATGACAACAGGCTCCTGGGAGGCCTCTTGTCCGAAGGATTCGAAGAGAAATCGTGCAGC
The DNA here is from genome assembly GCA_019279435.1 of Zizania palustris. Taxonomy (NCBI): domain Eukaryota; kingdom Viridiplantae; phylum Streptophyta; class Magnoliopsida; order Poales; family Poaceae; genus Zizania; species Zizania palustris. The sequence goes on along the minus strand of JAAALK010000287.1, from coordinate 36,666,047 downwards.
AGCAGGTACGAGACTTTCCTGTACCGCCGAAACCCGGCGCGGCGACCATCTCCGCACCTCGTCGCGCGGCTGCGGAGGCACGAGGAGCTCCAGAGGCGGTGCGGTCCCAACACGGACTCGTACAACCGCGCCGTCAACCGGCTGAGGGACGGCGGCAAGGTCGACGCCGCCGCGCACGCGCCGGAGGACGATCGGTGCAAGTACCTTGTCTCCATATCGTACCGTGGCCTCGGGAACCGCATCCTCGCCGCCGCGTCGGCCTTCCTCTACGCGGTGCTCACCGACCGAGTCCTCCTCGTCGACCGGAGCAACGAGATGGATGAGCTCTTCTGCGAGCCGTTCCCCGGCACGACGTGGCTGCTCCCGCGCGACTTCCCGCTGGCAAGCTACGCGAACTTCAGCGCCGACACCGCCGAGAGCTACGGCAACATGCTGAAGAACAAGGTTCTCAGGACGAAGACGGGCGCCGGCGGCGATGCGTCCGGGGCGCAGCTGTCGGCGTTCGCGTACCTCCATCTGGATCACGACTATGGCCACGACGACAAGATGTTCTTCTGCGACGACGACCAGCGGCTGCTGTCGAACGTCCAGTGGCTCGTGATGAGAACGGACTCCTACATCGTACCGTCGCTGTTCCTGGTTACCTCGTTCCAGGAGGAGCTCGATGCGCTGTTCCCGGAGCGCGACGCCGTGTTCCACCACCTCGGCCGCTACCTGTTCCACCCGACCAACCACGTCTGGGGACTCGTCGCGCGGTACTACCGCGCGTATCTCGCGCCGGCGCGGCAGCTGATCGGCATCCAGGTGCGCGTCTTCGACCGCCGCCAGGCGAAGTCACCGCATGTCCTGCAGCAGATCACGTCGTGCGCGTGGAAGGAGAAGCTGCTCCCAGAGGTTCTCGACGCGGAGGAGACGCCAGCCATGCCGACGCCAACGACGCCCGGCGCCAACAGGTCCAAGGCTGTCTTGGTCACTTCTCTCAGGCCGTGGTACTACGAGCGCATCAAGGGCATGTACTGGGAGAGGGCGACGGCGACCGGCGAGGACGTGAGCGTGCACCAGCCGAGCCACGAGGAGTACCAGCACTTCGGCGAGAAATCGCACGAGGCCAAGGCATGGGCGGAGATGTACCTCCTGAGCCTGTGCGACGTGCTGGTCACCAGCGGCTGGTCGACGTTTGGGTACGTCGCGCAGGGCCTCGGCGGCCTGAAGCCGTGGGTGATGTACAAGCCGGCGAACATCACGACGGTGCCGGACCCGCCGTGCGGCCGGGACGTGTCCATGGAGCCGTGCTTCCACGCGCCGCCGTTGTACGACTGCAAGCTGAAGCGCGGGACGGACACCGGGGAAATGGTCCCACACGTTCGGCACTGCGACGACGTGAGCTGGGGGCTAAAGCTTATTGATCGGAACTAGTGCGATTCTACGAGCTGCAAAAGCAAACTTTACACTTCTTTTCCGATTTGGGTGCTTCATCTATACAAAACGTAGCAACAGTTCGCATTCTTTTCTCTACTATTTCATTTTCTCCATTTTATAATAAAAGGCACCAAACTTCTCAAAATTTAGCTAGTTTCAGTCTGAAGGGTTGCTGTTGGAAGCTCTCGTTGTTGTTTATTTGCCAGAGTGAAGAGTGAACAGAGAAAGCAATACGTGGGAAATGACACAATTGTGTATTTTTTTAAGTTACTTGGTTAAAATTTTACTTAACGGGGCTCTAAGATACTCTATATAAAAAGCCTCAGATCCTGTTTGAATACATATTTTTCATACGAATCAGTTAATCTTCTCCTGAAACAGAGAAAATTTATCACATTCCAAACAAGGTCTTTTTACTCTTTTAAGGCCAAAAAGGAGTGGGTGGGTGGGGAAAAAATATATAGATGTCTGAATGTCTCCTCTCTCCTTCCATGAATTTTGGCGTTAACCTGGCATAAACCTAGCGTTCAGTCTGGTACTCTGGTTACATTTTTATTTTTTACTGCTCAGTTTATTAGTTTCTGCAGTCTCAAACTCTCAACGTACCGAGTGACAAGTGCTCATTTGTCGTATTGAGAAGCTGCGAAGTCGACACGCGGCACCGGCCACAAGGTGAAGTACTGTGGAAAATTTCCTTACCTGACGAAAGATCGTCCGGACCTGCACACTTGTGGCGTTCGATCTGACGACCGGCAGGAGCAGAGTCCCCCAGGTCACAGTGTTACACTGCCCAGTCTGCCCTTGTAAAGCAGCAGAAGCCAGAAGCTACCGTGCAGAGAAAACTAGAAAAGCAATAAGCTGTCGGCATCGTCGGTACGAGTCACCATGGCTCACGGCTCACCGCCCAAAGCGAACCAAACCCACCGCCGGAGCAGCATCACGCGGCACGCTCGCCTCGTCGGCCGCAGAACGCGGTGAGCCGCGCGTCCGGTGTCCTGCACCACCGGAGGCCGGCAGTCCGTCACGGCCGCAGCAAGCATGCACGGCGCCGAGAAAAGCGAAAGCCCCACCTGCCGGCCACTTCTCGCCACACGCCGACGTGCTTCCGGCCCTTCCACCGACGACGTGGGCAGTCGCCACCGCCTCCGTGCCATCACGTCGTCGCCGCTCCTCCAATCAACCATTTTTTGAGTTTTTTTCACCGGAAAACCCATCAGAGTCCCTGTGCGCGCGGGTGGAGCCGTCGCGTGCCGACCCCCCACCACGTCGCGTTCTCTCTCTCTCTCTCTATTATTTTTTTAAAAAAATTAATAACTTATCACGTTTAATATATTTTTATTATATTATCATCTTATTATAATAATATATAAATTATCAAGTTAATAATATATAAGTTATGAAAAAATTAACCCATTTTATAGAGGGTTTCGTGTCGTTTCAATTTGAGCCGAGTGGCCTCGTAACCTCGTTGTCCCCCGGATTGCACCTTTCCTGCCACGGCATTAGCGTCCACCCTCTTGACCTCGCGCTTTTCCACCGCGGAGGCGGACACGAGGGACGGAGGGAGGGACGACTCGGGCGGGGCGCCACATGGACCTGAAGGAGCGGATCCGCCGCTCGCCGCCGCAGGGGGAGCGGGAGGCGATACCGGAATCGTCGTCATCGCCACGGCCGCGCGGCGGGAGGAAGGGCCGGGCGGTGGTGTTGTCGCTGTCTGCCGCGGCGCTCCTCGTGTGCGCCGTCGCCATGCTTTTGCTCGCCGGGGGCTCTGCGGCTCGGAGGGGCCAGTTCCTCGGCGCTGATCCTTCCGGCCTCTCCCGCGGTGGTGACTTGCACCTAGCCCGGTCTCGCGATGGTAAGAGAACTGATATCTGTGATATGTGTGCCGTTTCCGTTTTTTGAATTCCACTGTTCTAGGACCATCACTCCATCAGTAATTTGGTGACAATTTCGACGTTTGTGTGTGGAAGTGATCATGATCGCGACGTTACCTCTGGGTAGGCATGTTTGAACTCTTTAATGCTTGTCTTCCATGCCCAGTTCCTTCGGTGTATTTTTCTGCCGTAGCTAGGGCAACTGTGCAAGTTCTGAAAAAAATACGGAGCTACTGGTATTTGCCAAGAGCCCTAGATTCTACGTTGTAGTTGATCTCCCGACTTTAAATGTTGCAAGTTGCTGGGCTCTGACTTGCTTGGCATATTTTTTTTCTCTAATGATCGCCGCAAAGGTAAATTAATTCTCGGCGGAGATGATATATGTTTTTCTCACCTGTCACCCTGTCAGTTATAACAGTCAGATTTAGGGTCCTGTGATCTTAACTGTTGTTATTTGTTAATGTTGCACTAAGATATAAATACATGGGGATAGCTTCGAACAGATGATCCCCATAGCATTGATGCTGGATTAGCCTGTTCTGAACTGTAAACGTTGTCATTTGGTCTAATTTAGGTTTCTTCCTACTGTGCTATACATTTCCTAACGTTTACGTGTCACAGCTTAGAATGTTTCTCTCCGTGTTAGTGCAATCTATCATGTTTTATCCTATATTCATATGTTCATTGGCCCTAGAATAAATTCATGATCGAATAATTCATCCCTTCATCAGCTTTATGCTTTTACCAGTTAAGTGTGATACGACAATGAACAAAAAATCATTTATCTTATACAGACTGAAATAACATTGTACCTGAATTCTGATATAATTTTTGTCTTTGTGTTCGAAGAAAATGGTGCTTCAGAATCTTCGGAAGTTGTCAATGACAGACTATTTGGTGGTTTGTTATCTAGTGGATTTGATGAACAATCATGTCTAAGCAGATACCAATCTGTTTTGTATCGTAAAGAATCGTCCCACTTTCCATCTGCGTATCTTCTGGAAAGATTAAGGGAACATGAGGCACTTCAGAAGAAATGCGGTCCACATACTGAATTATACAACAAAGCTATTGAGCAGCTAAAATCTGGTCAGGATGTTAAGGTTATGGACTGCAACTATTTGGTCTGGGTAGCTTACAGTGGTCTGGGGAACACAATCTTAACAATTGCTTCATCATTTCTCTATGCTATTCTCACAAAAAGAGTTTTACTTGTTGATGATGATAAAGGCACATCAGATCTTTTCTGTGAACCATTCCCTGAAACATCATGGTTACTGCCGTCAAAATTCCCTATTAAGCAGTTCAAGAACTTCAGTATTGGTTCTCCTGAGAGTTATGGAAATGTGCTGAAAAACAAAGCAATTCATTCTAACCCTGCTTTTCTTTATCTTCATCTGGCTCATGATTATGGTGACTATGATAAGCTTTTTTTCTGTGAAGATAATCAGCAATATCTTCAAACTATCCCATGGTTGATCCTAAAATCAGATAATTACTTTGTACCTTCACTTTTCCTGATTCCACCATATCAAAAGGAACTTATAAGGCTTTTCCCCCAAAGAGATACTGTTTTCCATCACTTGGGGCGTTACTTGTTTCACCCTAGCAATGTTGTCTGGGGCATGATCACTAGGTACCATGATTCTTATCTTGCCAAAGCTGATGAAAGACTGGGTATCCAGATCAGAGTCTTCGATACTGAACCAGGTCCTTTTCAGCATGTCTTGGATCAGGTTCTTGCATGCACGCTGAAGGAAAACCTGTTGCCAGAGGTCAATACTCAACAACCAATTGTCTCAACAAGGAATTCTAGGTCAAAAGTTGTTCTAATTACTTCTCTGAACTCAGGATACTATGAAAAAATCAGAAGCATGTACTGGGAACATCCAACCACAAATGGCGAGATAGTTAGCTTCTATCAGCCAAGCCATGAGGAGCATCAGAAGTCAAACAAGAAAATACATAACATGAAAGCGTGGGCAGAGATTTATCTGTTAAGCTTATCTGATACAATGGTCACTAGTGCTTGGTCAACCTTTGGGTATGTTGCTCAGGGGCTCAGTGGTTTGAAGCCATGGCTTTTGTTCAAGCCTGAAAACCACACTACACCTGATCCACCTTGCCGTCAAGTTTTGTCCATGGAACCTTGCTTTCATGCTCCACCTTTCTATGATTGCAAAGCTAAGAGGGGAGCTGATACTGGAAAGCTTGTCCCGCATGTAAGACATTGCGAAGATATGAGCTGGGGACTTAAGATAGTCGATCAGAGTGAGTGATAGATGTTGTCTTTTTTGTTCAATTCATACATGTATCGTGCATGCCATTGTTTTATGATATAGGTTACTTTGCATCTATGTTACAGTAAGGCCTTTTTTACTTGGTTAATGCACATATATGGTATGGACCACTAGATTTGTTAACAGATATAAGCTCATAGCTCTTGTAAAGAGAAATTTCAACAACCTAACAGAACACACAAATATCCAGCAGCTTAGGATCAATTGCTAGGAAAATAATTTTTCCCCACAAACTATCAATGTAGCTTTGCATCTGATGAAATTCCATTCTTCATCCCAACTGGACTTGGCAACTGTGTAATGAGTTACTTATGTTTTCCACATACATTGTAAGTTTGTTGATCAATAGCTTAAGATACAGAAAAAATAGTTTGAGGGACAGAATTCTTAGGGAGAGGAAAGTGAGTGAATGATATTTTGTTGAAGGGGTCTGAAATATGTGTCAAAAGGTTGTCGATGGGTCCAACATGAGTCACAGATGCTTGCACGATAAAGCCAAGCATAGCAATCATTGCCAATCGCCCTGTGACAGTCGAAAATCATTTTAGTAAACTATAAATGTTAATATAGATATCTTGCAAGCAAACTGTACTTTGAGAAAGTGAAACTACCATTCTTAATTTCTTTCAGCTTCACTTCATCTGCATTCTCTATATCTTTGGCCAGTCCTAGTGGATTAAACAGTGGACCCCCAGGGTAGCTGCCAAGATCGAGAATTTTAACAGTTGTAGTTAAAGCAGAGAACCATAAGCTTGCTCAGGACCTCAGGTAAATACTTCACTTCATTTTGAACAACTTATAGCACTTACCCTGGCTGTAAACCTGCAAGTGCAGCCTCGATACCAAGGAATGTTCCTTCCTTTGCTTGTGATCCTGGGTTAATAATGTCCATGTACCTCTTGGTTTCAACAAATCTGTTGGGAATTGGAGTTATCATGTGAACATATCAGCCTTGTTCTGTGTGAAGTCATCATATCTTTTTTAATTTTGAGTTATTGAAGCTTTCTTTTACCACTGAAAAAATGTTTCAGTTGGATGCTGAATTTACCCCATCAAGAGAAGCTGGACAAAGAAGAGTGCCTTGGTGTTGGCGAAGTCAAATTTTGTAGCACCTGCTTCAAACCACACAGGTAGGTTGCGGATTCCTGATACTCGTAGCAACTACAGAGTGCCATGACAATTATTTATTTTAGACCATATGTAGAGGCATAGAGCATAACATACCATCCAAGGAGTGATTTTTTGTTTGATTTTGTAACTGAACAGGCTTTGTTTGGAATGAGCGCTAACAATCTATGCAACACCAAAGTTTTCATTTTAGTTTAGCATCGAAGTAAACTTCTAGCATATGCAATTTTTTCATACCAAAAGGATATATTCTGAACTTTTGTTGACACGGTGTCCTGCTTCTACACTTCCTTTTAAAACTGAAGTGGTACACAATAATTGCACAAGTTTTCAGTGCATTAAGAGAAGCTTTGGCTACAACATATTCTGGTGCATAATTATAATTCTGATGTTATGTGTTGATTTGTTGGGTTTGATTTAGTTTCCATTGAATAGCTACTCCAATTTGATTAGATGATTCCCCATGTTCCTAGAATCCTAGTTTCTCGTTGTCTTTTTTTAATTCAAATAGTTTGTCTGTTTTGTTTGCATCGTTTATCTTAATCCGGACAGTTTTCTATCCAGTTCTGTGCAGTCAAGCTTCCTCGGTTATGGTTTCTCAGAACTGCAACGAGATCGCATTGAGCGTGGAATGGCAAGAAAGCGAGGAACTCACATCAGTTATAAGGATACCAGCAACTCCTGCCATCGCAAACCGGCAGTGCACGAGTTCAGCCTGAACATACCACTTCAAGCTTGCTGGTTCCTCCCCGAGACCCAGTGGATCGAAGCCGAAATCACCAGGTAGCCTAGAACCATAAATGACAATTAATCTATCAGTCTGCAATCATCAATTGCAGAAAAGCATATGCAGAAATTTTCAGGTAACTGACGTGCCGTCGAGGTAAGGAGGTGGGTCGAGCCCAGGCAACCATGTTTCACGCTCGGTGTTAGCTCGTACCACAATCCGAGCTCTTGGAGACCGAGCACGGTATCCAGGCATGGCGGCCATGCTTCTGCTCAAAGCTGTAACCGGCTTTGGGGAGAGAGTACAGGTATGCCCATGGCTATTAGCTGCTAACGCCATGGCCGCCGCCACCACCGCCGCCTTCCTTGCCACTGGGTACAGAAGATGGTAGCTTCTTTGCTGGCCAAACTGCAACCTGCAAGGAGCCTCTTCTTGGATTGGCTGTTGTTTCTTTGGGGCGTGGGTGGATGTTGGATAGAAGATGTGGATATGGAATTAGAGGCGTTCACAAACTTTTGTGGTAGGAGTGTCCTTGTCTATGCCTTGTTATGGTGCCAGGGTGGAGGCTTGAAGAAGATAAAACTTTTTGTTCAGGCCTGATAAGATATGGAAATCTGGAGGTACGTTTCACTCTCCCTGGTGGAATGTCGTGGATTTTTTTTATAACTAATATTTTTTATGAAATTTCATTTGTGGTACGAGCGATTTCAAAAATTAGAAAAAAAGTCACAATGACACTTTTAGGTAGGATCTATTTGGTAGAGTTATGAATCCTAAAATCCACACTGAAGCTCAAGTGGAGTATTTGAAGCTTGCTAGATCCTACTTCATCACTCTAATTTATTTTTTTGGAGCACTTTCGGGATCCACTCTTCAGGAAAAGTATTTTGGTCTCAGTTTCACGGGATAAAGAAGCTGGAGTTCTACCAAACGCACCCATAGTGTCTACATATATCTCCGCGAGGTTTACGTTTACATGTCGACACTTGAAGTGTCAGTGTATGTCTATTTTTATTATTTTTTGAAATTGCATATTATAATTGAAATTTCAGAAAAATATTATTTATATAAAAAATCACTGCTCGGGCGGCGGCGTCTGTAACATGGGCTGGCAGGAACAGATGGGCCGTTTTCCATGTCAGTCTTGTCGGCGATTGGAATTGTAAGCTCGAGTATTTTGGGTCCAATGCTACTTGCTACCTGACCAAAACAGGTAGGGGACAAACATCTTTTGTTTCTCACCGTTGCTTTCTATCTTGTCGCCGATTGGATTTGTTCGGTTTAGGAGCTAAAATTGATGAATAGCTTATCTCTTTTGTCAGCGAGATTTTGTTTCTCTCTTTTCTCAGCGAGAAATTTCTACACATATGACATATCCAGGATAATTTCACGCCAAACCAGAAATACTAGGCTTTTTTGAAACATAGGATTTAAGAAATACAGGAATAGGAAAAACATAGGATTATAATACCCTATAAACATAAATACTACAGGAATTTAAAACATGGGAATTTTGAAAATGATGTGTTTGAATGGATTATAGAAAATAATTATAGGATTTTGTAGAAAGAGAAGAAAGACAAAGAAAGAAAATGCATTGGACTTCTCAAAGGAAAAATAAAATGAGGTTTGAACTCATGTTCTAATTTCCTATGAAATGGGTTGGAGGAAAGCAATCCATAGCCATTTTTGAAGTTTCAATACTACGTTCCAAACAACTTAGATAGAAAAAAATCCAAAAGATTTGAATACTTTAAAAATTCTACAAAAATCCTTTAAAAATCCTATGGTTTTGTTCATAAGCGACATGTGTCCGCAGAATACACTGTTCTTTTAAAAGAATATACACATGTCGCGTCGTTACGCTACAAACAACTTGTTGCTGATCCATGTATGGTCGTTCTATTATTTATTCTGCACACTCATTATTTTCGATTTTTTGTTCGTCCCACTCATTTAAACCGGAGGTCGGCTCCGCGTCCTGTGAGAGGGGGTTTCCGCGTACGTACACCTGTACGGCTGTACATACGTATAACGTATATTAACCTCTAATATAGTAATATGTACACTGTACCAGCAAGGGTAATACCTCCAGAAGCTATTGATCAAGCTATTCCCTGACGCCATCCTCGCTGCCTTTGTCTTCATTTCGCTACTGTTATTTAGAGATGATAATAAGTTGTTTTAAATCTTCTTCGGAAGTTTTTAGGGGGCTTTTAGTCTGAGGGTCTAAATTTTAGTTCCTATCACATCGAATATTTAGATGCTATTTTAGAGTATTAAATGTAGACTATTTACAAAATCCATTCATAATTGGTGGATTATTTGCGAGACGAATTTAATTAGCCTAATTACGTCATGATTTGACAATGTGATGCTACAATAAACATTTGCTAATCATGGATTAATTAGGCTTAATAAATTCATCTCGTAAATTATCCTTCGATTCTACAATTGTTTTTATAATTAATTTATTTTTAGTCCTTCAATTTGATGTTCAAATACACAGACTAAATTTTAGTTCATGAACTAAACACCTCCTTAATCTCAAGCAAGTTTGTTCGAGCCAGAGTTCAATCATAAGTTTATGATTTATTTATATTTGAGCGACTAGATTTTCCGTTGGCTCGCTAAATTTATCGTAAGCTTATGTTGAGAATTTGATATTAGATAAAATAAATAAATAAAAATAATTAAAATGGGCAAAGTAATAAATAATCAAATTTGACAAAGTTTGAAAGTGGTAAATACAGTCAAAGGCAACATAAAGTTTAATAGTTTAATGTAACCTAAAGTTTAACGTGATAAATGATTATTTTTTTTTCAAAATCCATAAAGTGTGGAATTGACTTCCTCCGGGCTCCAACCAACACGGAAGTAAGAAGAGATCATGGCATGAACGAGAAGCTGCCGTCATCTAGCATCATGATCTCCCGTAAGCCGTCCCAGAACTCCTGCTCCTTGGCCACCGGCCTTGCATGCTCCGGCGCGTGCACCGGTGAGGGCGCACTGGATCCGCAATTCTCCCGGAGGCTCTCGGTGAGGCAGTGCGGTGGTTGCTGCGCCTGCGCGGCCGACGACGCTGGGAAGTTGAGCTTGGCGCGGTGGCCGCGGAACCCGAGCGCGGCGACGTCGTAGGCGCGCGCGGCGTCCTCGGCGGTGTCGAACGTGCCCAGCCACTTGCGCACGGCGCGGTGCGGGTCGCGGATCTCTGCCGCCCACTTCCCCCACGGCCGCTTCCGCACGCCCCTATACATGCTCCCGCCGCTCCGCCTCCGCCGCCTCCTCTTGCCCACGCCTCCCTTTACGCCGCTCGCGGCGCCCGAGCACTCGCCCCCATCGTCGCTGCTGCTCGAGCCGGTCGCCGCCGCCAACAAAAACTCGCAGTCGCCGAGGCACCCGTTGTCCGCGCCGCACCTGACGCACGTAGCAGTCGCGGTTGCCGGAGCAGCGGCAACTACGGGCGGCTGCGGCCGCGGCGGCGGCGTCTCCGGGCGCAGCGTCGGCACGGCGGTGTCCCCGGACACGACGGAGATGAGGGCGCGGATGAAGACCGAGTCCTCCTGCTCGCTGCTGGGTAGATGGAACCCGGAGCCCCGCGGCAGCCTCGGCACCATGGCGAACTAGCTCGGCGAGCGAGTAGGTCCGGTACTCCGGTGTCACAGAAAAGTTGGCGCTCGTCGAGCTCTCGTGAGTCGCACTGATGCTTCAGGAGTTCAGGGTGCAGTGCTTTGGGCTCCTCGTCTGTATATATATTACTAGTGGATCTGTAGATAACGGTGCACTGCCAGCGAGAGGCACACTTTTAGCAATGAGGAGCTTTTGGCTGTGACCAGGCATTTGAAACTTGAGGGACCTTTGAGGAAGAGCCAAATTTTTTTCTTTGGAATAATAGAATTTACGCAAATATGTTTGTTTATCCTCGAAAAACTACTGATTGTGAAGTAATTTTATACTGGTTAAGGCATATGAAAGATAAAAACCTTACATCTGGTGGGTAATATTATTTTGGATTACAATATCTTCGGTCTCTTTTACAATATTTTTCATATCTATATTTTTTTTCTGTATCGCCTCAGCTACTACGATGTTGGATCTGCACATAGCTGAAAAGGATTGGGAAAGTCACCTCAATACTCCCTTACAGTAGCCAACTATCCTTCCAAAAACTTATGTTTCACCCATCACCAATCACTATCGTGGTGATTTATCAAAATATTATCCTTAAATCGTCGGCCAAGTTGTAAGTTAACGTAATCCACGGTCTTATATATTGTTCATTTTTCTTGATAAGTCATTTCAATATAAGTGCCTGCCCAAATAAGTTTAGGTCCTTTACTCCTAAACCACATTTATCCTTTGATAGGCACACTACATCTGTTGACACATAAACCGCACGAAGGTCTTTAGAGTTTAGATCTTCATACTCGAAGGTTTAGATTCATAGGTGTGTCAATTAATTTAATCCTATAATTGATAAAATTTAGAAAGATTGATTGTCCCGAACACATCTCTCAAATGAAATGATGATAACATCGACCGATAATATCATATCAGTTACACATCTGATACGCATGAATACCGAAAATAAACCGATACTGATTCTTGTCACCAATCGATGCATACTAGGAATTGAATTGAGATAACCTCAATAGGCTTGGAGTGTGATGGAACTTTCAAAACTATGACACCTAATTGGCTAACCGAGACAGTATGAGATCAAGGGTAACAAGAAAAATCTATTTCACCAACAAATCTAGGACACATGTTGTAGATATATTAGATGTAACTAAGAGATTGAAGCAATGCAACCTTAGATAAAGCCAATACATCAAGATAACTAGCATACACATGAACTCAACCAAAATATCAGACTGAACCGATAAATTCTTGGGTGAATAGATGTATTTGTCATGTGATGAAACTTGTTTCTTGCTAAAGATCAAAATAATCCGATGCAGCCCAACTCTAGATGAATTCACCAAGAAAAATAGCATTACCTCTACTCCTTAGCGATGCGTCAGGATTGAATATATTGATTCTGAGATGATTAATAAGATCCCCAGGTGTACATACTTATATCTGTAGGATTGATGAAGTCCTACCCGAATTACCACAAATCTCGGAAATTCCATGGATAATTCTGAGAAACTCTATATTATAGATTCAGGACTTGTCCCGAATATACGTGAAAATCATACGGACGTCTCATCATATCTTGTTATGGCTTTTCTGCACCACCGGCACTAATCTAACTGTAGTCTTCACCGGATCTGACTGTACAAAATTCTGATGTCAAAAACATCCCAGGAAACTTTGTTTTATGGTTAGTGCCATCAACAAGTTTAACACATTTATTTCGTGGTGGCTGTCTTGTATTTGTTTTGAAGGATTGCCAGTGATGTTGCTACTTCTGTAGTTGGTGCTATCAGGTCGTAGATTTTGCATATGCTGATTATGTTTTGATTCACCAACAGTTCGTAGTGGGGCCATAAGTAAGGATCAATAAGTTCCCAGTATTTACTCAACCTGATGATTTTTTAAAACCTTTTGTAAGGAAAACTCAGAAATAAACTATGCATCTTTACTTAAAAAAACTATTGGCTGGCAAAAAAAGTGTGGTCAAATCCTTGCCATGCCACAGCAAGTCAGCCACACCGTTTTTTTTGATATGTCATTGTTATTCTGTAACATCAGCTACCAGCTAGCTACTTAGGTAGTTAGGTAGGGGATATAAGATGGTATTGTTGTTTGGTTTAAGGAATAAGGATGAATCGAGTAGAATCGAAGGATCAAAAAAATATTCCATATAGATGTTAAACCGCATGGTACTAATTTTTTTTTTTACCGAATGAGATGATTCCAAATCATCCCGTTCCATTCCTCGTATTACACCAACCAAACACTACCTTAATGGCCAGTAGGTATTTGGAAGGTGCGTAAATGTTTGTTCTTAATTTTTTAGACAAGTTATAGAATTTCCTAAGAATCTACTAATGCATGTGTTTGATCATTGTTAAATATACACGCATGGCGTGTTGGTCAATTTTCGAAGAACAAAAGAGAAAAGAGAATCCTTTCATGTGAAAAGGCTTATAATATCCATGCTTAATTTCAAATGTAAAAACAAACCATTCATTACCTCATGCCCGTGTAAAAGGATATGAGCACCATAATATTGGATCTCATCAAAAGTCCATGGCGCCTAGCCATCGCCGCCACCGTCAACAAGCTAACAGAGTAATCACACCTCAACCTCACCTCAACCTGTTAGTTTTGCTACCTCGTAGGCTCAGGCGAATTGAACGCTGACAATATGTCGGAGACGCCGACTTCGCTGCACCTTGCTGAATATAGTATAGTTTTTTCAAACATTGACCTTGCTGAATAGACAACTGCGAAATAAAATGAAATCAGACCTCTCCGTGGCAAGAGCGATGGAAAGTGGAGACACGGGTGGATAAAGAAAGATCCATCTCGAGTAGACTCTGTCAACGGGCGACTGAAGTCGGTCCAACCAACATGCGAGCGAAACGGAGCTTTTCCACTCGCTCAAAGTCGTCGTCTCGTCCGGGACGTCGGTGTGCAGAAAAGGACTACTCCTGTTAATCTATCTATTGGGGTTTATGGGTGATGTTACTTTCATGTCGGCCAGTGGTCCTCACCTGGCAAGCCGGTTCAGAGACCACGAAGTAATAGTAGCATCACCGTCATTCACCGTCAAATGCAATTACGCAGAGTAGATGTGCCACTTGCCGATTCTTGGAAAGATGAAGTGAGCCTCAATTCTGCAGCAGTGGCTTCCCCACATGATGCAGATACACGGAGACGGAAACGGCCCTGAAATTGCAGCAGATGAGTTAAATCTGCTATCGTAGTTTACAAAGTTACAAGATCTTGGTATAACTTGGCAGTTTGGCAGTTACGTGGATCCAAGGAAGAATGTGGGGACTTGGGAGAGATGGAAACCAAACGAAAAGACGGATGCAGTTGCTGTGAGAAGCAGTGCAGTTGAATGCATCATCACATGGTTAGGCAAAAGTGCAAAACAATACATTGGTGGTTGCTGAAAACTGCGTAGAGGGTAGTATGATCATTGCGATGCATCATTGTGCACCAAAGGTGGTTCCATCGCATTTATCTAGACCTAGATAATAGCTCTAGAAGTTCAGACTTTGTACCTTGTTAATATTGTCAGCAACTCGGCATACTTCATCACCATTGATACAGCAATGCAACTGAAAATCAGCAATAAGGTTAACCACAAATACTAATTTGAAACACAGTTAAACAAAATCCAGTTGTTTCTACCTGAGAGCATGGTTAAGAATCATCAAAATGATAATGAATGAATGGCCATGAAAAAAAACCTCTGCATTAGACGGTGCAGTTAAGTCATGAACTAATATTGCAACTAAATTGAAGAGCATTGCAAAAATGTACAGCCAAAAATTCTGCACGTTGATGTTTCTTGAAGGGCGTTTCTTGATGATTGTCTGCATTGGTAAAATATTAAAAAAATCTTACAGACCGGTGGAAATAACCCAACAGCCCACATCTAATGATCTAATAAATCTTCCAAAAGTCACATAGATACTCAAAGAGGAGCAATTGCTTAAAGGCACATACTTATGTGTATACCCTGCAAAACCACTTAGAGAGACATCATTTGCAAATCGAAGAAAATTCACTCATTCAGCTGGCCGAGTTATGGGCCCATTCTTTATAGCTCATGGATGATGGATTATCACCAGATTAATCGTGAAACTTTTCTAAAAGTACGTTTTCTCCAAAAAAAATCTTCATCGGTATTGCTTATATAATTTTTTTCAAAGCAATTTGCTAACTCTATAATATATAATATCTAATTAATCCATATATTAATTTATTTTCTAATGAGATTATCATCTCATTCAAGAATGCACATTTAAGACATTTCCATTTTCCAAAGTAACACTACTTTTTTGCGAGTTGCAGATAATGTAACTGGTTGTGTCCTTCAAAAATAACATTTGTAGAGCTTACTTTTTCTTTAAAATGATATGGTATAACACCCCAGTGCTAATAATATTCTAGTTCTTCAGGATCTGGTAAGCTGGTATATCCACAGAAGCAAAGATGTAATGCTGGCAGGTTCAGGAAGGGGAAGAATGTGTCAATATTTTCTTGTTTAAAAACATTTTTTTATCATGGAATAACTGGACAAGCAGGCATACCTGCAGTAAATTTTTCACCATGTAAAGTGTTGCAAGAATAGGACTAATTTCATCGAATGACGTACTTAACCTGAATTAATGAAAATAAATGGTTACAGAATACGTAGAAGATAATAAGTGCTTAGTATGGAATCATACAGTAGATTATTGTAGAATCATCACCTATTATCTACTGTAAAACCTTGACTGTCCATGTTCTGTACAGGGCTACGAGAGATAGTAGACATTTTAAATCTTCACCTGATTTATAGAAGAAATAGATAAGATATATAAATCATGGGTTCACGGCAACAAAAGTCCAAGAGCATAAAAATGGAAAGCTCCCTAGTCCTTATGGTACTGTGACCAGTCAGTAAGAGATGAATTTTGTGCACCAAAAAGTTTGCTGTTGTGACACTATTCATATTTTCCAGCTCCTTTTGACCACACAATCAGTATCGCCTGATAACTTGTTAGTGATGCACTGATGCCAATGCAAATGTAACAATGGACCTGCCACAACATATAGAAACTAAATTAACTATCTATTAAAATAAGAGTATGAGATATGGAGATAAAAATTATAATGACAAGTAGATCTTACTTTAGCTTCCAAATACCCTTGCCCTTTGAAACTCCTGCAGTGCTAAGGCTGGAAGTTGCTGAAGCTGTAATGGTAAGTATGAAGATGTGCTAAGTTCCTGATTATAAAACATTCAAGGAGCCCATTTCTGTAAGGAACCAAGCCAGCCAACAACTTACTGCTAAAAAGAGACCTCCCATCTGGGATTTCTCTGTCTTATGAGATTCATCACAACTCCCCTTTAGACATTTCAGAAAATCAGAAGATAAGTAACTTGTTACCACACAGAACCCCTGATGAAGTACAAGTATTGTATTGATCAGAATTCCAAACAAACATGATATAACATATTAGCAGTTCTTGACATTTAGCTCCGCACATGGTAACCAATGGACAAAACGTCAACGTGATTAAAAAGACCAGAACATTTTAGTCAAATTTTATGGTGAAATAATGCTATACCTGCCTTAATGCTAACAGGTAATAAAGGCAAAATCACTTTGCTGAATCATGCTCACCAGACCTACCATGACTTATGACTTCAGTACAAGATTAAAACACACAAACAATGCATTGATCACTTATTACCAGTTACCATATGAACTGGCTAAGAGCCAAAATATATTGGTTAAAGGTCGGTACCTTAAGTTTAAGATTTCAATAACACAAATTATGCATTGGTCAGTGGTCACTTACAACAGGTTATAAGATGAACTGGCTAAGAGCCAAATATACTGGATGAACAGCTCCTAGATTGTTAACACAAACATGTTGACACCCAGAAAACACCATTTAGGGGCATGAAACATGACAATGTTCCTAGATGAAATTATAAGATATGGACCATTCCCACCTTTCAAGGAAAAAAACTGAAACGTCCTAAGTTCCTAACAACTCACAGCTAGGTGTGCTCAAAACCGGTTTAGCCAGGTTTTCAAAGTCAGCGTTTGTCCATTCTTTGGCACGTAGCACAGATGCCCCAATTGTTCTTGCAGAATTGAAGGCAACCTCATTTGCTGGTCAGGTTAAACAGTTTTGGAAACTGTTTATGTTCAGCCCTAGTCACAGCTGTATTGTTATTCTGGACTGGGTGATTATGTGTATCATTTCTAATATACAGACCATCCTTGAGGGATGAGGCCAAGCTCCAACATTTGCAAAACAGGTTGAAACAAAATTTCCCAGCGCTCGTTGAAGATGAAATTTCCCAGCCCTCGTTGAAGATGCGACTGACAATTACTAATATCGAACTAGCTAAATAATGGACAGTAGCGATCCGCCCTCTCGCCACAACACACATCACTTCCGAATTTCCCAGATCAAAATTGCAGACGCAACTATCTCAATCACATGGGGAGATTAGCCATACCAGTATACCACAAGGCTGTGCTGCTGCACTGCTGCAAACTATGGTCGTCACTTCACTGCCACTAGCCACTTAGCAAGTAACCGCCAGTACTCTAAGATCAGCACCCCACGAAGATTCTAGATGGACTCCAAAATTCCAAACCGAACGAATTAGTAAAAGGTAATGACGCAATTACAATAGCTATGAACCTTTGGTTGTATTCACCTGGCCGTGTATAGGAGCGCCCTCATTGCCGTGGTCCGGTTGGAGGGCGCCGGACCTCCATCTCCCTGGCCACCGAGGAGGCGGCGGAGAGGCCGAGGCCTCAGGACTGAGGCGGCAGCAGTGGATATGAGCGGGGCGTCCGGCGCGGGCGGGCCGGCCGCCCGGAGAGAAGAGAGCCGAGAGCGGGGCGGTTGAGAAGGGGGAAATTGAACAAATGCCCCAAAGTACACGTGTGTTTGCACAATTGCCCCAGACTTGGTGTATCTCGTAGAATTACCCTAAAGTTTGTAGATTCCATTACAGATTTGCCCCATTGTTAATTTTCATCTTATTTTAATTCAGTTCTGTTATTTTCATCGTGTGAAATTCCATATATACCTCTGTTCATTTGCAAAGCCGCTCCGTGCGCTGTCATTCCACATTTCCTCATCGCCGCCACTTGTTCTCCGTGTGCCGTCGCCGGCCCCGCGGGGCACTACCGTCGCTGGTTCCCCCACAAGTCTGCATTCAGGCCGCATCATGACCCATGTCCTAGGCCACCTCCCCTCACGAGGTCGATGACAGCGGCGAGGTCAGCTAGACATGCTCCCTATTTCCCATATATCGTCGGAGAACGAGATGTTGGATAGGTACAATTTTTGGAGCTAGTCAAGCTTGCCAATATTTGTCGAGATCTCATCATTGAGCTGGTTATTTTGCAACCAGAGCTAGTTCAAGCTATGTGCCTTGCCGATCGCTGGCGAGATGCAGCCGAGAGCGCCCATATCTTCACCAGGAGGCTACCACGGTGAGTAGATTCTTGTTGATCCTGAACCTTAAGCTGGGGCACGCCGAGTACTCCTTTGGGAGCTCGCCGGAGAAACCATTCAGAGAGGGCCGAGGCAAGTGAAAAAGGGTATAATGGGAATTTACATGTTGAAAATGGCAGAAATGAATTAAAATCAGATGAAAATTAACAATGAGTCAAATCTGCAATGGAATCTACAAACTTTAGGGTAATTCTGCAAGATACACCAAGTTTGAGGCAATTCTACAAATGCACATGTACTTTGGTGCATATGTGCAGGCCTTCGGGTTCTTGGAAAAAAAGAGGGGAAATAAAAATGAAATGGAAATTACAGGATGGATTTGTTTTAAAAAATATATAAAATTGTACGAAATGGTATAATTGTGGATAAATAAATTTCTAAAATTTAAAAATTGTAGCCTTATATTTTTTACTTTTATTCACTATATTATGCACAACAGTGGCATGGGAAAATTTTATTTTTCGAAAGTCTTTTGCATTTCCATAATTTTATTTTTTAAAAAAAATCCATAATTTTATCATAATTTATTGTTTGATAAACTCTGTAAAGATGCCCATGTTTTGTAGACATATCACAGCGTACACACTACTGATTTTTTTATGAAGCCAAGTAATCTCCCGTCTGTTTTTGATGTTTGAATCGTGGTTAGAATTGTTAGACCTTGTTTGACTCTATTTTGCTTGTGAATTAATTATTTTGATTGGATCCGAATCCGATGACACGGCAGTCACCCCTTTCACGTATAAATACGTATATGCATTGCAATTTTTTTTTAAAAAAAATAGGCCACACGGATATAACCTTTTTGTACTACTCCCGTCTGAGCAGGAGGTAACAATGGAATTCTGAAGAGATTTGGTGTCAGCTAACTCACATCCCTTTTACATATGCATTGCAAATTTTCATTCCATGCAATTAATTATTCGTGAAATAATACAAATGCGTGTCGTTCGACCCTTATTCTCACTTATTTACTGAGAAATTAAGGAGTATGTGGACAATCGCAGACAGTACGTTGCCGTCCCGTTCGTTCGTATAGGCGAAAAATTGCAGGTGAAATCTGCTACAAGCTAGCTAGTCTCTTCATCGCTCAGATTTTCTCCCAGACGGCGTAGCCGTCGCCGTGCGTGGCGATCTGGAAGCCTTTGGGAATGAGGTGGTCGACGTCGAACCTTGGGCCGAGCTTTATGATGACCTTGCCGTCGATCTCGGCGAGGTAAAGATCAGCGTCTGACTCCATGATGCGCAGCTCGCTCGCCGGGTGGATCCCGTGGCGCTTTCTGATTGACACCAGGCGCTCGATCTCCTCCTTGAGGCCCCAGTCGAAGAAATGGTCGTAGAACTGAAAGAATCACATGCTTTTTCATCAGAATTTGGTTGGAACTGATCGAGATGTACGTACGTGGTGATGTGCGAGCACTCACGATGCATGGGTTGCCGGGGTGGGTGAGGATGTAGACGTAGCCCTGCATGACCTTGTCGGATGGGAAAGGCCACATGTGCTGCGTCGAGCCGGTGTCGTGGTTGTCGACGAAGGTGACGGCCTTGGCCGGCCACCACCCGATCATGCCGGGCGCCTTGCCGTCCTCGGCGCGCAGCCGCCACAGTTCGCCCTCCACGGCGACGTTGAGGATGCCCTTGGTGGTGAAGTCGAACGTCGTGGCGTTGCTGGAGGCGCCCACCCGGTTGACCCAGTTGACCAGCTCCTGCCGGTGAGGGTTCTGGTCGTGGTTCGGCTTGCCGTCTCCGCCGTACGCCAGTGACGTCCATATCTCGGCCACGGCGAAGCTCGGCTCGGTGCTGTCGATGTAGACCTTGGCGACGTCCGCGGAGTAGCCCTTGGCGAAGTCGAAGCGCCAGGCGTCGAAGCCGATGTCCGTCTTGAGCCAGTCGAGCCAGCCTATGAGCTCCCGCTGTACCCGCGGGTTGAGGTGGTCGATGTCTGGTGCGCCGCCGAAGTCCTCGCCGCTGTCCGGGTTGCCGGTGCCGTCGGAGTAGGGGTGGTCGTCGCGGCAGATCATGTGCGGGCCCCAGTCGAGGCGCGAGTCGGGCGTCCCGCCCTCGAAGAGGCAGTAGATTCCCCGGCCGTCCATGTGCTCCGCCGTGCGGTGGTTGATGACGATGTCGGCGATCACCTTGACTCCCTTGCCGTGGAACGCCTCGATCAGGGACTTGAGCTCCGCCTCGTTGCCGTACTTGGACGCGTCCAGATCGTAGAGCCGCCCCGGCATGTAACCCTGCGCGGCGACGGACTGAGACGCCGGAGGGAGCCATACGTGGGTGATGCTGGCGCCGGCGATGTCCTCCACCTTCCCCATCAGGAAGTTGTACCACCCGCCCTTCTCCTTCCACGACTCCCAGTTGAAACCCTTCAAAGACATCACACAACCCAACCATTATCTCAATCTCAATCCAAGACGACTCCAAGAGAATCATTGAATCAAAGCTTTGTGCTACCATCATGCACATCGAATTCTGATAGTTTCTCTTACCTGAAACAGGACTTGCCCGAGTGCCAAGTTGGAGGAGAGGCCAAGGAGGACGATGAGCAGGGACAGGGACAAGTGTTTGCTCGCCATTGTTGCAGCTCTAAGCTACTTGGAGTACTGAGACGGAAAGAGATGGATGGATGCATCACTGTCTGTTCAGGTATTTATAGTCTGGCATGGCAAGGATCAAAATGCTCAAGAAGCAACTTCTGGGGGGCCTGGTTGGGCTCAAATTTTGCTTTTTTGGACAGTGGATTGGATGGATTGCGGCCGGAGTTTGTTATTGGCTGGCGAGCCCTTAAGCAAATTAATGCCCTAGCACTAGCAGTGCAGCTCGCAAAATCAAGCTGGCCCGTCTATAACTATAAGCAATTCGATTTCTTGATAGCCTGAGCTAGTTCAGCGCTGAGCTGCACTTGACCGATGAGCAAATTTTACATGTTGCTTCTTTTGTGCCAATTCCAGATCACAAACTTAAACGCAAATCAAATACGAATGCGTGATCCATAATCCATACGAAACACCACGAATATGGACATATGACGGCTGCTGTAGCTAATTAAGATCGACGGCGAGGCGGCTCCTCTAGTTATTAGTAGTACGTCAGTTTTTTTCTTGGCTAGCTCAGGATCAAGTTGCTGCCATGCAACTTTGCTCAACTCAGCAAATTCCATGCAGCACGTCGGCGATAGCACATTCATTCCTGACCAACACAGGATATGGTGCGTCTGTCGATGCAGATAACGGGGGAATTGATGAAGGTCACAAAAATTTTTAGATGGAACCACTTGGCTGCTGCAAGCTTGTCCGTGGACTGTGGTGGCCACTCTGAACTTTCCTGTTCAAACTACGTACGCTAGCTAGCCAGCGGCAGCGAATCCCGTGGGTACGTGTAAGATGTGCAAGTTTTAAATTCCGTAGGGGCTCTAAGTTTTAAATACGTATCAGCTGTTTATTTTTTAAAAATAAACTTCTTTAACTTTTACTATTTTTATACGCAATATATTAATAATTACAACATCGGATTTATATTTCTCTTGTTAATATATTAGCGGAGCAAAAGCTCCTGCATCCTTTAAAAAAACAACACCAGATTTATTAAAATAACTACAGTGTATTAAATATGTTTTAACAATATATTTATTTGATGTTACTATAATCAGTAATATATTTTAGTTAAATTTAGTCAAAATTAAAGACAGATGTCTTTGAAAAAGTTAAACGGATTTTTGTATAAAATAAATATATTTCTAAATTTTAAATGACGATGTTTATTTTTATCATAAACTTTGATAATTTGTCTTATTCAAAAATTTTTTGAAATAAATAAAAATCAACAAAGTTTTGATTTAAACTTACACGTATATGGAGTTATAGCGATACAAAAATGGAGACGCGGGGAATCGAACCCCGTGCCTCTCGCATGCGAAGCGAGCGCTCTACCATATGAGCTACGTCCCCGACGACCTTAACAAGATGTCAAATGTTTTATACCAGTAGTTTGTGTGGAAGTCATTTAAAAAAAAAGCCAGTTACGATAGATCAACGTGTGATTTATCACTCCAGAAATATATAAGTTCAGGTTCGATGTACACAAGTTAGAACAAATATTACTGTCAAACTAAATTTATCTTATTTACATTAATTCAGTATTATTTATTTTATTTTTAAAATGAAATTAATAAATTAGTGGTAAGAATAAAAACAAAATGTCTTGTATTAATAATAAAAGGATATTAATTTTGAAGTGGCAGATAATAAAATTTTTAATTTGTTAACGGAGATTAAGTAAGGACACAAATATTTTATCTTAACTAATATAAAGTGGCTAGATCGTCAGATTTCGTCCGCGTTACCTTGCACCCCGTGCAAAAACGTGCCCTGTCTGCATGTGCGCCCCGTGCAAAACTGCCCGCCACTGCCTCCCTGCTGCTTTTGCGTAAGGACATTATTGCAAAATAAGATTCTATTGCAAAGTATAGACATCTGACTAGTTACGTGTAAACATGACCGACACTACCACACCGGATTAGAAATATAATGGTTACAGGTGGCACGTATCAGGACTAGATATGCAGTGTTTTTACTGTGTCTCTGGTACATAACATCCAAAGACAAATAAGTTAGCAAAAAATGTTTATACTTTTGTTTATATTATAAATATTACTTTATAATTTCTGCCGTAAACTGATCTTTTCTTTTAAATCTTATGTGTAAACTCTGTAGGTAGTTCAGAACTTCAGATAAGCTTTTGAATAGAATTAAGCTATGGTCGAAAACCATCGCTCAATACTACGTAAGGGAACGTACGTGTCAATGACGAATACCAATACCTTAAACAGGCTTAGCTAAAGCATCATGGCCTCGATCTTGAGAGAGCAAACCAGAGGAGAACAAGAACCATCGGCTCACTCGCTCGCCTCTGCCGAGCTAAGCTAAATTAACCATAGCCACTCAATGCATAACAAAAAAGATTGTCAAATTGTAATCAGATTCGATCCGAAGACTATCAAAGCGTATGATACGGCCGGGAGGATGCACATGCATGAACGCATGCGTGTGCTGAAAATTTCTGATCGTCTGATGTGGTCTCTCGACGTTGCGATCGGAGAGAACAAAATCAGATCTGACGAATGGATAACATCTAAACTGAAGACGCGAACGCTCGTGGCTTCTGAAGCACTAGTCATAGGCCTGTGCTTTGCAACAAAATCTTATTTTATAATAGGTTTTTTATTTCCGCGCAAAATACATAAATTAAAATACTGAAATATAAATACAATTTTCTTTTTTATTCTTTTCTTTTTTTTTCTTTTCCTCTTTTCTTCTTTCTTTCTCACGCAATGAGCGTATGCATGCACAGGGGGCGGGCGGTTGCACAGGGGGCGCAGGGGCGGGGCAGTTGAGCGCACGTTGCGCTTGCGCGTTGCACCGGTTTTATTAGGGCAGTTGCACCGATTTTTTTGGGGTATAAGTTTTGATTGGTTTTTTTATGGGAAGTGAGAGGCGTGGACGGAGAGGGAGGCTGCGGACGGACGACCACTGTCCGCTTTATATTAGTTAAGATATTCAGATGTTGGTTTGTTACTTACAGAATACGTACAGTCATGCTGCGAAACAGAAGATGATAAAAGATAATAAATACAATCGAATTTATTGTAATTATTTAAAAGTTTAGATTGATATATTTAATACTAAAAATATGAAAAATAGTTTTAAAATATTTTTAAATATATTTTGTTAAAGAAATTATATCTATATTTAAGTGTATCTAATAGAATATCACTTTAATCATTTTATCTGTATTTTACTCTCTAATTCGATTGTTTCACTTGTGAAAAAAATATGCCAATCTCATGCATATTGATGAAAGATAATGGAAAATGACAAAACAATATAAATTGAGACAGGTCCAGTAATTATACATAAACACAAAGAAAATAATTAAAGCAATATTAGTGGCAGCACTGAACTATTCGATAGAAAATAATTAATTATCAACAAGAAATTAATAATACATATATAAGATATCAAACAACTAATTTTTATATTAAATAGAACCGTAGTACAATGTTATACATACTCTATGTTGGACCGAAAACGGCGACTAGAGGGGGGTGAATGAGAGCTTTTAAAATTTCAGACTAAAAATAACCTTCTGTCTTCTGCGGAAAGGCTTCGAACACACCCTTCGAAGTTCTGGTTCGGAGGTATTTTACAGCTCTGAAATCAGGCTTCGCAAGGAGCAAAAGTTCGAAGCCAAGAAGACTTCGCTCCACCCACAACCTCGAAAATTCAGCTCTGCTAAGTCAGTGCAGGCTCCGCACACAAGGTGTCTTCGAGCAAGCTTCACACTTCACCCTTCGCAAGAGCGAACTTCCCTCTGAGTACTTCGATCAGCTCTGCTAAGTCAGTGCAGACTCAACACACTGGGTGCCTTCGAGCAGGCTTCGCACTACACCCTTCGCAAGAGCAGATTTCCCTTTGAGGACTTCGACCAAATACTCAGCGACAACAACTGGTGCTAGGCTTCGTACTTCGAAGGTCTATACGCACACTGAACAGACTTCGCCAAGGACTTCGACAAGAGAAGAAAAGCGGGCTTCGATCTAAGCCAAGAACAGTGATTCGCTAGTAATCAGAGAGGTCTAGCCTCCAGTTTACACAGATCGAAAAGACACTGAAAAACACACTTCACACACACAGACCTCTCTCACACTTCTCCAAAAACACTCTAGTATAATAAACTCAACACATGAAGAAATGAGACACAGAGAAATCAAAGCATGCAGTGTGAAGTAAGCATACAAGTTCAAGCAGTAAATGAAAACAGAATCAAAGCTTCATTGCTTAAACAGGGAACACAAAATGAACTCACAGACCAAATACAGAGAGTGTGGCGGCTAGCACAGGAGTTCTACAATGGCTGCTTAAAGTGTTGATGTGACCTAGCTAACTTCCACTATTTATAGGCACTATTCAGCCTTGTGAATAGACTACTTTACCCCTAGGGTTTACACTGGTTTTGTCTCATCAGAACAGGGGGTACAGTTGGTAGTCTACTTTATTTGGAGGCTTCTTTTGTCAGCTTCGCAGAGGGAACAACGTCAGCTTTTGCAGAGCAGACACAATCAGCCTTTGTAGTTTTGGAGCCTTCTGAAGCCCCCCTTCGCACGTGAGGGGTGCGGTAGCTTCGGTGAGAAGCCTTGAGCCTGACGGCCTTCGCTTCACCGAAGTCAGCCTTCGATACAGTGACGGTTTTGAGCCGAAGCCGTCAAAGCCCTTGGGCCTTCGCACCAACACCTCCGGAGTGGACTACCATGGCTTCGCAGCTTCTCCCAGCTCGAACTCCGTCAGTCCGTGTACCAAAGCCATGCATGGCCGAAGTACCTCAAGTCAGCCTCACTCCGAAATCAGCCTCACTCCGGAGTCAGCAGCCAGCCTCACTCCGAAGCCCCACCTTCGGAGTACCACCCTTCGATGTTGTAGGACCGAAAGTAGCGACCAGAGGGGGGGGTGAATGGGCGCCTTAAAAATTCTTTCGAATATATGGCCTGTTCCCAACACCCAACGCACCTCAAAAGACTAAGCAGTAGAAAATAAACAGATAGCCTAAGTCTAAAGGTATCTAGCCTAGAAGCAACTGTTGTCAAACAGAGAACTATCAAAGCAGTGCTAATAGACAGATAAACATTATACACAAGACTAGGCAAGACAAACTTCTCAGTAAAGCAATCTAAGTGCACTATGAAAGAGAAGAGAAGTTACTGTTCAAATCTGTCTCCTGTTCGAAACTTGGCGAAGCCTGCTTCGCCCGTCGAAGCCTGCTTCGCTGGTCGAAGCCTGCTTCGGAGGTTAGTTGCGAAGCCTGCCGAAGGCTGTTGTGAAAATGCCGAAGGTGTTTTGGTCTAGCCTAGTTCGAAGTGGCAGGGAGCGAAGTATGCTTCGAAGCGAAATACAGAAGTATCGAAGCTAGCTTCGAACCGAGTGCTTCGAAGCCTATTCTTCGAATAGATTGCTTCGAACACAACGCACAGACAAACAACCTTCGAACACGTCACACACAAAGACTACCTTCTAAGGAGAAGCAAAGGCTGACACGCGACAGAGAACAAAAAACGAAGCCTACACTCTACCTTCGAACAAACACATCGAGGACCTTCGAAGAAGACGGAAGCAAACACTGAGCGAAGTCTAACAGAAAGACAAGCTTCGAAGCCAATTTCGAAACCTGTCGAAGTATGGACTTCGAAGAGCTCGAGTCGGAGTACCTTCGCACAGACGTTCGAAGTATGAGATGCTAGCAACTCATGACACAAAACGAAGTTCGAAGTTCAAACGAAGCCTTCGAGTATATCAGATCGAAGCCTGCCTCACGGAGCTGAGGGGCTTCGAACAGAGAGGGTGGCTTCGCCAAAAAACAGTCAGAAAAGGTACTCAGCCTAGTCTACTTTGATCAAAAAGGCTATGTAGAAAAAGCAAAAGCTGGTACTAGTGTCCTGCTGCTACAGTGTAGTAGTACTACTTGCAACAGCAAGAACTAATACTGCTTGCGCGAAGAACACAACCAACAGAGTAGCAAATAGTGAACAAAAAACGCACACGATACACAAAGATTCAGATCCACAATAACTAAATGCACGCCTCGTACTCAACAGAGAACAAAATCTCACTGCATTAATGAAGAACAAAATGAATGCATGCAGAATAGAAGCCTCTGGCGGCGCACAGAAACAGGAGTAAGAGAGAGAGTGCGCAGGAAACAAAGATGACCCAAGGAATGATGGAAAAAGTGATTTCTAGAAGGGTGATTCAACCCTAGGGATTGGGGCCCTATTTATAGGCTGCCCAATGGCCTAGAATATTCCACCAGCCCCTTAGGGTTTTTTACAGACGCAGGAATAAAGGAAAAGACTCTACTGCCCTTAGGTATTTTTACAAACACGACTGACTGACTGTGGGCCTAGAGATACAGATGACTTATCCGGAAGCTAAGTTTTCGTAGTGACTACGGCTTCTCTTCTAGACAGTCGGATACAAGATCGTCGGTTGTCAGTTTTGCGCCGAAACTGACAAAGCCTCCACCGGCTTTGCACCAGGTACCCGGATTGGGCCGGCCCGACTCCGCAGCTCTCTCAGCCCGGCAATCGTTCACTGCCCGTGTACCTGAGTCAGTCCTGGTCAACAGCCCAGTGGGTCTTCTGCTGCTTCTGGCCCATGTACCCGGATTGGGCCAGCCCGACTTCACAGCCTCCTCTGCCCGACAGTCGCTCGCAGCCCGTGTACCTGAGTCACACACGGCCCATGAAACATCAGATCTCATCTCTTCTTCTGTCCTCTTTGACTATAGTTGACAATGACTCATCACATCTGGAGCCATGAGGCCCACGCTATGCAGCATGGCTCCTCAGATGTCCCTCCTTCGTCCAAGGTCTCCGCATGAAGTATTCCATGAGCACTTCGTCGCAGTGTCTCTCCCCGAGCGCACTCCTTGACGATCCTCACCTGGACCATGCCTTCGATGCACCTCGACTTCTGAGACCTTCGTCGGGTATACCTTCGAGTGTCTCCCTCCGGAGCACACTTCGAAAGCCCTGCCTCATTGCTGAGGATTTGGTCCACCATACTCTGAAGTCACTCCATTCGGAGTGTACCCTTCGAAGTGCTTCGCCTCCGAGGACTTCGTCTCGGGGTACCTTCACCCAGAGCCATGCTCCGCACTTACTGCCTTCTCCTGGCACACCTCGACACCTTCGCAGCCTTCGTGCCCGAGCTCCCCGCTCGCCTGGCACCAAGCCTCCCGCTTGACCCAGGTTCACTTGCTACGAACCGTCCGTCGCCTCCGAAGTCACATGCGCACCTCAGACAAACAGACAAGTGTATCCAATACCCCGGAGACCTCTCCGGGTAAACAACCTTCGGCACACCCTCCGGTGTACCGCCCAAAGTACCGAACCCTTCGGTACAGCCAAGTCATTGTGTACTGTCGGACCCCTCCGACAGGCATACTCCGCTGCAACAGCCGCAACAACCAGAACCCACCGAACCCTTCAGTGAAACAACACCTCCGAACCCCTTCGGAGGGACCCATTCGAATCAGAGGATAAAATCTGTCAATCACTCATCACAGACTCCGAAACCAACCCTTAGTTTTTCACTCTCTATATATAGAGAGAATAATATTATACATAAGATAGTATAGAGGAATATCAGATTCGGATTCGGGCATAGAGACGGCAATTGATTGTTCCTCTTGAGGATTGGCTAGGAAATTAGGAGAAAATGTACTTCCAGATATTTTATAATATAATAAGGGCTTGTTTATTTTATAATATAATAAGGCACTTGGTCGGCCGACCGGATACTATTTTTGTAATTTTTTGAATCCGACATACAAATTTGAATTTTTTCAAAAAATACTAATGTTAAAAAAATTCTATTTTCGTTCCATGTTCATGTCATCCGGTTCCAATTATATGGATCGATTCCGAACACTATCTATCCTTCTTTCTTTATTATAACACTAGAGGTGTTCACAACGCTCATCAATAATACACTGCCGATTAATTCTAAACTTCTAAACAACTTAACCATTAATTTGCCATAACTAGTGATTTATAGTACTGCCTACGTACGTATCTACCGGAATTCGCACCTCACGCTGCGCAAACTGCACGCTCTGGATGTCATTATTCGTCGTGGTATCATCGACGCCTTTTCTCGGCCGGTCCAGGTCTGTAGTTGTAGTGGCACAGATCTGCTGTTGCCGCTTCATCTCCTTCCCTTTCCCCCAGAGAAAGGCATAGAGGCCGACGATGATCATGAACGCTCCTAGCAAGCTGTAGGAAATTAAAGCACGTCAAGATCCATCCGCATTGTGCATGCCTCGATTTGCCGGAGTTGCTACGTACAGTAGAACGACGGCAACAATCCCAGCTCTAGCTACTAGCTGAATATATATTACAGTCAGGCATACATATGCATGCATGCTTGGTAGCTGCAGTGAGCTCACCTTCCTACGGAAACGTCGCTGCCGAGGAGAACGGAGTCGAGGACGACGGTGATGATGAGCGACAGCGAGTTGAACATGGAAGGGTAGGTGGGTCCGCGCCGCGCCACCGCCCACGAGATCAAGCAGAAGCTGGCCGCCGTGTTGAACACCCCCTGTCGTGTACGTGCGTAGGCAAGCAATGAAGAAAACCCATCGATCGGTATCGGTAGCTATAGCTAGCCTGACGACACAAGCAGCTAGAGCGAGATTGGAGATGCTGCTGCTTGCTCTGCATGCTGATTAATTAACTCAAGAACCCTAGCTAGATGGATATGATGGATACCATGCATCGATCATAAAGTTAAAGCTCTACCGAGTAGACGACGGTGAGAAGCTGCAGTTCCCACTTGAGCGCCCACGACGACGTGTCCGGGTCGATGGCGATCCCGATGACCACCGCCTGCACGGTCCCCAGCAAGCACGCCAACATCGTCGACACGTACTTGGATGGAAACTCCTTCGATACTTTCACCTGCATTTTAGGCTTCCAGGTTTTAGAAACACAGCACGTACAATGAAACACAGCAGGTAAAGAATACTCGATACAGCGGTTCACCGAGTGCTATGTCAGTTTTGCCCACTGTTCAGCGTGACACTCGACAAAAAAAAATGACGAACGGCCAGAGTGGTGTGTATTCACAAGAAAACATAAATTTTCCGTCGGCTTTTTTAATTTCCGTCGGCTTTTCCGAAAGCCGACGGGAGTTAATTAACTTCCGTCGGCTTTTCACAGTGGCCGACGGAAGATAGGTTGGACTTTTTCACGGCCGATCAGATCCCATAACTTCCGTCGGCCAGCATTAAAGCCGACGAAAGTTAGCTAAAACTTCCGTCGGCTTTAATGCTGGCCGACGGAAGTTGGGGTTTTTTTCCCAATCGCGCGCGCGTACAGGGAGATCTAACTCCCTGTACGCGCCCACTGCACACCGCCCGCCGCCGCCTCTCACGCCCAGCCCGCGCCGCCGCCACCGCCCCGCCCGCCGCCCGCCCGTCGCCTCCCGCCGCCCCGGCCACCAGCCTTCGGCCCACGCCGACGCCCGCCTCGCGCCTGCGCCACCGCCCGCCCCCAGATATTCTGTTTGAATCGTTTTTTTTTGTCGGCCGCCATCAAAATTTGTGTTTGAATCACTTTTTTTTGTTTTTTCTAGTTGTTTGTCAAGTACCCTAAGACTTGTTGAGTGCATTTCTTAAAGACATTCAGTAACCATATTCACCGAGTGCAATTATTTACCGAGTATTTTTTACGATACTCGGTAAATATTTATTTTTGCCAAGTACTCAGCAAACCATCGAACCATCGAACACTCAAACTCTCTGGAGTGGTTAAGGATGCGTGGATGGAGGGAGTATGGAGCACCTGAATGATGAACCAGAAGGCGTAGCTGAGGCAGCTGCCGCAGAGGAAGAGCGTCCCGACGAGCATGTTGTGGTTGCCGGGGGAGGACGAGGCGTCGCTGCCTATGGCCTTGAGCTGCGCCTGTGTGAGCAGGTGGGTAGGCCACAGGTGCAGCAGCTTGCCCTTGTACAGGGTGATCACCATGGTGCCCCCAACGCAGATCGCCGTGCCGATCACCTTCATCATCATGCCAGGGCTCGTCCTCAACCTCAGCTTCTCCAGCCTGATCAACAACCAATAAAAGATGCCCCTTGATCAGTGTTCGTTCGGATATATATGTCAGGATCATGCAGAGTTCAATTCAGAAGAACTCCACGATATAATATAATGCAACCTACCGGAAGATGGCGGCTATGATGAAGGTGACGACCGGGATCAGGTTCAGGAAATTGACAGTGTATGCCGCGTTGGTGGCGCGCAATCCGTAGTAGTGCAGTCCCATTGCTAGAACAATTCTGAAGCAATCCAACGGGACAAAATCAGATCTTTTTGCAAGGATTTTTTTAATTTCCAACCAAATAGATCTCTTAGATTTTTTATAAATAATATCTATTTTTTAAATTGCAAATCTAGATATAGCACGCTTAGGAAATTATAAAACTAGGTCTCTGTCGATATTCGAAAAAATGCCCTCACATAAGTAAATGTTTTTGCGTCGACGGATATCTAGCTTTGCAATTTCTTGAACGTGCTATCTATTAGATTTATAATTTAAAAATAAAAAATATTATTTATAAAAAAACGATCTCTTCAAGCTCTTTTCAGGGGACCACAGTAGTTTAGTACAATAGTACTGACCCAAACAAAGCGTTGATGGAGATCAAGCCCAACACCTTGCAGCTCACCTTCTTCATCATCTCCCTGGAGTTAGAAATTTTTAAAAAATGTTATTTTACGGTCCTCGAGGAGCTATCAAGAGATACCATATTTTTAGTGTTAATTTTGATACCTCCTGGTACCTCATGTGTCAGGAGGTATCAAAATTAACACTGAAAAATATGATAACTCTTGGTACCTTCTCAAGCACTGCAAAATTTCTCTTAAAAAACAGCTATGAAACATTAATATTGGATTAAACTGAAGGCATGCATGGCGTGAAAAATAATACGTACGTGCAAGTAATTAATTTGCACTTTGCAGTGAGTAATTTGATTATAATTAGCTTCGAGTTTCATTTGCGCCGGCCTTAATGAATGAAAATATATATACACATGAAATGGCTTTACTCTCAACATTCAAATTTGAAATTAATTCGTTCAGAGAGAACAAAAAACTGCATATATATATATAGTAGGTGGGGGAAATATTCTGTGCAATCACTCATTTGGTGTAAGCGTGTAATCAAGCGATTTGATGCATCCAATCAAGCGATCTAATGGTTATATATGAAGGGGTTAAAAGTAAAAAAGTACTAGATTTCAGCCCCTTTCATATGTAACCGTTGGATCGCTTGATTGGATGCACCAGATTATTTGATTGCACGCTTACACCAAATAAGTGATTGCACAATATATTTCTACTAGGTGTACGTAGTTTATTAATTACCTCTCAAAGCAGAAGGCGAAGGGCAATACCGTAGCAGCCGCAATGATGTTGCGGTACGTGAGGAGGACGAAGGGTGCCATCCCGACGTTGAAGGCTAGCTTGGCGAGGATGAGCGCGCCGATGGTGAAGGCCTGCACCAGCACCATGCTCACCGGGAGCAGCAGCCCCTCCGCCATCCACCGCCTTGACGATCCCTTCTCCTCCGCCATCGTATCGATCGTCTTCCCCTCCCCCGGCCCTCTGCAGCTTCTTCGCCACTAGTCCCAACAATATATCAAGCTAGCACCTGTCAGGTAATATATAATACAGCCAACCACATCCTACCTATATATATAAATTAAAATACCCATGCTCGTGATGCATGCCCTCACTTATCCCACTTGAGTACACTACAACAGCACATGGAATGATGGATCGATATATATTATATGGTGTACGCACTACGGGACACGCAAAGTTTGCCGAGTGCGAAAAACACTCGGCGAAGCTTATTTTGCACTCGGCGAAGGCTTCGCCGAGTGTTGCACTCGGCAAACAACACTCGGCGAAGACGTCATCGGCAAAAAAAGTTCGCCGAGTGCTTTTTTTCGGGGCACTCGGCGAAGGGCGGTTAACGGTGACGGGGGGTTTGCCGAGTGCCCAAATATGACACTCGGCAAACTACAAATCAGAAAATTAAAAAAAAAAGACGCACGTCGCCCGCGCCATTCCGTCGAACGGGTGACAGGCGTGGTGGCGCGGGGCGGGGTGGCGCACGGGCGGAGCGGCCACGGCGAGCCGCGTCGGGGCAGGGCGGGGCGGCGTCGGGGTGGGGCGGGGCCGGCCCGGGGCGGCGCTGGGGGAGCGGCTGGGGCGGGGCCAGGGCGGGGCGGGGCGGCGTCGGGGCGAGGCGGTCGGGGTGGAGCCAAGGCGGGGCGGGCTGGCGTCGGGGTGGGGCGAGACCGGGGCGGGGCCGAGCGTTGCGGCGTCGGGGCGGCCAAGCCGGCGTCGAGGCGAGGCCGGGCCGGGGCGGCGGCGGAGCGGGGCGGCGGCGGAGCGCGGCGACGCTGGGCGGAGCGCATGGCCGAGGCGGCGTCGCGGTGGCCGAGCTGGCGTCGGGGTGAGGCCGGGGCGGGGCGGCAGCGGAGCAGGGCGACGCCGGGGGGAGCGCGCGGCCGAGGCGGCGCCGGGCGGAGCGGCGTCGGGGTGGTGCCGGAGTGGAGGGAGAGTGAGGAGTGAGGAGTGAGGGGATGAGGATGAAGGGAAATTTTTTTTAAGAGGGGAAGAGTTAAAAAAGTGCGGGAGATTGAAAAAAAAAGCGGGAAAACGGCGGGAGAGTAAAATTTTGCCTTTGCCGAGTGCAACACTCGGCAAATATAAACTATTTGCCGAGTGTCTTGAAAATGGCACTCGGCAAACATTTTTTCTATTTTTTAAATTTGTTTTTCATTATTATTTTTTTGACAAAATTTGTAAAATTGAACAAAAAATGTGGAATTTTTACATGAGATAATATGTGTTGTGTTTTTATTATAGAAAATAATTCAAGTATAAAAAATAATTTAGCCATCAAACTTCTTTCAAACCTATCACATTTCTTCTCTAAACCCTAATTAATCCTCTCGTAATCTCCTATTTCTAAACACTATATGTGCCGTGACGTGCCCGTTAAAATCATTGTTTGCCGAGTGTATCTTCAAAAAACACTCGGCAAAAAATTGATTTACCGAGCGTTTTTAGTTTGCCGAGTGTTTTTTGAAAAACACTCAGCAAACACATGTTTGCCGAGTGCCCGAGATATTGCACTCGGCAAACAATGTGACACTCGGCAAACTCGTTGTTTTCGGTAGTGACGTAAGAGAGTAGACTGGATGCATGGATGGACAGGGTAGTTTATTGTGGACGTGTGTATGAATTCATTCATCACTTTTGTATGTCTAATCTGTGTCTGTCCTGAACGGACAAACGGACGACAACAAGATCGACACACGTACGGCAGGGGTTTCGTTTGTATCAGCTGCAGCTGCAACGCTAGCTCTTAGCAAACAAACAAACTATCTGTGTAGGGAGTGTGATCACCGGCACCCTAGCTTTCATCTAGTCGATCTCCTTAGCGAGCTGTTTTGGATTGATGGAGCTAGCTTAGCTATTTATATTAGGTGTGTATTGTAAGAAACTGTACCTCCGTAAGGTGTGCCCTACTACATCACATGCATGAAACACCATCCACATCATAGGAGATGTGATCATGGGCATCCCCAGTTCGACAAAGGAATTTCTTCGGTGATATGATTTATATCTAGACAGAAACGATGGACCTAAGACAAGATGATCGGTATGTGCAAGATGTAGGGGCTATTTGTTTCAGCTTCAGACAACTGCAGCTACTTCTAGAATCTGATATGGAAACAAACGATCTAGATTCTGGACTCAGATTGTGAGAATCAATAGCTGCAGAATCTAAAAATGAACTAGAATTCAGAAGCTGAAAAACACCAGCTACTCAGACTAGCTAGCTACTGAGAATCTCTACCTGCTGGAAGCCGAAACAAACGGGCCCCTAAATTGGGTACAAGTAAATAAAATTGGGTACAAGTAAATAATATTGGAGGGGTGTCTTTAATCTAATCTTCCATAGTTAATGATTGATTAGGGGGCTTCACATGTTTCTTGCATTCCATCTCTTACAAATCCATCCAAATTAACCAGCGGCAAAGCACATGCAGGGTTTTATAAATCCCTTTTCCCGTTTTCTTAATTTCCTCTGCTCTTTCCTTGGTCCCTCTGAAATTTCAGCTTTATAACTAAAAGTACATTATCATCGAGATTAAACAATGATAAATGAAAATGTATACTAAAACCTAGATAGACAAAATCTCGGCCCGATCTACGTGAAATAGATTAAGATCCTAACTGATCTATGTGAAACAGGCTAAGATCCGATTTTTTTTAAAATAATAATAATTTTTTTAAAAAAAAATCAGTTTTGTATATCGGATTTAAAAAATTGTAAAAATAGTATCCGGTCGGCCGATCAAGTGTCGACTGGGGACGTCGGCCGACTGGAGCCACGTGGCAGCCAGTCGACCGTTGGACGGCCAACTGGCGCCGTAACGTGCCGCGCCGCGGCCGCACCACGCCGCACCACGCCACGCTGCGCCACGCCTGCGCCCGCACCCGCGCCCTGGCCCGCTCCCGCGCCCCAGCCACGCCCGCGCCACGCCCCCTCACGTCCCGGCCCCCTTCGCCCCCGTGGCCCCTCGCCTCCCACGCCCCCTCGACGAGGGACCGCGGGCGCGCGTGGGGGCCAGGACGCGAGGGGGCGCGGCGGTGGCGCGGGCATGGCTGGGGCGCGGCGCGGGAGCGGGCATGACGCGTTCCGAGCGTCAGTCGATCGATGGACGGCCAAATGGCTGCCACCTGGCTCCAATCGGCCGACCAAGTGCCGACTGCTCTAATCGAGTCGGCACTTGGTCGGCCGACCAGATACTAATGCAGTAATGGTAACTTAGAGTACACAACAGTGCAAAGAAAGTAATGGATGCATGATCTTGGACATACATATATAGATGTATATATATACATACAGACAAGGAATAATTTATTGTGGACGTGTGTATGAATTCATTCATCACTTTTGGATGTGTAATCTTTGTCTGTCCTGAACGGGCAAACGGACGACAATAAGATCGACACACGTACGGCAGGGCCGGGTTTCGTTTGTATCTGCAATACTCTTAGTAAACAAACTAACTGTAGGCAGGCAGTGTTATCACCGGCACACTTTCAGCTATATATTCTCCTTAGCAAATACTGCAGACTGCCCAACCACAAATTGTAACTAATCTCGGAATTAAATAGTGATATATTTGACAACGAACAAATGAAAGGCGAGATAACAAATCTCACAATTCAGAGATAATTAATGTATCATAAATCATAGTAGTCAGAGATAAATTAGGAGTATAAGTGGAAAGGTATAGCTTTGATAGAATTTGTTTTGAGAAGGATACATAGCAAAACAGAAGAAATTAACGGTAACTTTCTTAGGATTCCACAAAATTAAGCTCTCCTCTCCATGGCTGGCATTAGTGCTACGATTAGGTCTAATAAAAATTGCTATGTATATGTTTAGGTTATATATGATTAATTTGAGCTTTTTATATGGTATATACACACTACTACGGAAAAACCCAAATTTACCGAGTGTCGAAAACTTTGCCGAGTGCATTATTTCGGACACTCAACAAACTATAAACATTCAACAAACGAAATATTTATCGAGTGTTTTTTAAAAATACACTCGGCAAAAAAGGTACTAACGGATGTCATGGCAACGTGCTTGTGCACAAATTTTTTTCGGGTTTGCCGAGTGTTTTTTTAAAAACACTCGGCAAACCCGAAATTTTTATATTGAATTTTTTTCTACACTCAAAATACAACATATATTATGACATGTAAAAATTTCCCATTTAGTTTGCTATTTTTAAATTGAAATAGGTGAAATTTGAACTACAAGTGCCTAAAATAATAAACCAAAAATTATAGAAAAATCATCTTCATATTTCTTATTATATTTTGAGTTCTTATGCACTAAAATTAAAGAATTTTTAAAAATCTAGGTTGTGACACTATATCGGCAATGTGGAGAAATTAGTATTTTTCTATGTCAGTTAGCTATTTTAATTTATTAATTATATTTTTAGGATTTAAATCAAAACATGTAAATTTGAACTACAATGCATAAAAACATGTAAGAAAATGAATGAAGAACAAATTTAAAAAAATTGAAAAAAATAAAAAAACGTTTGTCGAGTGCCAAATTTGAGACACTCAACAAACAATTTGGGTTTGCCGAGTACAACACTCGGCAAACAATATTTTTGCTTCCCGCACAATTTTTCCACAAAATTTCAAACTCGACCCACTTTTTTTAAAAAATCACGTAGTTCTTCAAATACTGCTTCCTTCCCTCCTTCCTCCTCCCTCCTCCCTACACAATTCCTCCTCCATGCTCCCTCTCCTCCCCTAACAACCACCACTTCATCATCGCCCCATCACTGCCCCATCACAGCGTCTCGCCGTGTGTCGGGCCATACAGCCAATGCGCCATCCCGCCCCTCACCGTATGCCAGCCCGCCCTGCCACGCGCCGGCCCGCTCTTCGCCATGCGCTGGACCATCTCGATATGGCACTGTCCTATGCCTCACCATGCGTCGGCCCATCCCGCCATGGCGTCGTCCCACTCCTCACTGCCTGCCATCCAGCCTCAACCCGCTGTGGCGCCGACTCATTCCGCCATGCCCCGGCCCGCCACACCACGTCATCGTGGTGCGTCCCATCTCGCGTTGGCCCACCTAGCCATGGTGTTGCAGTGCGCCCTAGTACCCCACCCCTAGCGCCCGACCCTGTCCTGCCTCGTCACGCCATGCCCGTCAACTGTTTGATGGAATGGCCTGCATGACCGACACATCCTTTTTATTTTTTGTTTTTTACTTTGTCGAGTGCCACATTTTGACATTCGGTAAACCCGACATCATGTATGTTCACTCACCTTGAAGTTACTTTTATTTGTCGAGTGTTGTGTGTGGCACTCGGCGAAGGGTTCATTGAGTGCACGACGAAAAACACTGGGCGAACCTTGTTCACCGAGGTAATGTTTGTCGTATGTCGTTCGCCGAGTGTAACACTCGGCGAACCCTTCGCCGAGAGATTTTGGGACTTCGCCAAGTGTATTTGGCACTCAACAAATCTGTAGCTTCTGGTAGTGGTATATGTATACCTAGTTTGAGGGCATTGGGTTTCATGTGCCCTAGATAATTACCCTCTCGCTCGGTCGCCCTGGCTCAGAAACAACGAGATCAAGAATTCACAGTGCACTATATAAATGCCCAACACATATATAGCGGCTAACATGTTTGATGCTTGCAATGGCCATTCCAAAATTTTCGATTCTGAAGACTGCTCTGCCTTTTGAACTTATGCAGAACATGAATTTTTTAATAATACATTTTTATCCAAAAATTCAAATCTGATATGCAGATTTCAGAAATTGAAAATATAACCTATAAAAAGAAGAACCAAATAAGTAGTACTAAATTGATTTTGATGATTGCGTGTCATATGAAAGGTGGTTTCGCTGCATTTAATTTGGTATGCCGAGTAGGGGCGAATGCTCAAAGCTAATCCAACTTATAGAAATAAACTATGTTAGACTAACTTTTTACATTATTATAATCTTCATTCTTTATTATAATAAGTTGACATGTTTATTCCAACTAGGTGATGTTCACATGCATGCACAACGACAGTGTTGACAAGCACCTAGTGTTAACGAGAGACAATGGAGAAATCAGGATGACCTGACGTCCATACTACGAGTATGCCATTTATAATCTATTGAGCTAGTTATTAGTTATTAGTTATTGCACGTAGTTTTTATTGGATTGCTTTCGAACAACTTTAGATATTATGTTATGTGCATTAGAACCTCTTTATCTATCTGATCTTCACTATCTACTCACTATTTGAATATCATGTACTTACATTCCATCATGTACATTTTCCGAGCTTGTTTTAGATGTGTGATTTTATGTGAAATAGATATTACCATCTCATTAGAACTAAATCTCATTTCAAAATAGAGAATGAAAAAGGAGAAAATGAGCATCAATAGGTTGCACTTACTCTGGCTTGTCATAGAAGTAAGTTGGTCAAATTGAATCCAGGATTTTTCTAGTTCTATCGACAGGTGGCCTGCCGATAGATAAATAGTGCCATGTCAATAGGCCATCTACCAATTTACACTTTGTCTGTAGATGGTCTTCCGATAGAGTGTAAATCAACTGATAATTGCTAGCGTGGCAGCTAGGTGACCTCTATCAATGGACCATATGTCGATCTAGTTCTATCGATCTAGGGTAGATCGGTAGATGGTCCGCCAACATATGGTCACGTGGCATCTGTCAGTAGACCATAGCTCAACAGTAGGGTATTTTTATAATTTCTAAAATCCGCATATCAAATTTTAAATTTTAAATAAAAATTGTATTATTAAAAAAATCCCATTTGTAGAAGCCATAGACACTTTTTCGATCAACAGGCCTAGAATTTGGCCTTTTTAACAATCCAGCCTAGCAAGACGTCTCAATGTGCTGAAACAGAGAAATCAGAGAGGATAGAGGAACCATCACAAAAGAGAGCCATTAGTCTGATGATGGTGAGGAAAGTTGAAGTATGAAAAGCAACAATAAGGAAAGTAATCTACTATCCAAACATAGAGTTGTTAGGATTTTCGGAGGCTACACTAGCGCTAAATTCAAAATTTTACCCCGTTAGCCTAGAAACCATGCGTGCAATTCGATTATAGATCATTAGCTTCTAACGCGATATGCGCTAGTGCAGTGGAAGAAATTGCAGAAGCACGTCCTTGCCCGGCTCTGCTTTGTTCCGTCTGTTCGTCGGCGATGAAGTTGACACAATCTGGTGATCTTCATGGAAATACAATATCTTTCTAATTTACTGTATAACATATTATTGAGACAATAGAAATGATCTATGTTGTAGATATCAATTACTCTGGGTTATCTATATTGATGAAGTTAAGCATCTAGCCAATATAGAAACAAAAAGACTCACAAGGTTTACTACTCAGCATTGATGAAAGTTTCAGTTACACCACCTAATAAACCTACTAGAGTCTTGATCTTTTGGATAGCTCTAATGTATAACTAAAGTTGATCTTTCATACAACTCTAATGTAGGACTAAAGTTAGTATTGTAGTGTGATCTTTTATACATTATGACCTTATTCTATGATTTGAATAAATATTTTCTGTTTTTGGACTACATGTGTTGAATGGAGTATATGATTTGATGTTGAATGCACTGTTTCATGATTTGCATATATATATATATATATATATATTCAATTTTAAATATATTATTTATCA
The DNA here is from genome assembly GCA_019279435.1 of Zizania palustris. Lineage (NCBI taxonomy): Eukaryota > Viridiplantae > Streptophyta > Magnoliopsida > Poales > Poaceae > Zizania > Zizania palustris. Next base: position 36,625,527 of record JAAALK010000287.1, on the reverse strand, counting down.
TGTCGTCACATAGTTTGTTGTTACATATCATTTTTGAATGTAGCACATTGTGTGTCGGTAAAATTTGTCAATCGCTAAAACTCAACTATTTTTAGACAGTTTGTTTGTTGGTAAAAGGTGTAGTCTATCAGTATAATATGTTAAAGGATGCTTTCACTACTTAAACGATGTCATGGTGTAGTTGATGAGGAGATACCACCACACGATGCTGAAGTTCATGGTGCATATCGAAACTCAGCAGCTGGGAGTAGAATTCATCCACCACGATTGGTTCAGCCCATGCAAGTATAGCTGACACAATTGGATTGTAGCCAGGTTCAAGACCGGTGATGATATGAGATACAAAATCTTCATTGTCCAATGGCTTGCCTGCTACAGCAATATCATCAGCAAGCACATTTTGTTAGTATTAGCTCTCGGGGAGGAGAGGGGGACTGAGTCCCTCTCCTCCCTGGTGACTCGGAATTAGTCTAACCACCCCCCTAACTCCAAGCGCCCTGATCGGGGGCGCCCCAACTGAACTGGGTGAGGGGCCCCTGTCGCACGGCACAAAAAAGGAAAAAGTTGGGCGTATGAACACAAGAGTTGATACGCCTAGCTCCACCAACCTTCTGGCTACCGATCTAAGCCGTGCCGAAGCGACGGGAAGCCTCCCTAGCTCCACACCGCCGGACATCGGACTTCTACAACACCACGGCCACCATGGCCATGGCGGCGTCTCCTCTTCTTCCCCGGCAGAACAAAGAGGTACGCCATCCCCCTACTGGTCTAACCCTGGGCGATCCTAAGCATGATTATTTCTATCAATGGTATCAGAGCCTAATCTAGGGTATAGGCTAGTTAGGAGTAAGGGTGGTGTCGGATCCCCTTGACCGGCACCACCGCCGCGTTAAGAACCCTAAGCATCCCCGCACATCGCTTTAGAACCCTAAGCCCCCTGTTAACCGAGCCCTGTTAACCTTCGATTAACAGCTCAAAAACCCTCTGGAAGTCCCTGCGTGAACCCTAGCCCTAAGAACCCCGCACCCCCTCTGGATAGCCTTTGGCATGAAGTAAGAAACCACAAAAAAAACCGAACAGATAGGGGCTCGGATCCGAAGTTTAGGGTTAGGGTTTAGGGTGAACTCTAACCCTAACCCTAAACTAAGAAAAAAAAGGGGGTCCGTTTTCTCACCGCCGTCCTCGCCGGAGACCGCTCCGCGCCGCCGCTCGCCGGAGAATGGAAAATGGCCGAGTGCGCGCCACCGCGGACCACCTCGATGGAGTGCCGCTCACCCTCGGGTGAGCGCGCGCACCGGCGAGCGGGCCCGCGACGGCGCCGTCCGCCGCTCAGCCACCCTCCTTTTTGCCCGCCGGTCCGCCGCCGCCTTGCGCCGCCGGGTGCTCACACTCGGGTGGGGGGAAGTGAGTTTAGGGTTAGGGTTCCGGGGGCGTGCGTATTTTATTTGGGCGAGGATCGCGCTCGGCCGTCGGATTAGATCCAACGGCCAGCAGCAAAGGGACCGGATCAAGCCCAGGCGGGATGAGAGATTGGCGGCCCAGGCCCAGGTTGCGGGCGCGCGCGCGCACCGCTTTCCTGGCCTGGGCCCAGGTTTTGTTTAGCCTGCCGAAAGGCTTGTTGGGCCGGGCTAATTTGTCAATTTGGGCTGATTTTTGTTTTATTATTTCCAGAATTAAGAAATTATTTTCTGTTTTATTTATTTGGGAAATATTAATTTAGAACCTTTTGTTTAAGTTTAAATTTAAGTTTTATTATTGTTTTAAGCAGTGTATTAATTAAAATTAAGTCTTCCGTTGTGCATGTTTAGATTAAGTCTTTTCATTGTGCGTACACTGTTTAAAATTTTATTACTGATTAATAAGTGTATTAATTAGTTTCAAGTCTTCCGCTGCAAATACACTGTTTTAAGATTAGTACCATGTTCATCGTATCAATTAAGTAGCATTTACTCTGTCAATTATATTTGAACCAACGAGATAATTTAATTTGGCATTATAAATGTTGTATTTGGTTAACACAGTGATTTTATCTCCTGACCAACGTTGGTGATGAAATTACTTTGGTTCAGTTAAATTGATTCTATTTCTGCCCAACGGTGATATAGAATTGATTCTCCTTTCAAGTTTTAAGTATGTCACATGTTGATTTTGACCAACGTTAAATTTTCATGTGTCATATTATGTGTGTTATAATATACTTTGATAATGTTACTTATTAGAAATTTTGCTAAGTCATATCTCCGGCATCGAGTCTCTCAATGGTAAGAACTACGGTTCCCGGAGATGAGATATTAAGATAGTGATTGTGCTATAGGACATAGATCTTGCTTTAATGCTTGATTGTCTAACTAAGCGTGCGAAGCCCTGATCTGAGAGGATGAAAGTCAAGAGGCTTTTGTCATAAGATTACGTGACTTCGCCGAAATAAGAATAAAATAAGATATATCGTACTAAATGAAATCAGTGGAAACACAAAATGTATTATGATTAAGAGCTCCATTATGGAGCCAATTAGGGGTTCTATCCCACGTCATGATACTGCAAAGAGTATCTGAAGGTGACTTTTCTAAGGCGTATGCTAGCACGCTTATTAAGAAAAGCTTAGTAAGTTTTTACGACATGTTT